>OX638384.1:49664887-49998327 GCA_951813785.1 Criorhina ranunculi | reverse complement strand
TCGAGAAAGTTTAGCCGATTCGTAAATGTCATTTTCCAGGGAATAAAAGAGAAGGAAATGTTCGATGCTCTCTTTGTGCAGCTCTCCATGTCGCTTTTGATATGAAACGGACTATATTATTCCCTTTACTGTTCTCTTTTTCTTCGTTCTCTTTTATTTTTATTTTTTATTGCTGTATTTGTTGTTGCTTTTTCTCTTACAAATTAAAATGTGTAAAACGTGCGCACATAAGAGAATGGACAGGCTGTATTAGGTTTGTTAAAATTGTTTCATGACATCACCAAAATTTATAATTTACAACTCTGTAGATAGTCCAAGGAACATGTTTATTTAATAGGTGTGTTTTTTTGGTATCCCGTATGGGATTGGTGAAAAAAATGACATCGAGGATAAGCAATTTGCATGTTAAATGCAACAACAACTTATCCCACATAGCATTTCATTTATTATTAATATGCTGACACATTAAGATACAACATCTTATAAATTTGTGAAGCTTGGCAAAAAAAATTATAAAAATTAAAAAAAGATACAAAAATTACAAACGTAAATAATAACAAATTTAACAAGCAGAATATATACAAAGAGTAAAGGAGAAAATAAAACAAAGAACAAAGAAAAGCTGCAAGCTTAGGTTAAAAGAAAAATAAAAATAAAAAATTGTGTTGGTTCGGGCAAAGATTTAGCAATTAAAAACTAGGGAGATGTAGAGTAGAATAATTGCAATCGCATTCTGTATTCCGTCAAATTACTTGTCCTTCTAAAAGTGGGTGGTAGAGAGTTCCATAAGCGAACGGCATTGACGAAAAATTGCTTTTCAGATGTCATACATAAAAACCGAGGAACATTGAGTTGCAAGAGTCTGTTTGATGCTGAGAACTGAAGTCTGTTGTACAGATAAGAAGGCTTGTGGGTCTGGATTATATTAAATAACAACAGGAGTGTTCGGAAATTCAAAAGGTTATCAAATGACATACCATAGATACTTTGAGAGAATCTCGAAACATGATCATATCTTCCTAAACTGTAAATATATCGCGCAATGTTGTTATATGCCACATTAAGCTTTCTCTGGCTCACAGCATCACATTTGCTGAAGATTTCACATCCGTATGTAAGGATTGGTACAACTAATGTCTTGGCAAGCATTTTGCGTGTTTTTAGAGGAGTAAAATCTTCTGTGGTCCAAAGCACTCGAAGAGCACCATATACTTGGCCAACAATGGAATTAATATGGTCTTTCCAGGTTAAGTTTCTATTAAAAATAATTCCTAAGTTTTTGCACTATCAACAAATTGTATAGGAGCATTGTTAAGATAAATTTGAGGGAAGTACGATAAGTCCACCAATTTCTTTGAAATAACTATGACATTAGATTTATCAGGATTTAATACTAAGCTATTGACTTGCGACCAGTTATAAATATTCTGAAGGTCTTCATTTAAGGACTGGGCACAGTGCTCGATGAGTCCCAAAGGGCAGCTTTTATATAACTGAACATCGTCGGCGTACATGTGTATAAAAGATTGATCAGCAACATCAGGAATTTCATTTATATACATAGAGAAAAGAAGTGACCCCAAGATTGAACCCTATGGGACACCTTGCCGTAAGCTTAAAAGTCTCGATGTTTTTTCTCCAATTGCAACAGCTTGTTTTCTACCCGATAAATAAGAAAAAAATAATTTCACAGCTTCTGGTGCAAAATCATACAGATTTGATAATTTTTCGCATAGTACTGAGTGGCTTATTGAGTCAAATGCCTTCGAGAAATCAAGGAGTACCAGGAAAGTAACCTGGTCACTGTCTACTGCGCTTCTTATATCATCAACAACATTTAAGATTGCAGTTGTACAGCTGCGCTTGGGACGAAAGCCGGATTGAAAATTGGAAAGAAAGTCTCTATCATTCAGACAGGTATTAATCTGTTTTTGAATTACTCCCTCAAATACTTTGGAAAGAAATGGGAGTATTGATATGGGCCTGTACTCATTTCTGCTCCTCCCTTTAGGAATGGGAATGACTTTGGCGACCTTCCATTGTACAGGAAAATTTGAAGTTGTACGGATCGTGTTTAACAGGTGTGTAATGAAAGGCAAAAGTTTTGGGAGAAGCGCTTTAATAAAAACAGGATGAACGTAATCCAAACCTACCGCATTAGATTTAACTGATATTAAACTTTCCACCACATCAGCGGGCTCAACTCTGGAAATGCTGAATCCTGTAGGCGCGTGATTTACATACGTGTGGGTTGGAGGTTCAGACAATGGCTGTGGAACTTGGGAAATAAACTTGTAATTGAGTTCATCACAATCAATATTTATTGGCAGGTCTGATTTTTGCCTTCCAATTCCCATACTCCTCAAACTATTCCAGAGTCTCCGCCCGTTCCCTGATGTGGCCATCCGATTTGATAAAACTCGTGCCTTTTCTCTGCGTATAGCTGCAACTACTTGGTTACGAAGTAGGCGATACCGATAACGATCCTCTTCAATTTTAAATTGCTTCCACCGATTATAAACTTGGTTCCTTTCATTCAAAAGCCGACGAATGTCATAAGTGAACCAAGGCTGTGATGTGGTCCTGAACACTTTCGTTTTAATAGGGACGTGCTCGTTAAAAAGATTAACAACATTAGTGTTTAAGAACTCTACCTGTTCATCTGAAGATGGCATGAAAAAAATACTTTCCCAGGGAATACTATCAACACTATTTTCAAGTGCCAGTCTGTCAATGCTCTTAAAGTCACGAAATTTATATGAACGAACGAGTGGTGAAGGCAAGTTAAAATCGTATGTGAGGTGAATAAGGTCATGTCTTGAGAAAGCTGGTGCAGACAATTGATCATAAAAAAGCGCTTTACTACTGTCAGTAACGAAGAATACGTCCAAAAGGGTGCTCGTATGTCTGGAGAAATGAGTTGGGGTCCGAAGATTGACAGGGTACATGTTGAATGATCTCATAGTATTTAATAACCCATCATCAGTTATCAAATCGCTATTAAGATCTCCACAGACTACAATATTAGGGCTGCTAATAGCAATGTCTTTTTTTTTTTTTTTTTAATAGGAGCTAAATTTATCGATCGATTTGGCCTGTACACAGTTCCCAGTAGAAGTTTTTCATTACTGTTGAGTAAATCAACAAATAAATATTCGATTTCGCAACCAACCGGTGAAATGCATCGAGGCTTGTAGTTCAACCCTTCTTTAATATACATTGCAGCACCACCACCGATACGGTTACTCCTATCAGCTCGAAAGAGCCTATAGCCATTTAACTCGAACAATTTATTGTTATCACCATTGTCATTATCAGTCCAGAACCAAGTCTCGGAGACGCAAATTACATCCACCTTCGAGCCCTCGAACAAATAGCGAAACTCGTCAATTTTAGGCAACAAACTCTGTGCATTTATATGACATATCTGAATGCCTTCTCTCTGACAACAAAAAACCCCAATCATGCTTCGTAGCACAAAGGTGGTGATAAAGCGTTTTAAGGTCTTCCTGAGGTGTAAAAGGAATGCCATAAAGAACTGCATCCGATGCTACGCTTTTGTTTTCATTTGCGTCTATTGTTTGAAGTTCGGTTTCCAATTTTGACAGCTGTTTGTTTTGTTGACATATGGCTTCAGATAGCTGACCTTGAACGTTTCCCAGTGATTTACTAAAGCAACTGATGTCTGATTTAAGTGAATCAATTGTTTTTAGTGAAGTAGAGTGTTCTAATTCGAGATCCGAAACGCGTGCGTTTATCTCTTTTATGTCGTTTTTAATTTCGGATACTTGCGATTCTAATTTCTGCAGAACAGCTTTCTCTAAATTTGACATTTTAGAGGATAACAATGCCACGATCGACTCACTGTGCTTTGCAAGGTGTTCATCCAACTTCTTCCAATCAGTTCCTTCAGCTCGAGAGAATACGTGTTGTGCTTTAACAGCTTGCGGATTTGGAGAGCCTAAAGATTATCTCGGTGAATCGGAGAGTTTAGGTGTTTGTTTGGATTCAGCTCTACCCCTTCTTCCTGCCATTGCGGTGGCAGGAAGAAGGGGTAAAAACGGTGCTACCAGACTCGAGATTCTATGGAAACGTGACAACTGCGTTGATGTCACTCGAGCAATTCTTTGTTATGAAAAAATGGCTGAGCAAGACAGAAAGTCCGTAAAAGCAGAAATGCAATACGCAAAATAATTCGATAAATCTATATTTATTGTTAGCATACGCAAAAAGTGGTCAAGACCTGAGGAATTGGGGCTGCTGAGATGTTATTTAGCTTTTGTTTTGGTTGTCTATCTCACAGCTGTTGAGTTGAAATGTAAATCCATACACAGTGCTGCCAATTTTTTTGTGATGACATTATTAATCCCCGATGTCGTTTTTATCGCCAATCCCATATGGGATACCAAAAAAACACACCCAATGATTTCGTTTGGGTGCCTTGCGGCGGTGGATGACCTAAATCCGCAGACGGGGCAGAAATGGCAAATCTTCTATTAATAAGTGAGCATCGAACATTTTGGTACCTTTTACGTCGGTTCAGTCAAATTGTGGTTCCTTTTTCAAGTATTTATTATGAAAGGAGGGAAATGAAACTTATATCATTCGAAAGGGAGTGTGCCATAGATGTGCACAAGAAAGCATGTGTGTATGTTGCCGTTAACCCTTTCAGATTTTGTTTCGATTAAACAAATATGATATCTGATTGCAGATTTGTATCAGCGGCCCTAAAAACCTTGGTAAACCTATTTCCAAAATGTTTGATCAATAGAAAAATATATGCCGCAAAGGGATAAGGCAGGTAAAATAAAGTGAACATACACACATGCTTTACCCATACAAAAAGCTTTAGCAAATTAAATGAAAGCATTTTGATCACCCTGCACGGGAGAATATTCACTACGGTACGGACATGAGTCGCGCATGTTTTCTCTATTCCAGTGACATAAAAAAACGGAAAAATCGCACACACTATCGCTTTGATGTTGCTGTGCCGATCGTCAACGCCTACTGATCAGTTTCTTGAATGGGATTGGGCGATATGTTGTGAAATTTATTGAAAATATAAGAAGCATCTGTTGCCAACCGAGGTTAGAAAAAATGCGTGAAGTATGAATTATTATTTTGTTCAGTGAACATGGTAATGACAATTTCAGACAATTTCATTGAACGTGTTTACTTCTCAGTTATGGCGTTGAAAAAAAGAAAGAATGTTTTACTCAAAATTAAAGCAATGTGTTTATTTTTGTCTAAATATGTAACATAATTTTGTGGTCCAGAAATCATTTAAAGTTTGTCAAAAAAGTTTTATTACTCATCATTGCGAATATTAATTTTCATAACTAATTGAACAAAAAACGGGAAAACCCAAAAATTAGGGAAAAAGGGGTTTCCAAGTCAAACAGATAGGTGGTAGGACGTATAGGGAATCGATAGGATAATATATGAAAGGAAATGGAGAAAGTTCAGCCGTTTCGAAAATGCCACTTTCCAGGCAGCAAATGAGAGCAAATATTTCGTTGCTCTCTCTGCGCAGCTTTCCATGTCCATAGTGATACAAATTTGCATACAAATAAATTCCAATTAATTATGTGAAAAACAAATTGAATTTCATTTCAAATGGTCGAATTTTTTAATAATTACAAATTTCGAGAGAGTTCAGCAGATGTTGTTGGATGTTGTGTTAGACTTAAATCATGCAAAAATCAATCCACAACTTATAATGCCCGAGCAGTTCAGCAAACAGCTGCATTTGATAAGAAGCAATCTACCATCGACTTTGGCCTTACCGATGGGATCAATCGTAGACATGTACAGGATGGCTTCGGTCAAAGGTCGTAGCCTCAATGATTCGGTAGTGTTTGAAGTGTTGCTTCCACTTACTGATACTGAAAACTTTCAACGCTTTAATTTGATAACGGTCCCCATATTCCACCGAAATGAAAATTATGTGGTCCAGACCAGATCCCCGTACCTAGCCGTATCATTAGCAAGAGACAGATACTTTCCACTTACGGAAATAGAGCTTGCAAGATGCAGGTCTCTTGTACCTATGAACTATGTTTGCACACAGCTTCATCGAATTTATACACAGCGAAGCAAACTCAATGGATGTGAAATCGCTCTTCTGAATCATAAACAAGACGCTTTATCTGAATGTGTCCCTAAGCCAACGCTATTACAAGACTATTGAAAGGCACTGAGGGCATCTAATGGTTGAATTTTTTCTGTTGTGTCCAGTTTTACAGTTCATCTAATTTATCATGGCAATACAAATCCAGTCACAATTTCAGGGAGTGGGTTACTTGAATTTCAATCTTCATGCATGTTCAAACTACCAGCAGCAATCATAAACGGCCGTGTTGAGTACAACAATACAATCAAGGCCCCATTTATTCTGAACGCAAACATCAGCACTTGGACCAGTGGCGATTTCTCTCAGTTGGCTACTTTGGCGCCGCCAAACCAACGATTCTTTAGGTTTTAACATGTTTAATCATTAAGTAACAAACCCGAATCGTCCTGGCGCTGCCATATGGCAACACACAAAGTGCATTCCATTTTGCGCCTCTTAAACGGTAACCAATGGTCACAAGTATGCGTTTTCAGAGTTTTTCACATCGTAAAGCATCTGCGTTTCATATTGGGGAGTCAATTTTATAATAGTGTGCTTAACTTTTCATAGAGAGGGTCGCAAACTTGATCGAAAAAAAGAAATTTTGAAAAATGCGTATAATAGCATACAATAAAAAGTGAGTACTAAGTATTATTAATTTAGGGTGTTTATTATTTAAGTACATTACTTTCTGGAGTTAGTACTTTGGATGTACAAAGTGTTAAATTAGTGACAGTGTGAAAAAAAATAGTTTTGCGGTTATTTTTTTTCAACATTTTTCCGAACGTGTCCATATGGCAACGCCAGGAGCGACAGGGCACAGGTTTACATTATTGATGTTTTTGCTAAGACATCATTCTTTTTGTTGGAAAATGTGTTATTATTATTTGAAAAAGCTTTGAAAGCAAAGCAATAGGACTTCTACGAGTCCATCAAAATGAACGAGGCTGGGATTCACCTTATAAGATTGATTGAAAATTCCGTTGTATGCATGTTATGAATTGCTCGTATCCGAATCTAATCAATACACGTGTGGTGTCATTCGATTTGACGAGAATGATTCTGCTAACCATGTCGCATATCGTGGCAAAAAGTGGTGAAGCTGCACCTTTACATGGCTTATCGATGCATGCTTGCAAAATGCATGGAAGCTTTATCGGTACGTTGATTGCAAGCATTTTGGTGATCCGCCAAAGTTACACAGTAGCGTAACAAGCCAAAAACAGTCACGGTACTGTAAGGCCAAATATTGGAACTTGGTCTTATGACACTTTAAGAAGCAACATAAGGTTAACATTTTTTGAGATATAGCACCAAATGAATACAACAAAAGCCTGTTGCTCCTCACCGATTTTAGATATAAAAGAACCGTAGAAGCGAAGCAGAATGATAGCGGAACGAAGTGGTGCAATACAGATTCCCAATATTCCAAAGTTTCAACGAACTCGTGACATAAAGCCAAATTGGGCTGGTATCACTTTAGAAAAGCGACATAAGGTCAAATGTTCAAATTTGTCCTTATGTCGCTCTCTGAAAATATCAGCACCACAAAAATAGGCGCTCGGAAGTCGGTACTTTAGTTACTACTCTTGCAAACAACCAAATCAATTACCTGGTCGTGACGGGTAAAATCGCTGTGACGGAGACCTGTGTAATACGATTGCCTGAACTGCCTGCTCAATATAATAAAGGGTGGTTAAGTTTTAAGGGCCGATGTTGATTTTGAATAAAACACAAATTATTTAGGAAATTACTGTCATTTATTTTTATTATGATAATATTGGTATGGTTGAATTATGTATGGAACAAAATATCGGCCAAATGGCCGCCGCGACCTCGGCGGCACACCTCCATCCGATGGTCCAAATTTTCGATGACGCTGAGGCGTAAGTGAGGTTCTATGCCTTATCCTTTAGTTCTTGAATTGTTGCTGGATAATCGACGTACACCTTTTCTTTCAAATAACCCCAAAGAAAGAAGTCCAACGGTGTCAAATCGCATGATCGTGGCGGCCAATTAACATCGCCACGACGTGAGATAACACGGCCATTGAATTTCTCCCGCAAAAGAGCCATTGTTTCGTTAGCTGTGTGGCAAGTGGCACCGTCCTGTTGAAACCACATATCGTCCTCATCCATATCTTCCAATTCGGGCCATAAAAAGTTCGTTATCATCTCACGATAGCGAACACCATTCACAGTAACTGCCTGACCGGCCTGATTTTGGAAAAAATACGGCCCGATGATGCCGCGAGCCCATAAACCGCACCAAACAGTCACTCTTTGTGGGTGCATTGGTTTTTCGACAATCACTCTTGGATTATCATTCGCCCAAATGCGGCAATTCTGCGTATTGACGAATCCACTGAGGTGAAAATGTGCCCATCACTGAAGATGATTTTCTTCGAAAATTTATCATCCACTGTTGCCATTTCTTGCCACCATTCTGACCATTGACGACGCTTGAAATGGTCAAGAGGCTTTAGTTCTTGAGTCAATTGCACCTTGTTAGCGCGTAAATGCAAGTCTTTATGCGTAATGTTCATCAACGACGAACGTGAGAGGTGCAATTGTTGGGCATGACGACGAGTTGAGTTGGACGGCACTTCAGCCACACTATCGCGAACAGCAGCAATATTTTCTGCAGTACGAGCTGTACGAGCATGCACTGGTGTTTTCACATCTCCTACAGACCCGGTTTGCTCAAATTTTTGCACGATTTTTCCGATTGTACGCACATTTGGACGTTTAAATTGACCGAAAAAATCACGAAGTGCACGATATGCATTTTGATTTGAACGCCCATTTTCATAATAAGCCTGAATAACTTTAACGCGTTCCCGATTGTGTGTCTTTCCATGGTTCAAATTGAATTAGTCTGAAATTGAGAAATGTCAAATGAAATGCAGAAAAAAACTTGACGTTTAGGTGTGGTTTACATTTAACATCGGCCCTTTAAATTTAACCACCCTTTATTAGCACACAATCACAATTCACAAATAACTTCAATGTGAGAACAGAAAGTAAATATGCAAGTTTGACATTTATCTCAAATCTGACGTTGACTAGTTTGTAAGTCAATTTTCCGCGTTCGATAGGTTTGACAGAAAATAATTCCATTTGCCCAGAATAGTGAATGCGCCCATTTCAACTCAACAGCTGTTCGGGCGATTTTGAGAAAAATCATCCTTAAGTTGCGGGGATCGAAAAAAAAGAAAAATCCACGGTTCGGGGGTGGTTGGTTATAAATTTATTGGAGATCCGTTCTTGGGCACGGTCGGATTGTAAGAGAAAGTTGGTCGGGAAAGTAGGTAGGAAGTAGGTGAATAGGAAATGGGGGAATGAAACGGATGTGGTGAATATGTAGGACAGTGGGAATGGAACCGGGAAGAGGTGAATAGGTGAGGGCGACATCTAACATTTCAATTTGATAAATCTTAATTTAACGTGAACATTGCCGGCCGCCTTGCAGCAATATGATGCAAAACGACTAGCGCCGTTTTTACATAACAAAGCATAACTTTAAATAAATGATTTAAGATAAATTTTTACCTTTGAAATTGAACAAGATTAATTAAGTGATACTAAAGATACTTAAGCTAAGCGAGCATAAAGTTGAAGTCAGTGCAAATTCATAAATAATAATATAGTAGTAAAGAATGTTAAATGAGATAATGTACAACCAAATTAACCCTTCGCTACTCTGCCGTTAGTACACACAGCTTAACGATTGGCCGAGTCATTATGCCATTTTGCGTGCGGACATCTGCGACACGAACTCGGTTGTCGTTCCCGGGATAAACCGTTATAACGCGACCTAAGCGGCACTCGTTTGGGGGTAAATTTTCATCCCGGATTACCACCAAATCATCCGGTTTAATGTTTTCTTGTGGATGCTTCCACTTTTTACGTTTATGAAGCTCTAAAAGATACTCATTCTTCCAGCGACGGCAAAATTGTTGGTGAAGTAGCTTTAATCGTTTCCATCTGGTCATGCAGCTTAAGGAGGATTCGCTAAGATCAGGTTCAGGTGGAGCCAATAGAGGTCACTGCGAAGAAAGTGACCGGGGGTTAAAGGAAAAATGTCTTCTGAGTTATTCGAAAGGGGTGAGATCGGACGCGAATTGAGGCAGGCTTCGACCTTGGTCAGTAGGGTAGAGAACTCCTCGAACGTAAATTTACAATCAGCGGCTACTTTTCTGAAATGGATCTTGAAACTTTTAACCCCGGCTTCCCAAAGTCCACCCATATGAGGTGCACCGGGAGGAATAAATTTCCATTCCAAATTGCGATCACTATACTGTCCCGAGATGGTTGAAGGAAGAGACCGCTTGAAAGCTTTAAAGTCCTTGGCGAGTAGTTAACTAGCTCCTACCAGATTAGTTCCGTTGTCCGAGAAAACAGTTTTAGGCACGCCTCGACGTGCGATGAAACGACTGAAGGCTGCCAAAAATAATTGGCTTGTTAAATCACTGGTGGCTTCTAAGTGAATAGCCCGTGTTGCAAAACAAATGAACAGGCACACATATCCCTTAGAAAGACGGCAATTTTGTCCAGAAAAACTCTTTATCGTAAAAGGGCCTGCAAAATCTAACCCAGTAATGGTAAAGGGCGATGAAAAGGATGTCCGTTCAACTGGCAAGGCCGCCATTATTTGTGTTCGAACTTTCTTCTTATGAATGGTACATACTTTACAAAGACGAATAGGTTTCTTTACGAGATTTTTTAACCTGGGGACCCAGTACTCACATCGCGTCAAACGTATCAAAAGTTGATTCTCATCGTGCAACGAGACCTTGTGAATGAACTGAACAATATGTGAAGAGATGTGAGCATTGTATGGTAAAATCAGAGGATACCTTTCGTTGTATGAAAGTGTGGAGTGTGCCAATCTTCCGTTCACGCGAAGGATTTTGTCAGAATCAATCATAGGGTTAATGTTCAGCAAAGCACTTTTGCTTGGTATGGATTCACCTTTTGATAGACGCAAGTACTCGATAGGAAAGTATAGAGATTGGGTTTGTCGCAGAATGACGTTTTTTGAATGGAGAAGTTCCTTTGGAGTTAATTCATGAGAGTTGTACACGTACTTGGATCTTAAGATAGGATGAGTTCGATGAAAGAAGCGGAAAACAAAGGATATGACACGCAACGCTCTTGGAAAAGACGAGAACCTTTGGATGATATCTTCGATATTGGATACTACTAATGTATTATGATTTGCCTTGATGGGTTTTCTTTCTAGATCGCTCTCCTTTGGACAAGTAAGTAGGGATCTAGGCCAGAATGTCTCAGCCTGACGAAGCCAATGTGGACCATTCCACCATAAGCTATTCTCCTTGAGTTGCATCGACGTCAACCCTCGAGTAGCTAGGTCGGCTGGGTTGTCAGCGGAGCAAACATGCGTCTATTTGGCATTTTGAATGTTCCCCAAGTACTTGAAGGTTTTTCCAACCAACACAAAACAATGGAGCTGTCAGTCCAAAGCAAAAGTTTATAGTTTTCGCAGTTGAGATGCGGAAGGACATTTTTGACTAGTTTTGCCATCAACAAGGCACGACAAAGTTCTAGTCTGGGCAGAGATAGCTTTTTAACGGGAGCTACTTTACTTTTAGCACATAAGAGATGACTTGTCCACGTATTAGACCCGTTGTGCAAACGAAGGTAAAGAGCAGCAGCATAGGCTTGCTCAGACGCGTCACAGAAACCATGGATTTCGTTGTCGAAAAAGGTTATCCAGCGATGACACGTTAGGGGCTGCAATGATTGGTCCCAGGACGTCCCATCTTTCCAAATTTGCTGCATAACAATTTTCGCTGTAATGATTGCTGGGGCTAGCCACCCTGCGGGATCAAACAATCGAGCTATTACTGATAACACAGCTCGCTTGGTGGTCGGAAACTCGATGTCTCTGAACTTTACAAAAAAGTTAAATGAATCAGATTTGGCATTCCATTGCAGGCCAAGAGTCTTGGTGATACTCTTGTCTTCAAACTTAAGCAAATCTTCATCATATAGATGTGAAATAGGAGATTTCTCGAGAAGATCTGTGCAGTTCGCTGTCCATTTCCTTAGAGAAAATCCAGCTGAGCTTAAGGCTTCGATTAATTGATCTTGAGTCTTTAAGGCGGTTCCAAGGTCGTGTGCTCCCGCTAAAAGGTCATCGACGTAAAAGTCCCTTCGTAAAACAGAAGAAGCGAGAGGAAGAGTCTTTTCCACGTCATCGGCCAGTCTATGTAGCGTTTTAATAGCGAGGCATGGTGCGCATTTAACACCGAACGTAACCGTATCCAGCACGTAATCAAGGATTTCACTATCTTTGGATTCGCGGTACAAGATTCGTTGATATGGTGTATGTTCAGGATGAATTAAAACTTGGCGGTACATCTTTTCGATGTCCGCATTAAATACAAATTGATAGAACCGCCATCGAAGCACAAGTGTCATCAAATCTGTTTGCAAACCAGGGCCAGTGTGCAAAAGGTCGTTTAGGCTGACACCATTACTGGAAGGGTTGGAAGCATTAAAAACCACCCTGACTTTCGTACTTTTGCTGTCAGGTTTGATTACCGCATGGTGTGGTAGATAAAATGAACAAATTTGTTGATTATTAACGGTTTCTGAAGGTGGGACCACATGCATGTGTTGGAGTGAAAGATATTCCTGAAGCACCTGATCATATTGTGATTGTTACTCCGGTTTTTTCGATAAGGAATGTTCCGTTCGACTGTATTGCCTCAGGGCAATATCTCTTGAACGACCAAGCACAGGAGACGGATGTTTGAAGGAAAGTCGAGTTATATATCGACCGTTTGCGTCTCTGCATGTCGTGGCTGCGTAATCTTCTTCGCAAAATTGTTCAGAAAGAGAAAGAGGTTTACTTTCAGATATTTCTTCGACTTTCCAAAATTCAGATATTTGCTGGTTAAGAGAAATCTCATTATAATAGGACAAGATTGTTGAAAAACTCTTTATATCCGCGTTCTGTGGGAGAGGGCCTGAAAGAATCCAACCGAAAACAGTGTTTTGGCCTAACAGCGAACCAAAAATATTATGCTTAACTCCCTGTTTCAAAATTGTTGGGTATAAATCCGCACTTATTACTAGATCCACATTGGAACTTTCGTAGAAGAAAGGATCTACCAGATGAAAATCAATGGGATCATGGATTTCCTTGGCTTTTATCTCGCAGGAAGGGAGAGTACCGGTCAGGCGCTTTAATACAATTGCAGTAGCAGAAATTGTACCTTCTTTAACTTTTGAACCTAAAACGAGGGAGCAAATTTTGGAAGCGGTTGCTGTAACAACTAGAGGTGGGGAAAATGCTTCATTCTGCTGAAGTGCTTCACTCACTCCGCTTCAGTTGAAAGAAGCGTTCACTGAAGCGTTCATTTTCAAAAATTTTCTGGATGCAGGGTGTACTGGTACGAGGCGTTTTTATGTATTTCTCGAGATAAACGTAGCCACATTATACAATAATAAATGGATATTGTCGATTTTGCCGATTTTTCGAAAGTATAAAAAGCCGAGTTATCAAGTTCTATCACTGACGATATAACATAACTCTAAACTGTTTATCAATCAATTTATGAATATAATATAATCAATTAAAAGAAATATATAGATTATCTATAAAAATTTGTCAATACGACAAACAAACTAAAATAACACCCTGTTAATGTGAAATAAATCTTCATCAACGAAAGGAGAAAAAAAAAATCTGAAAGAGAGAAATCTTATCCCTATTGAGAGAAAGAATTACCACCCTGATCTGTTTGCTCCGATCGAACAAAAAACAAAAACAAAATATACCAATGAAATGAATACCGAATATATTTTGTAGGGGAAATAAATTTACAAAATGAACCCTCTCTCCCATATGTGAAAAAAATTGGCAAAGAGTGAAAGAGAAGCGAAAGAAACTAACAACAAATTGAAGTGTATGAATGAATTCAAGTATAGGAGTGAGTGAAGCAATGGAAGTGTAGGGAGTGAATTGAAGTGAGAGAAGCAAAAAGAAGCGAAGAATGAATTGAAGTGTTGGGAGTGAATTAAAGTAAGAGAAGCAAAAGAAGCGAAGAACGAGATTGAATGAATTGAAGTGTAGGAATGAGTGAAGCAATTGAAGCATTGAAGCGTAAGAATGAAGTGAAGCATTCATTCATTCTACTGAAGCGCTTCAATCGAATCATCCAGTCCCGAATGACACACCACTAGTAACAACTTCGCTCATACCGGAAATTGAGGCCTGAATTGGTTGAACTGGAAGATTCAGTCTTCGCTGTGCACCTTCCGTTATGAATGTTACTTCCGAAGCAGGATCAACCAGTGCTCGAATCGAAAACTTATCTCCCAGGCAATGAACTTCAACAATAGCCGTTGCCAACAAGACTCGTTTGTTATTTCGAGACAAGAATGTCTGAATTTGAATAGGATTAGTAGTGGACTGACTGTATTGATTGGTTGTGAGATTGCTGAGAACTAGTGGGTTGATGACCTGTTTCCCTCGGATTGGGAGAAAGGTTACGATTTTGAACGGTGAAGTGTTGATGCAACAACGTATGATGACGTTGTTTGCAGTGCATACACGTATGAACGCTTTTACAATCATTTTCTAAATGAGTGGATGCAAGACAATTCATGCAATGTTTTAATGAACCGACTGTGGAAACTCTTTGTGGAGTTGTCATTTTGGTGAACTTTGGGCAAAACCGCAAGGGGTGCGAAGTTGAACAAAGCTTGCACTGAAAATTATTAGCTTTCATATGAAAGGCTTTGTGTTGATGTAGCCTTTCCCTACTAGGCTGCGAGGATTTACTTGTCTTGGAGGACGAAGCAGGTGAAGAGTCTACAACATACTTTATGTCCGATACAGTTTCTAGGACACGACATCGGTTTGTTAAGAATGAGTCTAAGTCCTTCCGCGAAGGAATATCGCAAGGAGAATTTATGGACTGGATAATGTGGTTTCGGGCAACCGATTGCAACACAAATATATGAGAATTGGGTCCCAGGATTCGATTGATATCTTTTGGGCCTTGAGATTAGACAAGACATCGTTTATCTCGCGTTGGATATCTTTGATGTGTTTGCTGGATTCACATGAGATAGTAGGCAGATTAAATAGAATTTTAAGCTGATTATTGACTAAAATGCGTTTATTTTCATATCGGTCAGCCAGAGCAGCCCAAGCCAACTCGAAATTGTCAGCCGTGAGAGAAAACTTGGAAACAATATTATAGGCGTCACCTTTAGTCTTCGCACGAAGATGAAAAAGTTTCTGGACGGAACAGAGTTTCGGGTGGTTGATGTACACGGCGGTGAACATGTCACGGAAAGAGGGCCAAGACAAATAATTGCCTGTAAATATTTCCGAATCGCACGGTGGGACTTTAATGCACGGAAATGAGCCTGAGATTGGAATAACCGAAGCCATGTCAGCTTTAATGATTTGAAGCTTTTTCTGGTGTTCGATTATTTCCGCTAAACAGTTAATATAAGTCGTGGAAGACGACCTATATTTATTTTTGACTGCTTCTTTATAATCACTGCCGGTCTCACCCTTTTCACCACTTTCACCCTTATCACTTTTTTCACCTTCTGATACTGCCTGAACACATAGCGAATAACACCTTTTCACTTCAGACCAAATGCTATTTAACTCTATCTTCAATGCCTCTAGTGAGCTTACAGTCTGATCAACCAAAGCGATTTCTTGATAATGGGTTTGAAAAATTACCAAGCTGTCAGCTGCAACAATGAAATTGTCTAATAGGGCCATTTGAACACTTAAATTTCTTGTGACGATAGAGATACCAGAATGAAAACTCACCTAACGAATTGGCGAAGCGAATGGCACAAAACAACAAATGCACTCGGACTTTTGTATATATATGTATGTATATATAGATATATATATATATTTTTTTTTTTGTTAGGTTAGGTTAAACGATTCCCGAATTCCCGAATCAAGACAAATATGAACCACGAGTTACGCTGTGTCACACAGGCACTTTGACTACGTCTTTTTTTTTTTTTAATTTTTATTTACAATGAAACAAATTTGCACTGACTTAATCTATGCATGCACCTGATAAATGATGTTCTCTGCGATCTGGTCTCTGCGATCTTGTCTCTGCGATCTTGTTGATGCGGTCTGAACTGCTGGCTTCGGTGGGAACGGTACTGCGGCTTGTGATTTCTCCAATTCGTGGGTATGGATGGATGAGGAGCTCTCGGTGTGGTGGATTGATTTTTTTTTTTCTTTTTCTCTGAGTAGAGATTTTTTTTTATTTTTGGGAGTTTCGATCAATCTTATGTAACTCTTGAGTGATGGATTGTGTGTGTATCGTATTGCAGACGATATATATGATTATTTTAGAAAGACGGACGTCAATATTTTTATTTTTAATTGAAACGGTAGGAATATATTCATTAACAATCCGGCTCGACTGGACCAAATGTTCGGGCGATTTTGAGAAAAATCGTCCTTAAGTTGAGGGGATCGAAAAAAAGAAAAATCCACGGTTCGGGGGTGGTTGGTTATAAATTTATTGGAGATCCGTTCTTGGGCACGGTCGGATTGGAAGAGAAAGTTGGTCGGGAAAGTAGGTAGAAAGTAGGTGAATAGGAAATGGGGGAATGAAACGGATGTGGTGAATATGTAGGACAGTGGGAATGGAACCGGGAAGAGGTGAATAGGTGAGGGCGACATCTAACATTTCAATTTGATAAATCTTAATTTAACGTGAACAACAGCTGTGAGATAAACATCATCTCAACAGCCCCAATTCCTCAGGTCTTGACCACTTTTTACGTGTGCTAACAATAAATATAGATTTATCGAATTATTTAGCATATTGGTGTAGTTCTGCTTAAACCTACCTTGTCTTGCTCAGCCATTTTTTCATAACAAAGAATCGCTCGACTGACATCAACGCACATCAGTTGTCGCGTTTTGATAGAAACTCGAGTCTGGTAGCACGGATTTTATCGGGGATAAAGTAAGCCCAGCAAATTATATGGTCTTAGCTAATGCTATATGGGATTAATTGTTGTTGCATTTAACACGCAAATTGCTTTTCCTCGATGTCGTTTTTTTCGCCAATCCCATATGGGATACCAAAAAAACATGCCTATTGAACTTTTTATTAAAAAAAAAGTAGAAAAGTAATTAAAAAAGGAACCGTCAGTGGCCCAACGAAAATGTCTGAATCGTCCGTTTGGCCTGACTGCTAAAAAAGTTGAGCAGCCTTGGAATAAGACTTTATACGGTCGGGAATCAGTAATTTAATTATTCAATTTGTGAAGAATAGCGTTAATTATAGTTACAAGTGTTAGCTTTCATTCATAGGGCAATTGAAAATAAAATTCTTAGTGATTCACGTGATTTGCTGTTTCGACGGCTTGTAAATCAATTTTGTGTACTTGTGTATGAGAAGCTTGCTTACATCATGTGAAACAAATTAACAAATTGCTATGTGAAACAAATTAAAAAAAAACAATTCTTCGTCTTCCAATTCTACTACATTGCACAATGACGTCGTTTGTGTTCATCTCAATTCACTTGAAGCCAAACGGAACATTATGCGAGTTGCTAAGAAGAAACTAAATTCATCAATTTTTGCCGAAGGTAGTAGGAATAATATTTACATCAATGATCGTTTTACTAAATATACCAGGGCTCTTTTCATAGCAGCGAAAAAATGCAAAGTAGAGAACAAATTTAAATACTTATGGTTTCAAAATTCTCAAATATTGTTGAGGAAGGACGATACTGGTGGGGTTGTTGTTATTAAATCTTTTGATGATCTAACCGCAATCTGTGACCAACAACATGTATGATGCTTTTGACAATACTAATGACAACCTCACCACTGAAACCTTTAATTCTATTTGTTGTAGAGTTTTCCATTGTAATTCATATAATCATCCATTTTTCGTTGTTCATCAGAATATTCGCAGTCTGCGCGCAAACTTTGATTTACTTGTTGCAAATCTTGAAGCCTTTGAATTTTTGCCTGAAATCATATTTGTTTCCGAGATTTGGATTTACTATAATGAAATCGATGAGTATAAAATTCCAAATTATAGCTTTTTTGCACATCCTAATGATTCCTATTCTGCAGGTGGAGTGGGAGTTTTTGTAAAACATCTTTTTTATGGCGATATCACATGTATTAAACTTTTAAGTGCAGATATCATACAAGTTTCTTACAGCATATTTAATAATGTTTTCAATTTCGTCTGTGTATATAGACGTCATTTTCACCACTAAATTTATTTATTGATGAACTTTCTGATTTTCTGAGCAGTCAACGAGGGGGTAACCTAGTCATTCTGGGTGACTTTAACTTAGATATACTAGTTTCCAATTCTTTTTCTGATTTTTACCTTGCTCTTATTTCGTAGCATGGACTCATTTCTTTTACAAATGGTATCACTAGACCATCATTGGGCACATGTCTCGATCAGCATTGGGTCGATTTAATAGTATACCCTCTAATAATGTTTTTGGTGTTAATCTTGATCTTGGCATAACTGACCATTGCTTGACTGGCCTTCTTTTTGAAGGAATCTCAATCGAAAGAAAGAAAGACTCTTCTCCTCTTAATGTGCCTAGAATCGATTTCATTGGTTTGAATAACAAACTGCGCTTTGAAAAATGGGCCGAAGATTATAGTATTGATAATGCTTCTTTAGCGTATGATACATTCCTAAACTAATTTCAAAACCACATTACTTCTTGTAGCATTATTGTTGTGCACAAGAAATCGAAGACTAGACTTAAACCTTGGATTAATCACGTGCTACTCAAGAAAATAAGTCTGATGCATAAACTTCAAAAGAAAAGCCCTAAACATCCGTTAAATTCGAGCTTAAGAACTCGTCTTGTTTGTATGAGCAAACAAGTTAACAAAAAAATTCGCAGTTGCCGTGAAAGCCACTTTCAGAACAGGATAAGGATGGCGAACGGAAATCGTAACAAAGAATGGAAAGTTATTAATAACATAGCTGGTTGAATACTCTTGATCCTTGTTAACCGATAATATTAAAAAGCGGAAGCTCTACTCTCTCGGATCCTACAGCCGTAGCTAATATATTTAGTTTGTTAAAGTGGTATATTGTTTCTTTTTGTATATCTATATTTACACAATTTCACAACAGTTTATCGTTTTACACAAAATAATTAAAATTGCGACTTTAGACTCTTGTGTCTCCTTTTGAATTGAATCCAAAACGTCACGAATCCAATAACCATCGGTCCGTATGTGTGCGTGTAATGCCACTATGCACCGCAGGATCTGCACGCCACCTCTTGAATGGTAGCGGCATTACACGCATTTCAAATCAATTTCACAATGCCTCGTACGTTACGGAATTCTGACATAACAGCTCGGCCAATCTGATAAACATGATCGTCTCGATCATAAACGGAATAACAGAACATAATTCAAAATCTAATCAGATCGCCACATTTACTTTACTTTACTCATTACACATCAAAGTTTAAATCAATTTCATCATCATCACATGGGAAGCGTTGCTTATTAACATCGCCATCAACCGATAGACCCGTACCCAGATGCACCGCCCAGCGACGCATATGCGCCGATTCTATTATGCCGTCGTATGGCATCTGTGTCACCTGATAATTGTCAATATCGCGTATCACATATCGATCGTTCGGAAGCGCTTTATGCACCACGTATGGGCCTTTGAACGTTTGAATTAACTTTTTATTCTTGCCTATGGTGGTATCAACATTTTTAATGACGACAAATTCACCCTCTTTGAACACTTTTGCCGGCCGATGTTTTGCCAAATGCCGTTTTTTGGTCTGATCCTGAGACCTCGCTATAGCGGTCGCCGCCTTTGCCCGCAGCTGTTCCAGATTCCGCTCACTGTGCCCCACCGATCGTTCATCGCAGTACTCGCCCAACCAGTCAACATCTTCTCCCCGTTGTCGGACACCGAAAAGCAACTCACTCGGAATGCACTTGGTAGTCTGATGCACCGAATTGTTTATCGCAAATTCCACCCGTCTTAACATTTTTACCCAATCGGCGTGTTGAACCGGTTCTGTAGTTTTCGATAACATCGACGTCAACACCCGGTTGATGCGTTCTACCTGGCCATTCGCCTGAGGCCACCAATATGTGCTGAATATTCAATGTGGACGTTAAGTCCCGGAAATCTTCGGATGTGAAACATCGTCCACGATCACTAACAATTCGCCGCGGGCGGCCGTAGTACTCAAAGTATTTCTGCAGCGACGCGCACACCTCATTCGTCCCCGTAGATACCACTGGGTATAGTTTCACATGCTTGGTGAATCCGTCCGTGACGGCCAGTGTGTGCTTTCGCTTGGAATTCACTGACGGTAATGGCCCGTAATGGTCAATATGAACCGTATCGAACGGAATCGGTGCCTTCGGAATGCCATGTAAATTGCAATCATTCGCCCGTGTAGGGCCGGAATGGCAATTTCGCCGGGCCGGAAAGGCAATTTCTTACGAACCGTTCTACCTTCGATTTCATTCTAGGGAACCAATATCGCAATTTCAATTGATCAACACACTTTATGATGCCACCATGAGCAATACTCTCATGCGTGTATCGGGTCACGTTCTCTTCCATCTCCTGCGAAACGTACAACAGCAATTGATCGGAATCACTTCGGCGATACACCAAGCCGTTATGCAATTCGAATGGCTCACAGTCCTCATTTTCCAATCTCTCCCGTATCTTGACAATGTTCTGGTCTCGGTTTTGCGTTATCTGCAACTTCGTATCAACATCAGTGTTATCGCAATCGATAAATGCCACCGGATGGAATCGGCTCAAAGCATCTACGTGTCCCATATTTACACCACTTCGATGCACAATTTTGCAATTGTAGCCCCGTAACTCCATAATCCAGCGCGCAACTTGTGGGTCGGATCCTTTTTGTTCAATGTCATCACCAGCGAATTACAATCGGTGACTATACGGAATGGTAGTCCGTGCAAATACACGTGGAAACGTCGCAACGAATAAATGATGGCCAATGTCTCCAGCACAAAACTGTGTAACTTCGATTCCACCTTGGAACTCCGTCTGGAGTAGTAGGCTACCGGATGTAGCTTACCATCGTCTTGGCATTGCATCAGCACACCACCGAAACCATGCGAGCTTTCGTCACAATGCAATTCGGTTTCTCGCTTTGGACTATATATGGCCAATACTGGAGCCAAAGTCAATTTACCGCGCAACTAGTTGAAGGCAGCCACTCGCTCTTCCGTCATCTGAAACGGGCATTCCTTTTTTACCAGATCCATTAATGGTTTGGCAATTCTTGAAAAGTTCGGAACGAAACGGCGAAAATACGAGAAGAGTCCCAAACACGATTGGACCTCCTTCGCATTTCTCGGAAGCGGATAGGACCTAATGTTCTCGACATGTCGATGGCTCGGCCGTATGCCTCGCGCATCTACCAAATATCCCAGATATTCTATTTCTGCGTAGCAAACGATACGCACTAAGCAATCGCAGCACCCTTTTCAAGATATCCAGATGCGATTCCATATCGGCTATCGCTATCAATATGTCATCAATGTAAACGATCACACTACCATCATCGATCAATGGTCGCAACACCTTCACAATGAATCGCTGAAACACGGAAGGGGCATTTTTCAGGCCAAATGGCATCCGCACGTATTCGTATTGCCCCATCGGCGTAACAAATGAGGTATATACAATCGAACCAGGGGCCACCTTCACCTGGTGAAACCCATTCTTGAGATCAAAAACAGAAAAGTATCGCTTGCCCTCCAAATACTCAAGACAGTCCTTGATTAGAGGCAATGGAGATGATACCCGTCAAGTGGCTGCCGCCAGTGTTGAAACACATTTGTGCCCGTTTTATCGCATTTTCCATGACTTTCCGCAAGATTTCTGGTGATAACTGTTCGCATTCCTGTCGAATATTTTCCTAAAGGGCTGCTCTTGTCTGAGGCTTATTGGCATGAACCCGCGACTTCAAGTAGCCCTAAAGAAAGAAGTCTGAGATGGTTAAATCGGCCAATCTAGCTGGCCATGCTAAATCGCTAAAACGGGAGATTAAGCGACCAGGAAACCCTTCCGACACAATTATTCCACGCTCTTGCGGAGTATAGCGCTCCATTGCTTATCTGTTTGTATACTGCAGCTGTCTAGTTCACAAATGTCAAATACAATTGACGAACGACGCCATTTGCAAAAATTATAACATCTTCCGATAGGGTGATTGATTTTGCGCCACCTTGTATATTTGTTTGCTTGAAGGAGAATGGTGGCTTAAAATTTCTATGGAGTAATGAGTTTTTATTTATTCTCCCGATTTTTTTCTCAATCTCCTAAAAATTTCCTGAATTCTCCCGATTTGCTACGAAATATTCCTGGCAACCCTAGTAACATTCACCATCATCGTCGCTGCATTCGCCTCGCGCCGATATCGGTCGTAATCGGGAGCGAGACGTCGTAAGTCTTCCAGATTTTGTGCGGAAAGTAATATCACCGCTAAGTCGGGCCGGTCCCGCACACCACCAACAATGTGCTTGACCACTTCACGCTAATCGATATTCGGCGCCCGCTGTGCCACCACTTGCATGCGCACAATATAGTTGAGCATGCCCAATTTGTCGTCGTATTTCACGGTGCCCTTTTCGTGCAGCACGTCCGACATGGAATAATCGCGATGGAACTGTAGGATCATTGCTTCGCGCAATTCGGGCCACGTACTGGCGACAATGGTCTGCAACCATAACTCTGCTGTTCCCCCCATAAGTTTATGCACCGATGCCAATCGTGCGTTGTCGTCGCAGTTCGCGTATGGCCCACACTGACGATTAAAATCGTCCAACCACTTTTCCACGGCATATGTGTCGTCGCCGGTGAATTTCGCAATGGCGCCTTCAATCCACGAAAAACGAAAAGGTTGAGCCGAAAAAATCGGAGCGCATGACACTTCGGATGAGACAATCAACGATTCGCCTGATGTCGGTGATGCAGACAGTCTGCCCGATAGCAGTCGGGCGGCTTCTCTCGCCAATGCCTGATTGTCGCGTCGTAATAGTAGCAACCGATTGCGCTTCTCCTCTCGCGCCAATTCACGATCCAACTCGTTTTCACCGTACGGCAAGATTGCTTCTGGCGGAGTCTCTGCTAGCGAAATCATATTTCCCTTGTCCCCGTCAGAAGGACACCCATCGTCGTCGGCTCTTTCTGAATCTTGATTGGCGTCGCCGCCGCCGACTATTGACTACGGCACACTTTTACTGTATAGTGCGCGCATCTGCGACACCGACGCCGTACGCGGAAATTCTATCTTCGCCGTTGTCAATAATGCAATTAATTCCTGTTTGGACATTCGCAGATAGTCACTCATTTTGATTTCCGGTGGTACCCCACACTTGAGTTGTTAAAGTGGTATATTGTTTCTTTTTGTATATCTATATTTACACAATTTCACAACAGTTTATCGTTTTACACAAAATAATTAAAATTGCGACTTTACACTCTTGTGTCTCCTTTTGAATTGAATCCAAAACGTTACGAATCCAATAACCATCGGTCCGTATGTGTGCGTGTAATGCCACTATGCATCGCAGGATCTACACGCCACCTCTTGAATGATAGCGGCATTACACGCATTTCAAATCAATTTCACAATGCCTCGTACGTTACGGAATTCGGACATAACAAGTTGTTATTTTTCAGCTGTTGGTCAGTCGTCTTCTCCGTGTTTCTTGTCCCCTTCTTGTAACTCCTGCACAGAGTCCGAGGATCTGGAGAATTTCGTCAGAAATAGCTTGTTTTTAGAGACAATATCGGGCTGCGAACTTCTCAAAATGATAAACTCCTTAAAGAATTCGGGCTCCTATGGCAGCGATGAAATTTCCAACTTAGTGTTGAAAAGAACTGCGTTTAATATTGTAGATATTTTAGCTCATCTATTTAAATTAAGTACTTTTTCTGGGATATTCCCTGATAAATTAAAATGTGCAATAGTGATACCTCTATTCAAAAAAGGTAATAGAAGTGACAAAACGAATTCAATAGAATTCAATTTTTCAGCCCAATGCAGTATGGATTTAGAGCAGGCCATTCTACTGAGGAGGCTTTGCTAAATTACTGCTCCGTAATTCTCGAGGGGTTGGATCAAAGGAAGAGTTGTGCTGGGCTTTTCGTTGACATTAAAAAAGCTTTTGACATGGTTAACCACAATATCCTCCTAGACAAACTTTTTAAAGTGGGCTTTCGCGGTTTCATGTTTAAATGGTTTGAGTCATATCTAAAGGATAGAATTCAAGTAGTGAAAATTGGAAACTGTGTAAGTAATTCCAATGTAACTAATCTAGATGTGCCTCAAGAATCTGTGTTTGGTCCAATACTCTTCTTAATTTATGTCAATTCTTTATTTGCACAACCGTTTGCGGGTAAAGTAACAGCATTTTCAGATGACCTCGGAATTGCATACACCTCAGACAGCCCTCTGAATCTAATTGCAAACATAAATAATGATGTTCACTTACTAAGGTACTGGTTTGCTAAACATAAATTAGTGATTAGTAATAAATCTAGATTAATGTATTTCAGCCTAGGTACACAAGTACCGCCCGACTTGGATGTGATATTTCATGCGCTAGGTTTTTGTTGTTCAATAATAAGTGTTGTGAGCAAAGGTTTACTCAATACAATTGCGAAGTTGGCTGTAGTGGAGATTGTTTTAAAATCGAGAGTGTTGTGGACTTTAAATATCTAGGTGGTATTATTGATCAAAATATGTATTGGTCAAATAACACTATCAATTTAAGACAGTGCCTTCTATCGTTTATTCGTTGTTTGTATCATCTCAAGAAATTTTATTCCACCAATGCATTGAAAATGGTTTACTATGGTCTATTTCACTCGAAATTGCAGTATGGCATTGGCTGCTGGGGTGGTGCTTACCGCACCAAACTTCAGCAGTTAATTGTCCTACAAAAATGTGCTGTAAGAAACGTGTGCAAGGTTAATCGTTTATCACATTCCATGGATTTATTTAAGAGTATGAAAATACTGCCAGTGAGGCAATTGTATTTTTTTAAAGTTTTAAACATTTTTTTTTATGAGAGGAGGATATCTTCAAAGTCCTATCTCTGATATGCACTACCTTCGTAGCCAAACTAGTCATCTTATTAGTGTCCCTACGTTTCGCACTACATGTTTCAAAAACTTTTATACAATTGTCTCTTGCAAGCTGTTTAATATACTCCCTGATGGAATTCGGATCATAAGGAATTTGTTCTCATTCTTAAAAAGTATAAGATCATGGCTTCTTGAATTTGATCACAGTGAAATTGAAGTTTTGTTGCGCCCTATCATTTAGATGTGTTATTAAATGAATTTATAATAAATTAGTTGAAATGAACTTTGTACACCCCATTATAATATATTTTTGAAGTACTTATTTTTAATTTCGATGTGACATTTATTTCTTTTTTTTTTTTTTGTTAAATACAAAACGTCACTGTTATTCTCTTTCTTTCCTGCATTAGCTATATATACCCACTGAAATGTTGATTGTTATTTAATATTTTAAGAGAATAAGAAATAAATAAAATAAAAATAAAAAATCATCACTTGTGCACTTTATTTCGCTTTCTGGTCCTGGTTTCTTTCAAATGAGGAAAGGTTGCATGCATTATAATCGTTATTTTCTGTTGAAGTAACTTTGTTCTTTTTGACCCGTAAAATACTTCATCTACAACAATTTTAGAACTTTTTCCATTGCCTTTCCACTCACCGCCATCTCATAACAGTTTATACGATAAGTACATGTTCTGGCGTACAACTATTATTGTGCATTAACTTGTTTTTTTTTTTATAGATTTAATGATACACTAAAAAATAAACACATTATATACAGCTATACACCATAAAACCATAAGTGTGATTCCATTGCATTATATCTTAAAACTTTCACAACAACCACGGTCGCCATTGTCGCCTGGGGAAGGTACAAGCCTTTGTCGTTTATTTTATTGCCAAAGCACGCTTTAAAGTTTTATTATTTTCAGGATTTCCTTATGAAAAAGTGATAAATGCGGGATTAGCTATGGGTTTTGTAAATGTATGTGTTTCTATTGTTATGGTTGGGATGTTCTTTCCATTTTAGAGAACATGTACTGGGATTGTATCAGGTACTAAATTAGAGCTTCTGTGAAATGTATTTGAGATTGATATGGTATGGTAGAAGAATAGTCCAATCGCTTGTCGCGAGATGTTCAAAGGTATGTATTTAATAGTGATGCCCTTAAGGGTTATTTTTGAATAATGGTTATAAAAGCTATGGTTATTTAGCAGCAACAGTTATTCTTATCAGTTGACCAGCAACTGTTAGTTATTCAATCCTCACAGCAGTTTAAATGGAGACCGAACTATTCGATGTACTGCTGCTTTGCTTACATTTTGAATACATGTCAATTTACCAAAACGAATATCAAAAACTTTTAATTTCACTCCAACCGTTCGATCGACACAGAATTAAAGTTGTCAACTTATCTACAGACGACTAACATAGACACCAACATGACCATGTTGACAACCAAGTTGATCGTCTGTATGATGCTTAAAACCACCATGCACCACAACAAAATTGTTTTTTTTTCACATATGTATGTACATCTGATGTGAAAATAAAAAGACCTACTAATGATTATTATTACCATTGTTATATAACGCGACCTTAGGACAAGAAGGTTCTATGTGCACCAACAACACTTTCGGGGAAAGTAAGCTTGAATGTTTCGCAGCGTTTTACTTTTATGCCTTGCATTTACTCACAACTTGTTTTAAATTACATACATTAAATACTTTTAGGGATCTTATTTATATTAAAATATTCTAGCTAGATGGTATAGTTATTCTGCAATTTACGTTTTAAAAAACGGATAGAACTTTGTTGCTCAATGATAAGGCACTTGCAAGTAGGATTACAAAGTTATAATTACCGTATAGAACTTTGTGTCACGGTAAGATATCTTTTTTTTCAGATAGAACCTTGTAAAATACCTATTATGGTAAAATAGTGCGATGGATAACTAAAACATAATTCATTAAAAATAGATATTCCAATTTTTTTTTATTTTCATGTCTTATTAAACTAGGAATTAGTATATATAATAATATTTTAGCTAACAAAAAAATTAAATTCTCAGTATTTAATTCAGTTTTACATTTTCAAAGAACTAATACATCACGGTCAACTTAGGTTTTGGTACAACATTATTTTTGAAGTTTATTATTACATATTGATATAGTGAAAATAACAAAAAAAAAAAAAAAAAAATAATAATAATAATAATAATAGAATTCACAGTTGCTTAGATTATGTTTCATAAGGTAAGGTTAAAACTAGGTTAGGTTAAAGTCATCATCTTGGGGAAGAAGTAAGTTAACGATTAGTTAATTTTAAAATGGATTTTTCAAGTTACATACCCAATTTGAGTATGGCTTTATAATTAGCCTTGTCAGCAAAACTCATGTACTTAAACATTGACAATAGGTGCTTCGCTTTTTCTTTGGATATACCACTCCTCGACGGAACGCTTTCAATGTCCTGTTGTAGTGTTGGAACTACCGGTTGTGTGACTTTACTTTTTCGGGGTTTTGTTGCCATTCGCCTTATCACAGAACTGGTCATGTTTTTAGCATCGTAATTTAGAGCAAAACTAATTTCAAGCTCATCTTGAGTAAACTTTAACATTTTTAATTTTGCAAATGGTACATTTTTATATTCGAAACAAAGTTTTGAGTACTTAGCAAAGTCTTTGTAGTCGAAAGGTTGCATTTGCATTATAACGAATGGTTTTCGGGTGTTAACGGTTTTCAGCAGTCTCATAAGTCCCATAGGTGAAAGGTATTCGTTCACCGAGAGATGTTTTTCTATCTGGGTATGAGAATTGTCAACCTCCTGTAGTGCCGAATGCCCCGGGAGTGAGTATTTTAGTGTTATGCTTTCAACGTCCGAATGAGTCTTCATAAAATGCTGTATAGCAAGGGCCATTATCGAATTCTTATTCTGAGGAACACAGGAATCGCACCAAGTTATAAGTTTAGTTATACCGTTATCCTCAAATACCCTTTCGAATATTTTCATTAAGGCCGCTGCTATATCATTGCCATTTCTTCCACCAGTGTATTCTGTCCATATAGCACAATAAATTTTTTTTGTCGTCGACAAGTGTGCAGTCAAATTATATATGTTAAGTTTCGAATTGTAAAGCATTGGCCCAATTTCTGCTCTTGGACAAGATATAACATTTTGTAAATCAAAAGTGAGAATGAGAATCCCAGATTCCTTATCCAGAGACTTCTGTTCTCTCATACTTTTTTTTTAAATTGAGATGAATTTGGTATTCGTTCATCATGTTCTCAGTTAATGCGTTTCCCTTCTCTGCAACGCAATAGGCCTCACACTTGCCACACTTGTCAGACTTGGGTCGATGAAAGTCCAAGTTAAAATTCGTGTTAAACAAAAATCGATAATAGCTTTCTTTAACGGGAATCTGAACTGCATCTTGGTACAAGTTGTACATTTTTGTTATATTGAGACTTGGATCTAAGTACAGTTTAGTTGTTTTGGCTCGACAGTAATGGGACTCTATTGTCGGGAAAGAGCTGATGTGTGCTTTAACTTCCAACAGCTTTTCTTCAGGAATTCTTCTAACTGATTTTAACCCTTTTGCGCTCTTCTTAGCTATACCAGTCACGTTATTTTTATTCTTGTGGGCGTTGTACACTGATTTTTGCGAGATTGCAAAAGTTCCGAGCCAAAACGGCTTACAAACTTAAACTTTATTTCCAGACAACTCCACAAAATAACCGAAAGTAAAGTGCCGACAAGAATTTTGTGATTTTTTCGTTCTGCGATTTGTCTCATTCTTTGTCGTCGATCTTAATATGAAGTTAGCTTTTCCTTCTCGATCTAAGGAATAGAAAGATCTGAAAAGTTCTTTACGTTCTATTGTACTCACGTTTTTTTCACAGTCCATCTTGCAATGCAAAAAGCAGTTTTTTGTGGATCTAATACCTTTCTCGTTTACTGCTTTTCCCCGAGAACTTATATATGCCTCCCCTGCTTGATATTTTCGCTGTCGTACGTTTCTTTTCCATGTTTTTTCTTTAATTGTCCGTTTGTGTGTTTTTTTTTAAATCTATGACAACGTTGATGTCATTCACCATCTCATCTTCATCTACCTCTAGATCACTTTCAGTGGATTCAGAATTAACGGCTTGCTTTGGAAGATTTTCTTCTGCTTCCAGACTTACGACTGCAGGTTCCAAAATTATAAAATCTTCAATCGCCACCGACCAATCATCGAAATCAATAATGTCGCCCTCTTGCATTGCCATTATTTGTGTATCCATCAACTTTAATCAATATAGATATAATTAATTAACTAAAAACCGTATTTAAGTGAATATTTTAAAACCAATTATATTTACATTTTGATTTTAAGTGCCGAATTTGGAAACCAAGTTAGTATTCGTACAATATTTACTACTTAGGAGACTGAACACGACTTTATATAACGAACTCTAACACTGTATTTAGTATAAAATAATAGAAATCGCTTCGCATTCAACAGAAAAATCACAGTACACTACGTTCTAACCAGAGATGGGAGTAATGCATTACTTGCTCAATGAAATTACAAATAGCATTAGCATTGACTTGAAGTAATGCCTATAAAAAAATCTCAATAGCATTGAAAAACTCAATGCTAATTACATTACCTACTTCTTCATTACTATTGAAAAATTTCAATGAAACCAATTTGCATTACCATTTGCGAATGCAACATTAGGGTTATTTATGGGTTTTTCTATAATTACATGTTTGTTCTTCGTGCAATAACCATAAAAGGGCGGTGAAGACCAATATAACTTTACTATTATCAGGGGCAGCAAAGTGAAAAAGTAATACGAAGTCTTGCCATTTGAATGAAAGTGGTTTCAAGAGGTAGTTAAAATTGTCAATTTTCGTCAATCTATAAAAATCAGTAAAAATGAGACTTCGAATCCGCCTACATTAATTGATGCGAGTATGGAAGGAAATAGATTTGATGTTCCATCTACATCTTCGATATCGACGCCTTTGAGCACGATCAACAGAAAAATCAATTGATGAAATAAATAAAAAAAAAAAAAAACTATCAATGCCTTAGCATTCAATGAAAATAGTTTTCCTTGATCATTACTGCACTTTACTTGGCATTGAAAAAATTAATGCTAATTAAAAAAAAATTCATTGGCATTGATTTTCTCATTGAGTTATTTCAATGCTAATGAAAAGTCAATGCTAATGCTAAAGTTCCATGTCTGGTTCTAACTATACAATGCTTAAATGAATATTTGGAGCAATAAGGTTCTATCTACAACCCAAAATTCAATAAGGTTCTATCTACGAATATATTTGTTATTTATTGGGACACAAGGTTCTATATGGCTGTTAGAACTTTGTGAACTGAATCTCATATTAAAAGTGTGCAGTTAGGACCCTGGCATACTGATTATTTCCGAATCCATAATAGATAGACAAAAAAGGATAGCGGCAATCGAAAGAGCGCAGTCGATTTAGTACTGTGCAATATATAACTCAATTTGAGAAAAAATGTCAGTTAGAACCCTGTTGTCCTAAGGTCGCGATAAGTAAAAATAGCAACACAGAAATTATCAATTCGCAATTTTTTTTTTTTGTTAGCGAAGGTGAAAATCTCAAAAGACACTGAGGGGTTAGAGACTCAGAGTAGTGTGACTCTAACCGTACTAAAAACACCTCCATAATCATGATTAATCAAAGAGAGAACGACAAATGATTTTAGTTTCAACGTGTAGTTGCGTTTGAGAAGGTATTATAATTTAAATACAGCTTCTCATAATTATCAGATTATAAGTTCGTGACGTTTGGTTCTTCGTAAACCAATTCGCAATTTGGAAAATAATAACGGGCGTGACACGCCCCTCTCTCAACCGATTACGCCAATCTACGAACTTAACCGAGCTATTCACCATATAAACATGTGTATAAAGTTTCGTTCAATTCGGTTAAGAACTGCGGTCCCTATTGTGAGGACAAGAATCCGTATATGCCTACTACCTATACATATATAACAGCTTGTAGAGAATTACATAATCTGGATAGCTATCCAACGTTATTTCCTTAGGCGCGATAAAAACTATGCTACCAAACTATTTTTTCTTGATTGTTATCGAAAATGCTATCGAAAATGTCAAAAGTGACACAAAAGTCATTTGTAAAAAAATGATAAGGAAGGAACACAAAAAAAGAAAAATATAAGTCATTAAGAGAAAATTTGCAATCAAGAAATCATTTAAAATTAATAATTAGCCAGGAAATATACGTTTGAGTTTTTTTTATCCGCAATTTTTTTTTAAATCAGTAAGAAAAAAACAGCTGATAAGTGTCTTTTCACATAGTGCTGCCAAAATGCTATAATGACATTCGTCTCGATAGGCGTTTTTTTTATCACACTTTTTTTAAGTCTATATAGATTACCAAAAAAAAAAACACGCCTTATATAAGCATTTGAACGGACCATGGTTTTGGTGTTAAGGATAGCGGTCTTGAAAAGTGGCATTAAAATTTTTTGAAAGTTACGCCATGAGGACCCCTGCAAAAGATCCTTCGAAATCCACCTAATAACAAAACAAAAAATTCGACTAGTGAGCCAGTCCTGTACTTCCCACCTCTTATTAATTTATATCACAGCGAACATTGCTGCCCATAACACAGCAAAGTGGTTAGGTTGTCCAGTACACCTTTTTTTTAAATCATTTCATCAATTATCTCAGCAGTCGCTGGACCGATTTTGCTCAAAATCTAATCAGCTCTAAGTTCCATTAAGACAAATAAAACAAACAAAAAAAAACCGCAAGATCGTACGTTGTTCCGTTCTCCAGATATCGAAGGAGAAAAAAATTGTCACACACATTCGCACACACGAATGTGTTTTTTTTTTTTTGTAATATTTTAAAGTTACATAATTTTTTGATTTTTTACTATTTTTTTTATGTTGTGTTTTGTTCATAAAATTACATTAAAATAACCTACCTAATCTTAAACTATGTAAGCCTGCCATGGCCAGCTTTGCCCAACTATGGACTAGCCCGGATCAAGAGGGTTCGACGAGAGGGTTCCCTTTTTTTCTTACAGCCACCAGAACGTGTGGTGCTGCCGTCCAACATCCCTTACATCGCGCTCCGATACCGACCTTCTGAACCGGAGGCGCTCCTCAGTGCTCTGAACGACGTCTCGACCGTAGTTGAGCCGCCTATCCACAGTTGTCCGGGCAAAATGGAAGATAAACGGCACCGCTAACCTATCCTGGATCAGGCCCTCTTGGTAAAAATACAGAAAAGCCTCTGGGGGGACGAGACCGTTAACGCGCACCCTCTCACGATACATTGGATTGGGGTAGTAAGCCCCAGAGATCAGATTGTTGACCGAGTTCATTGCTCTTGCAATGTGCCCTCGAGTAAGCTTCACTAGGAAATTGTCAACTCTGATTAGGTCCGCTTGTTGTACAGGACCTCATTGGAATAGAATTTTCAGTATTCAGACTCTGATGTTCTGTATAAGCGAAAGCAAGGCCTAAGACAAGCCCTCTTAAACACCCGAATCCTTTCCATCAAGCGTGCCCGCACCTTGATCCACACGGGACAACCATATCTAAGCATTGGCCGGATTAGGACCGTATAGCAGATTACCTTCACCCTCGCATCGAGTTGGCTGTTGTAAAACAGTCTCTTTGTAAGGGCAAAAGCAACTCGGGCTCTAGCCAGAACAGCATCTATATGTTTATTAAAATATAGATATTGATCTAGCCAGATCCCAAGGTATCAGACTACACTTCGACTCGCTAATGGTAGCCCGTGCGGTCCCACGATTGCGAACTTTCGCCAATTATTTCTGGTATCCCTAGAGGCCCCAGACAACGGCGTCCTAAACAGAATGGTGTCTGACTTCTGAAAGTTGATTTTCAACTTCCAGTTGTCGCAATATCGCTGAATCTTATCGGAGTCACGCTGCAAGAGAGTGACAATGACTTCGATCTTTGGACCTGATCTGTACGCAATCAAGAGCAAATTATCCCATCCATCGTCACTTGGTCATAATCGTTCCTCATATCAAAAATAGTCCGCAGTTGTCTTTCTTCCTTCTCATTTTCTACCTAGCATCCGATGCCGAATACCGATCTCCTTAGAGTAACCTCGAATGCGGAATTCCGACGAATGTTGCTGCCGGAAATCGATCTCCTCAAGGGTTTCTGTTCGAAACGGAGTGCCGAATCGCCGTTGCCGATAAATAACCGGCAGTTGCTACCCTAACAGTTATCTTGAGTTATTTTGAATAAGTGGTTATTTCGATATCGAGTATCCAGTTATTACAGTTACTGATGAATAATCGGTTACTACTAGGAGTTATTGATATATCACCCATCACTAGTACGTTATTTCTTTGGTTCTATAATTTTTAACTTACTCGTACTAATATTAACTATCCGCACTGGGTCTACTTAATGGACTATGGCTCTCTCCCAATAAATAAAAAAAACATACTCGTAAGTGTACTTTATTTTCTTCGTTTTAGTACATAAAAATAAAAGGTTGTTCTTTAAAAAGTTTTCTATAAAATTTATTATTTTTCTTTCAGTCCTTTAATTGGTAGGCAGATAGATATACATATATATATATGCTGAAAGTCCCCAGATATTGATTTGGGGTCAAATAAATGGCAATATTTGTGTGCCATTATAGCGTCGTACTTTGAATTTTTTAAATTGTGACCAAAAATGTGTCACCCACGATCCTCAGATTTCTAATTGATTCTTTTCGGACTCGTTGTAGTTGTAAATGAAAGTATCAAAAATAGTTATTTTCATTGCCCTTTGTGTTATTGTTAAATATAAGCTTGTAAAAATAGCAATTAATTGCTTAGATTGCCTACCTTTACATTTCTAAGAAAGGAAGTCCAGTGTACCTTGCACGGTTACATTTAACACAACAACAAAAGGCCAATGCAACCTCAGGCAAAGTAAAAGGAATGAATGGATAAATCCTATCATCAGAATGTACAAAAAGGGCTAACGTTTATTTGATTTCACCTATAGGATACATATGTAGAAATGTAAATACAGTCAGTGCTTCTTTCTCATTGTCATCACAATATGGGTTGTAGCCAACGAAATCGATTTCAAGAACGAAATATCCGTCATGAAAGGAAGCAAACATGCAGTCCAAAGTTGGCATCCTGATGATGGGTGGTTACACTTCTTGTTGTAAACGATTACAATTGTTTTCCCAAAGAGGAGCAACTATGGGATGAACCTCTGCTTGGAAGATACTGAAGAAATTGTTTCCAACACTTTTAGAGGGATGAAAGTATGAAGACTTGTCTTATTCAGCCGGGGGCTGTTTTAGGGTAATTAAGGTAGTACAAGTCTTGTAAATAGACTTGTAATTAGAAATTTTATAAGCCGTGTTTTATTATCCCCATAACCTAATTTAGATCAGATCAGGATACAAAATGGCGTCAGCAAAAATAAGTTTTGTTTCAATTATACAACAATTAAAAAGGATGGAATCGCTTGGTATTTTATTCCTTCGTCCGCCACACACTTTGGTGATTGGATCATCAACTCTAACCTTTGAAGAGTTATCTGCCGTGTTCAAACGAATCGAAGCCATATTAAACTATTGACCTTTATGTTCGATATGGAATCTTAATCTTAATCCGTTAACTCAATTTTACTCTCTACCAATATATATCATACTAATTAATCGGCTTTGAATTTTCTGCAGAACATGGTCCATGGTTTTTAGAAGATGTGGAGCATGGAATACCTAAACACCAGAGCTGGACATAAAAGCGTTATTCCATTAATTCGTTACTTAAGAAGTTAATTAAGTGGTTAAAGTTTAAACTGTTTAGTTAATTTGGAAATTTATCAACGGACTTATTAACTTTCGTTAGTTGCACTTTCGTTAGACTAAGTCCGTTAACTATTTTGAATTGCTTTTTGTGGTCTTTGTTTTTCCTTGTCAAAATGGATAATCACAGACACATGCACGCAATTACATATGTTTCTGTTCTTCATTCGGATTTGAGCACGAAATTCTTGAAAAGTGCCTTTATATGATTAAACTTGTTTGTTTTTCTTTTAAAAGCCACGCTCTTAATATTCATTGTATAACGGTGGTAAAAACTCAACCTTTAATACAATTATTCGGTTGGTGTACTCGTATTTTGCCAAAACAGGTGCCTAACCTTCTCGGGATAGTGGTTGATGTGAAGGAAATCTTCTATCTGAGTAGGCAACAATTAATGGTTTTAAACAGGTACACTTGAATAATCATTCAAGGCAAAGCACGGAGCTATGAAATGCAGCTGTTCAAACACAAGCTGCGGTTGTTCCTAAATTTCTTTGGCGGCTGAGTGAGTATGAATAGTTATTCCATAAAAGGCATAAGAAGGTGTTAGTAGACTTATGTAAGTCAATTCCGGTTTAAGTTAATTTAAGACGTTTAAGTAAAATGTACGTAGTATCATCTCATGTAACATTCAACATTCAAAGTAACATTTTTGGACCTCAGTAGACTCTGACTGCTCCAGACTGCCCAATCAAAGGGTATATGACGAATAGCAGCATGCTAAGAGGAACTAAACAGGCCAGGATGTTTGCAATTTAAACTTGTTTCTTTAATACAAATTACCAAACATTCCAAATTTATACTATGTATGTATTTATAAATCCTCTATTTAAAAAAAAACGTTTCTTAACAGTTCTATACATAAGTTTAAATTGAAATTAGATTCTTAAAGAAACAAAGAATATACGCCTTTGACTTATCTTCGTCTGTCGGTAGTTTGGCGTATTATTTTTAACATATTGTAGTTTATTTATAACAAGTTTTAATTGATAAAATTTATAATTATTTAAAATTATATTTAAGACATAGTACTGACAATAGTTTTTAGTTTTGATTTCAATAGTTGAAATAATTAATGAATTCATTTCTATATTTAAGGGCTTTGATAACGAAATTACTAAGTTTATTGCTAAATTCACCATTAACTCTCTTTAAAACATGAATTACATTTTCATCATTAAGGGTTGTTTTCTTAAAATATTTTGTACTTAAATTTCTTTAGAATCGGGCATTGTTTCTATTTCCCTCATATTGAACAGTTTGCAGCCACGAATGCTTAATTTGCTTCCCTTAAGCCAAATCAGGTCACAGCGTGCTTCATAGATCCCTAATATCTTATTTTGACTGCATTTTTCTCTGAACTATGTTTTCGTATTATCACAATGGACCTATCACTGGTCGAAGTGTGCTGGCGACGGCTGACAGCCACTTCAACCGATGTTTTCGTATAATCAAGTTGCCTGTAGATTCTGTTTGTGCTCTGTGGCGCTTTTTGTAGTATACCTTGCCATTTATTTTGCCTTAGAATCTGAAACAGTTGGCCTCCTTTGTCCAGCCAGTCATTGCGCATCAGAGTCCCAAACTGCCATTTTACATAGTCCAACGACTACTCCTAGTGTAGTTATTCCTCGGTGGCGATTTCTCTCAGTTGGTTACTTTGGCACCGCCAAACCAACGATTCTTTAAGTTTTAACATGTTTAAGGGGTCAGGTTCGTAAAAAACCAGTGAAAAAAGGTTGATTTCAAATCGATGCCGCAAAGGCACAATTGCAGCTATTTATTCATTTTTTTTTGTTGTTTTACAAATTTTATGTAGTTTCATATGATTTTTTTCTGTCTCGCCTCGATCCTTGCGCATGCGCACAGCTCCCTTCGAGCGCACACAGGAAAAAAAGTGATCCTCGACTGGTGGGAATTGTAGCTCGGTGCAAAAATATTGTAGAACAAAAATTCCAATTGAGTTTTAAAGTAGAAGGATAAATCTATCGAATGACACATGCTTTAAAAAAAAAATTATCGGGGAAGAAATGGCGCAGTTTTGAAAATTGAGGTCCGAAAACGGTAAACAAAATTCGGGGAAAAATGTGTGCAGCATTTTGAAAAATTCGAATTTCCAAAAAAGCATGTGTCATTCGATAGCCAACAATGTACAGAATAAAACAAAAAATATTTTCAAAATCGGTCAAAAACTCTGGTGTCGGTTATTCCTACCAGTTCAAAAAAACACGCCTCGAGAAAAACGCGTTTAAAGTTTGAGGAGCGGTTTTCTTATAACAGAAATCAAATAAAGGACTCGACCATCGTGATTTTCTATTCTTTCATGCTTAAGGAAAGTCATGAAAAAAGAAATTTGAAAATCTAGCGATCAGAATTCGATTGGTGCGCGATATTAGCTAGAAAACCGAGCTTCGTTCAAAACCAAGTCCTAACAATGCAGCAGGTTTTTCATAAAAATCAACTCTGACACGGCTCGGTGCGCGCTCGTAAAAGCCGTGTAACTTCGGTTCTATGGGACGGATCATGATCAAATTTGAGTTACAGACTCTCAAGATCCTACAGAATCCAAATCTTACAAAATAAAAAAATGTCAAAATCCAAAAATGTTTACGAACCTGACCCTTTAAGCATTAAGTAATTTTAGTAACATTAACATTACATAACACAATAAAACTCTGCACGGAATACACGCACACTGCACGAACAAATTTGATTTCAAAAATTTCGCGCGTGCAATACAAGACTCGCATGCGAGAGATTTCGCTTATACTCTGGGTTGGCTCTCATTATAGTCGCCAACCGATTCCATACAAACTCAGCTACCGGACTTGTACGATCAGGTCATCGAACATTTTTTATCCATCAAATGACGAATTGACTTTATGTATAAATAGCTGTTAAATAAATATTGCCCATGATTAAAAATATTCTTTTGTGTGTTCGTCGTTGTTTTTTTTTTTTGTAGAAAAAAACTTATGAAGATCCTGGAGCCAACCCAAAACTAAGCGCCAAGAATCGCCACTGTTATTCCTCTGATCCAAAATATGTTTTTTATTTTATAATTAATCAAATGGTTTTATTCAGTTTCACTTCTCGCTTTCATTCAAATCTTGCAATCGATTTTAAACCCGCTTCCCGATGAGCTAGAGACTTGAAACTTAAAGCATAGCTCAGAACAAGAAGACAATGCAAAATCCAAGATGGCGGCCGAACCTTTTTCTTCACAACCCCTTTAATATGTGTATCAAATAAAAGGGTTTGACGAGTAGAATACGATACCGAAGCCACGTGACGTTATTCTAAATCTTATATGGGGGATGGGATGCCCCAAGATGGCGCTTGAACCTTTTTCTTCACGATCCCATTGGAATGGGTATCAAATGAAAGCGTTTGACGATTAGAATACGATAAGCTACATGATGTTATTCTTAATCCAATATAGCGGAGTCTTTGTTAGTAATCAGGATTATAAGTCTGGATAGAAATAAAAATAATAATTTACCACATGTCTCTGTAATAATCTGACATGCAATGATGACGTACACCTTATCCATTCTTAAGCCATACAATTCCCAGCAAAGCTTAATCGCGGAACGGCCGAGAGAAGTAGGTAATAGCCAATTATTTTGTCGTGGACCTCCACAGTCTATTAAATGCAGGGTATTACTATTGACCGTGCTGTAGCGTATTTAGGCTCCAGACTCTTTGAGGAGGGTCAGGCATATGAAGCATTTCACGTAAGGTCTTTTGAAGGGCTGTGTATTGAGGAGCTGGGATGTGAGAAATTAACAGGAAAGAAACCATGCAATAAAGACGAAATGAGAGAGTTGGAAAGGATGAGGAGTTTGTGTAATGATACCAACTCACGTCTAATTAACTATTAATTAATGAAACAAAAAACCACAAAATAAAAATAAAGGTAAGAAACTTTAAAGTTTAACGGTTTTATTTTAATCAGATGCTGTACAAAAAACTAGAAAATAAGAAGGACACAAATCTAGGTTCCTTAAAGCAGTGCAGTCTTCTCGAGTCGGGTGCGAAGGGCCACTTTCTGTCGTTACGCCAGCGGATTAAGTTATAATCTGGGGCTTTTCTCAGACTAAGATTAAAAAGTGGGGCTCATTTAAACGTGTGCAAGTAGGTATTAATAATGACTTGACTAGAAAAATCTATTTCCATGCTCAACAAAGATCGCCTTTAAATATAAATTTTTCTTGAGTCGATAGTCTTTCACTATTTCTTAATATGATAATTGTTGATTTCTCTAAGTTTACTTCCATCTGGTTATCATCGTCTGCAAGGTTCTTACGTCATTTCTTAGGACTACGATATCATTCGCATACAAGAGTACTTCTTATATTAACTTAATTAACGTTAATATCACCACCTAAATATTTTTGTATCAGGTCGTTAAAATATATAGCAGAGAAACTGGGGATATAAGGCATCCTTATTTTACTCCTAAAACCGTTTCAAAGTGCTCATAAAGTTCTCTACCAGTCTATACAGCTCATTTTGTGTGACTGTATATATTTTCAATAAATTATTTAAAAACTAGGTTTATTCTCGCTACTTTATTAAACGCGGCTCTATAATCCGAAAATAAAACATACACTTTTTTATTTTTATGTATAATTTTAGGTGGACTATCGAAGCTGGGTAATATAATTTATCCACGGTGGAATATTTCTTCATGAAACCTCCCTGGTACTCTGTCAATATGCCATGCTCCCCAATCCAGAGGAATAATCTTTCATTTATTATTCCCATCATCACTTTGGTAATACAATTCACAAATGAAACTCCTCGGTAGTTGTAGGTTTGATTTGCACCGTCTTTTTTAAATATAGGAAGCACCATTCTTAACCTCTTTTAAAAATTGAATTATAACTAGCTTTCACCAGCACGTCTAAATTAGATAAGATTAGAAAGTGAGGCGGGCACTAGTCCCTTATCACTGCGGCCACTAGTCCCTTATCACTGCGGCCACAGGTGGGCCTATTGTGATATCCTATATTTTAGAGCTACTCCATGATTCCGGAGTGAGTGATAAAACCAGCGATGTCTTTGGGTGAGCTAGTGGTGATATCTTCCGCCATAAGGTAGTGGTTATCTAGAAAACGATGACGTATTTTTGTGAGACAGTTATAGTGACAAAATATGTGTTCTGCTGATTCTTCGTCTTAGATTTAGATTTAGATTTATTTGAATTGGAAACGCTGTACATCGAGATTAATTCATAAGAGTACAAGAGGAAATTAATGACATAAAATTACATTATGTGCAAAGTATATTACAATTAATAAAAAATGAAAAAAAATAAAAATTAAAAAAAATTATATAAACCAAAATAAAAACTTTAAGTTAAACATTCTACATGTGTTGTCTTGTGCTATTCCCAAAGTCATAAGATGTTTTTAACCTGACAATATCTGGTTAGGAAGCCTGTGACGATTCGAATTTGACTTGTCGGTAGTTGTAGAAGTTGTTTCGTTCTTTTTTGGGAGATGGTTGGTATAACGGCTTAAGCTTGTCTATAACCTTCCATTTCTGACCAGTAATGTTGTGCTTTGGCTTTTAACCAATTTTTTATACAGTCTTTAGCTGTACTTGTTGGGTGGCCGCAGAATGGTCTTGGCATCATAAATGATGATGCAGAACCAGCACGTCTTAGAAGAACTCATTTGTTGCATTTTTAAAAATCTAATCTTGATATCTAATCTTCCCCGGGAGCCTTATTAAGTCTGACCTTGGATAAAGTCTATTTTAACTAATCCATTGATATATGTTTATCCAAATCTTCATCTATTACGAAAGATATTCAATTAATAAAAAAAAGGAATTCTCATTTTATGAAAATCAATCAAAATCGAGTACGTCGATTCGACGTAGGTTATCTTTCTAGGGTTAATAAGCATAGGTGCATATTGCATGTCATGTGCCAATTGCGGTCGATTTAAGAGAAAGTGAAAATAAATCTTAAATTCAATGTTCGGCCGACAATTTTGGTTTCTAATTTCCTCTGCCAGCTTCCACCATTTTTTGCTGATACTTATCATATTAATTTCGTAATTGATCTGCTGGTAGTACGTGATCTTTATTTCCTTACATACACACTTGTTATATTGATTTTAAATATTTTACCTTATCTTCTGTATTCATTGTACACTTTAAATGATTTTTTTCCTTGCAATTGCCACTACTGAAAAATTTATTATACAATCAAATTTAAATATGAAGTTCAGTTTTTTTTGCCCACCTGTTGCTGGTTAACATGCACGGTATTAACATACATATGTATGCATGGTATCAGGTAAAACCCCAAATTTGTTTGTATTCTTCTTTGTACTTCATATCAGCTTGTAATTAGAAATCTTATAACATCTTTTGTGACACAATGTATACATTTATATTGTGTGAATAACTTTTTCTTTTCTTTTAATATTGAACATTTACACAAACATTAAATCGTCATAAGTCCCAGAGACTGTTAAACCTTTCTGCATACGTACTTTTAATCCATACTTTTGACAAACTTTCACAATTGCCTCGTTAAAATTGCACGCCGTTGAGACTAGACTTGAAAGTGTGGTGTGAGGTAAATACCTTGAGGCCACACATACAACTTTTTTGCAATTAGTTCACTAACAATGGGCGTTTAGTTTTGTTTATTTTTTTTATTCAGATATACATAAGTAGGGCAACCGGAAATATGTTCTTAAAAAACCGTTTATAGCGCTTTAAATATGCTCTAAAAAAGACGTTTTATGCTCTTAAAATATGCTCTAAAAACTATTGAAAACTGGAAAAATCACGAAAAACTAAACAAAAAATATTATTTTTAAATAATTTTTATCTGAGGAAACACAACTAAATAAGAAATAACTTAAATATATAAAAATTCTTCTTGAATTATAATTAATTTAAATTTTTGTTGCAATAAATGCAAATAATTTTGCTTAAATTGTCAAAACGAAAACTTTGTCTATTTGCTCTAAAGACATTTTTGTACCTAGAAAACTTCTTTCTACCTCAATGGATGTAATAGGCGCAAATTTAAATCTCAGAGACTGTGTATTTATTCACTGTTGAATTTTGTCCGGACAGACAACTGGAAATTTCTTTTAAAGTCTTAAAAACACTGTTTTTTCCAAAACACTTGACATTTTGGTCTTTATTTTTCTCCCTATAATGAAACAAAAATAGAAAAGTACAGCTGCGTAGTATTCGCACATGCTCAGATGTCTAGGAAACTACAACAAAAATCATATAACTTGTCATATGCAGATGGTAAAAGTGTTTACTCGTGTAGCTGTGTACATATATAGGCAGCCACATAGTGAACAAATTGTCGCCGCTGGTGTGCAGCTGTTCTGTGCAGCTCCGCAAATATCTATTTGATTTTTCTTCACACAAACAGTTGATGAAAAAAGGGCAAATAAGCAAAAATATTGAAAAAATTCACAAATATGCTAAAATATGCCCTAAAAATGCAAAAATATGCCGAAATATGCTCTTAAAAGCGAAATATGCAAAAATATGCATTTATACCCAAAATATGCACAAATATGCCCTAACGAATAGGGCTCAAAATGCTTAGTTTTGTATAAAACGTATTTCTGTGTAATCCAATTTCCAATACGACCTCCCAAAAAAAACATGTTTTTGCATATTTCCGGTTGCCCTATATATAAGTAATTCAAGTTAACATAATATAAAGTGCATGTGAGATAGTCCGCAGGTGCATGCATTAAACTAACTTTTGTTTAATAAGGCACAGTTGGTTTGTTCTCAATCGTACTATGAGTTTAAAGGCAATAACCGCATTTGAGTGAAACCAATTGAGTTAGAGCGGCATCTATCTTCTTCTCTATGCACAGGGTATTGTGTACTCAAATGGTTAGTACACTAAGTCGATAAAAACTTCGCAGAGTAGATAGCAGATATTGCTTCAAGATAGAAATGTGATGGCACCAACTAAAATTTTGATCAATCACAACACCTACTTATAGTTCTTAACTATTTTAATTTTAAAGCAGTTTACTCTACTTGATTATACAAGATGTTACAGCCACAATTACGAAGGTTGAATCAGCGATAGCTACATAGTTGCATGGAACACAATGTTAACTTCCGGGGACACTTTAGCGATAAGGCTAAAGTACATGAGGATATCCTTTCTGCTTTACTACGAATTCAGGATGGTTCAGGGAAGAAGTATAACAATAGTAACAATCATAACTATCTTTTTGTTGTAAAATGCACCTGCCATTTTGAATCCGCCATCTTCAAATTCTTTAAAATTGCTCCGATTTCGTTGAAATTGGAAATTTTTACTCGTTAAAAGGTGCTTATTATAAATTCTGGATCCGCTATTTTGGGTTACCTTGTTGTTTGGGTGCTATAGAAACGGGGTAGGGACTGAGAGATGTCAACTTGGCGATGCCCGCTGTTTAACTGTTTATATTCATCAATTGTGGTTATTTTACTTCCAAGTGGTAACCATCGGCTACTGGTCGACGCCCACGGCCGCCCGGACTTGGCTTGCTATACTCATAAGTGCAAGTGTTGACCAGCCGCGGCGGCGGCCTCACCGTGACATGGTGGACTACACAGGCGGCCTGTTAACGCGTGCAATTGATGACGTCGATGTGCTTGCTTAATGAAAGCAAAAAAAACTTATTGCACAAATATAGAACAACATAGAAAATCGGCTTAGCATTTTTAAAGGCTTCAAAAATAAATCTATATATAAAAAAATCAATTGCTGTGCGTTAGTCTTGCCAAATCTCGAGAACGGCTCAACCGATTTGGATGATTTTTTTTTGTTTCTCTCGCCTAAATACGGTGATGGTTTAGGAAAAACAAACAACAAAAAAGAAACGCCGGAAAATCGAGAAAAGCGAATTTTGCATTTTGTATGGGAATTCACTTAACACCCCCACTTTCAATAGAAGGCATTGGTAGCGGACCTATCGTTTGACAGCTTCTACTAAATTTAAAAAAGTTTCGTTAAAGCGAATTTAATTATATCTTGCGAATAATCATTTCTATTAAGGTAAATTGACTTTGCAGGCTCAGACATAATCAAAAATGCATTCAAATGTTTTTTTTAGCAACACACGAATATTTGTCCGGTGATTTTCCTCAGACTCTTCCTGTTATTCCACGTTCAACTGCAGCTGACGAACTAAACGCGTGCTTGAAATCATCGAATTTGTGGCGGCATGTGCAGACTCTCCGATTAACAACTAACATGCGCGTGTTTTTACAACAAGATCGAACTGCAGATGTGTTTTCGAAACAATTGCTAGAAATTGGTAATGGGAAAATCGCAGTTGACATCCCGACCAGGTTCCTCATATTGCCCACTGATTTCTGTTAATTGACCGAATCAAAGGAAGAGCTCATTCGACGTGTTTTTCCGTACATAGTGAAACCATAATTGGCTAGCGAACGAGCCATATTGGCGGCGGAAAACCAAGATGTCGATGATCTCAACGTGAGTATTCAACATTTCATTCCGGGACAGTTATTTTCCTTCAAAACGGTTAACATAGTTATCAACCAGGATGAAATAGTCAACTATCCCACAGAATTCTTAAATTCACTGGAATTTTCCGGTTAACCACCTTACAATTTACAGTTAAAAGTAGGCTCAGTCATCATCATGCAGCGTAACATAAATCAACCTCGACTGTGCAATGGAACGAGACTGGCCGGGAAAAAGCTCATGAACAACGACATCGAGGTGACGATTATTAAGGCAAACTACAAAGGGGAAGATGTTTTGATTCCGCGCATCCCGCTGATTCCAACGGACTTGCCATTCGAGTTTAAACGGCTGCAATTCCCTGTGTGTCTGGCCTTCACGATGACCATCAACAAATCACAAGGCCAGTCATTGCAAGTTTGTGGGATTAACTTGGAGTTTCCGTATTTCGTGCATGGACAACTGTATGTCGCGTGTTCACGTGTCGGCAAGCCATCATCTTTGTTTGTTTACGCGCCAGAAAACAAAACGAAAAACTTAGTTTACCACAAAAAGCTTTGCATTGAATGGATACTTCATGTGGTGGTCGCTGTGGCTGAGTGGATAGTGCTTTGGACTGCTAAGCGAGAGGACACAGACTCGATTCTCAAAAAGCACCAAATGTTTTTTTTGCTGCCCCACCTCTTCGTAGGCCTGACAAACCTGCAAGAGTATAATCTGTTATGAAAAAGCTTCTCAAACCGCTGCCGCGCCGTTCGGAGTCGGCAAAAAAAAAACTGTAGGTCCCTTTCATTCGCGCGAAAAATATTATATAACACGCAAAACATTTTTGTTGCCAACGCCAAATATTGGTTTTTTTTTTTTTTTTGTTAACCATATGTATTTTCCATGCAAGTAAATTGAATTCATTTGAATTACGAACGAGTTTCATTTAATCACCAAACGAAACTCAAACTGATCTCAATGAATTGGAGTTGGAAGGTTTATTGGGATTCATAATCGCTTATGAAGAGTTAAAATCAAATCAATTAAAGGTGGTACAAAGTTCACGGGGTCATCTTGTTAATATATAAATGTGTAACTAAAATCGTCTTACTTACTTACTTACTTACTTAAGGTGGCGCTACAGTCCGGGGTGGACCTGGGGCTCAACCAACAAGCCTCTCAAGGTTCCGTTTTTCCCAGCTGTCCAGACTCATTCTGAACGCGGAAGTAGGGATGCCGCAGAAAGGTTCGGCACCTATATATCTTTCTGAGGAGCCTTTTCTGGCAAGTTGTACTGCGATTTCATTGCCTTCAATGCCTCTGTGCCCTGGTACCCACCAGAGCTTGACTTTGTTACGCTTTGAGAGATCCTGGAGAGCATTGAAGCAGCCTAAAACGGCCTTTGAGTTGACGTAATGGGAACTCAGTGCTTTGAGCGCTGCTTGACTATCCGTGAATATATTGATGGTTACTCCCTTGATGCCGGAGTCGAGAATGATATGAGCGCAGGCATCAATAGCATATAACTCAGCCTGAAAGACGCTAGGACACATTCCAAGTGTCTTTGAGATTTTGTGGTTGGGGCCATAGACACCAGCGCCAACGCCGGAGTCCATCTTTGAACCATCAGTATACCACCGGATAAGAGCATTGGTGATTGAATCGTAACCGGTATTGTCGGATGCACCTTCAACGTCAACAAAAGCGCAGAGAGTGATTTCCTTTGAGCAAAAGCCTGCCTCTATCTGTGCGACCAGATGATGCAGGGCGCTCTCAGTAGATCGACCCTTGCGATAAGCATATTGGTTGGGATGCAGAGGCGAATTATCTCCAAGATTGCCTCTAATGTGAATGTCTAGCAGTTTTTCCATTGTTTTCAGAAAAAACGATGTCGAACTGATAGGGCGATAAGATTTAGGGAGCTCGCTGGGCTTATTGCCTAGCTTGGGGATAAAAACCACAGTAACTTCCCGCCAAGCTAGTGGAATGTATCCTAGGTTAAAGCTGGTCCTAAATAAATGTACCAGAGATGGAATGATGTAGTCCAGACTATTCTGGATGAGAGCCGGGAAGACTCCATCACTCCCTGGTGACTTAAAGGGTTTAAATGAGCCGACTGCCCATCTAATCTTGTCTTGGCTGAAAAGTCTACCAGACAGACTGTTGGTTCTGCTGTCGATTCTACAATCGGAAGCAGTGGAGGTGACATCAGAGATATCTGGTTGTATCTCCGAGCCTGGGAAGTGCACATGGAGCAAAGTTTCCAGGGTTTCCCTACGGGTTGAAGTGAAGTTGCCGTCTGCTTTGAGAAGCAGCCCTAACCCGTTGGAGTGCTATTTAAATAGAGACTTCTGGAGTCGGGCTGCAGCCGGCAGAGTTTCTAGATTCTCACAGTTTTTCTTCCAAGTCAGTCTCTTGGATTTCCTGAGTTCGGAGTTATAAATGGTTAATGCGGATCTATATTCATCCCACATTTTAGTGCGTTTAGCTCTATTAAAAAGTGCTCTCACCTTTTTCCTGAGTTTTTCGAGATGTTCGTTCCACCACGGTATGCACCGGTTTACCGTGTCTAGTTTAACGACACAACTGCTCTTGAATGATGATATAAGTGTATTATTGATTTGGTACGCAGCCTCATCTACGTTGCTTTCTGACAGTAGAGACTTGGGAAGCGAATCCTCTCTGGCTGCAATATTAACACGAAAAGAAGCCCAGTTAGTTCGTTTGGGCGCTTACCGTGGACTGGCTTGTTAGATAGGTAGATAGATAGATAATCTTTTATTTCGTATAATAATGTTTACATTAGTATTGTTACCGCACATTTTACAATTTAGAGATTTGATAGCATATTAGGTATCTTTCTTCTAAAACATTATATTTTGTACATGATCTATTTTATTCCTTAATGAATTGGAGGTAAATAAAGTAATTAAATAAATAATATAATTATACATAAATAATATCACTATAAGTAAATAAATAAATAATTAAATAAATAAATTAGTTAAAATAGATAATAAATAAGTAAATTAGCTCAAGAAAATAATAAATAACAAAAAAGGTTGTTTAACAAATAACGTTAAATAAATAAATAACAAAAACATACAATTATTTGAATTTAACAAATAACAAAACAACGTTGAATAAATGTTATGTGATCCTATATAATTCATTTATAAGGGGATTTTCAGAAAAACTACAGCGCTCTTGAAATTTTAGCTTAAGTGTTCGTATCCTATTTGAGATCAATTCAACATTTGCTTTACAGTGGACATCTAAGGTTGAATGATGCCATGGCAAATTCAACATCATTTTTGGTATCTTGTTTTGAGAAACTTGCAATTTTCTTATATGACACTTCGAACAGTTACCCCATACTTGACACCCATATAACAATATGGCCTGAAAAATTACCTTATGGATGATCATTTTATTTGCGGTTGAGAGCAATGATTTCCTATTTATAAAAGGGTATAACATTTTGATTGCAATTGCTACCTTTTTGATTGTCCTGTTGATATGTTCATTGAAAATTAGTTTTGTGTCTAGATATATTCCTAGATATCGTACGGATGGCTCCCAATTTATTACTGATCCATTAAACTGCAAATGGTTACTGGGAAGAAAGCAGGGCTTCCTTTTTCTTGTGAAAAAGATGGCCTGCATTTTTTCCTCATTTAATTTGATTTTCCATTTGTTATAATATTTTTCCAATATTTTGATCGCTTTTGTTAGATTCCTCTCAATATTGAGAGCGAATGCATGAGAAGAAAATATGGCAGTATCATCTGCAAAAATTGCAGTATGACAATCAGATAAATTTGGGATATCTGATGTATACAGATTGTATAAAATTGGGCCAAGAACTGAACCTTGTGGCACACCTGAATGGAAAAATATTAAATCGGAGACACCACTATTGACATGGACTTTGAAACAACGACGAAACAGGAAACTTTGGACAATTTTACAAATGTATGGGGGAAAGTGGAAATTAATCAATTTATATAAAAGGCCGTCATGCCAAGCAGTATCGAATGCCTTTTCTATATCAAGTAGAACCATTCCAGTAGATCTTCCTACCGCACGATTCACCATGACGTGGTTACATATTCTAAGCACCTGATGAGAGGAATTGTGGTTGGGCCTGAATCAAAACTGTTCATTTGGATATATATTGTTATCACAGATGTGTTTCGAAACAGCCTCCTTAAGTACTTTTTCATAAATTTTGCTCAGATTACTGAGTAAGCTTATAGGCCTGTAGCTTTCAGGATTTTCGGGGGGCTTACCAGCCTTTATTATAGGAACTACCTTAGCTAGCTTCCAGATATCAGGAAAATATTCCATTTTGAGACATGAATTGATAAGGAATGTTATACATTTTATTCCAGTCCTAGGGAGTTTCTTGATATAGATATTTCTTATCAAATCAAGGCCTCCTGTTTTCCGAATTTTTATGTTGTTAATAAAGAATTGAATGTCCTCTTCGGTAACATAGGCAGCAGAAGGTGCTTGGTTAGAACTGTCTGCCAAAAACTGTTGAATGGTGTTGTTCACTAAGCTGTTCGTAACTTGGTCACCTAGGTTACTTGACACAACATGATTATTTGCAAAATTTAATGCAAGTGCATTTGCTTTTTCGATGTCTGTGAAGAAGGTGTTGGCAGCATTTTTACTTTTGCTATGTTCCAAAAAGGCTTTGCGTTTTTGTCAAGGGTGTTAAGTTTGGTATTCCATTCCTTATTGCGATGTTCTGAAATATGCTTGGAAATTTGCTTATTTAGATGTTGGACTTGATATCTGAAACAAGGTTGGCGGTATCTTTGCCAATCTCGTCTAAACTTATTTCGTAGCTGAATAAGTTCCAAAACTTGAAGGGGAAGTTTCACAGTAAATGTTTTCCTAGGAACTTTTGGGACAGATTTTTCAACAGCATTTAAAATGTGTGTAGAAAAGTCATTAACAATCGAGTCCACGTCTTGTTTACTAGAAATACTTTCTAAATTGGTTGGCACATTTCTCAATCTTAAATTAATTTCTGTTCGATAACGAGCCCAGTTGGCATTTTTAAAATCCTGAACATATTCCACTCTTTTCTCCCCAGACCAAGGAAGTCTGCACAGCACCGGGTTGTGATCAGAGCTAAGATCATTTAATGAAATCGGTTGTGATATGTTATGATTTGAAACATTTGTAACAAAAATATCAAGTACAGAAGGACTACCACGAGAACTAGCTGGGACATAAGTTGGACTAGGAGGATACAAAACAGAGATTGGCAGCGTAACAGAAAGAGCATGAAGAACATTTCCCCAAGAATTAGCTCTTTGACAACCCCAAGCCCTATGCCTACAGTTTAGATCGCCTCCAATCAAGAATTCACTACTATGAGCAAACAGTCTCCTAAAGTCTCTTTTTAGACCTAATCTTCTTGCATCTGTTGCATTTCCACCAGGGAAATAGACACAGATGATCTTAATTGTCTTTTGATTTCTTAGTTTTACCTCAATGCCCACATTTTCCACGTACTGTGTTCTTACAACAGGTAAAGGCCAATGTTGAATTGATCGTCTTATAAGGATCGCGACACCTCCACCTCTTCGCCCGATTCTATCATTTCTGTAACATTTAAAATCAGATGAGGATAAATTTAAATTATCTTTAATCAAAGTTTCAGTGACTGGCTTGTTTATCTACACCTAAAACATTGAATCTGATATGCTGGTGATCAGACAACGAGGCTTCGTTAGATACACGCCAGTCCATGATAGCGTTAGATATAAATGAACTCGAGATCGTTAGATCAAGTACCTCTTCTCGAATGGCATTAATAAAAGTTGGTTTGTTACCCACATTGGCTACAATTAAGTTTCTACTAATTAGAAAGTCTAATGCCCAGTTTCACAGTGCGAGTTTAAACTCAGTTCATGGTTTAAACTAAAGTTCAACAGAATGTTTGGTTTCACAGTGTTCGTTTAAACTCTAAACTGAGTTTTATGTTCGGTTTAAGTTAAACGACTCGATTCTACCGTTTAAAGTTCGTTTAAGTTAAAAATGTGGTTATGACTGCTATTGTTGTGAAATGTCAAATTGTGTTTTTCTTCTAAAATATTAATAAATAGTGTGTAAAATAATGTTTTCAAGTGCAAATAGTGATTCTGATGATAGAAGTGATGAAGAATATTATAATATCCTGGTTAACGTAAGACGACAAAGAGAATTTCGCTGCAGGACAAATCACTTTTATTTTTGGGATGATATGGACTTCTTTAACAGATTTCGCATATCCCAACAATCAGCGTATACTGTTTTGGAGTAAATACGTCCAAAAATTTAAAATCCAACTAACTGGTAACTCAGAAAATAGAACATATGTACATGTAATTTGATTTATATGAAAATAAAATGTTTTACTTCAAGGAACAATTCAATATCAGCCGAAATCAAGTTTTTATTGACTTTGCTTTTCGATAGCATCCCATGCTGCATTTTTCTCTGTCCAATGAATCCTATCAGTTTTTTGTTTTCAATTGTGTCATTAAATTTTCCTTTTCGCTATCGGAAAAATGAGTACTCATTTTCTTTTGATTAATATTATTATATTCTTGCTTCCTCCATTGTCTCTCTTTTGTCTATTCTAAGTGACTTTTACCCGAAAGCAAACACCGTCATAGGAAAAATTCAAAATTATTTTCAGTTTCACATTTAATTCAAATATTGTGATTCAAATACGTCAGTGTAATTCACAATAGTGTGATAAACTCAGTAATTAGTTTAGTAAAACTCAAGTTTAAACTCACACTGTGAAACTGGGCATAAAAGTGACTCACCTCTTTTGTTGATGTCGCTGCTGCCCCATTCCGTATGGTGGGCATTGGCACCGCAACCAATGACCAGATGCATTCTGCGACGGTGGCAGTATTCGACCAACTCCTGCACTTCTACAGGCGGAACCTGTTCTACGTTGCCAGGGAAGTAAGCAGAGGCGCACACGATCTCCCTTACTCCACCTGCAATCGGAACTTCCACGATGGCTGCCACCAGATCTCTACGTGTGAATTCTGGAATGGGAAGAAAACTTAATTTACGGCTTATAAGACATGCGGCTCTAGGGGCTGACTCCCCGGGGGCATACAATAACTTACGTGACCTGCCCTGAAGGCCCATAACCCATGGTTCTTGTATAAGGCCTTGTGTGATATTATCGCAATTGAATCGCAGGCTAAAGGTATCCGAGGCACCTTTAGCAGGGTGCAGGTTACCCTGCAGCACCTTAATAGCACTCATCAAAATCGACGGTTACGGTGAGGCTTGTTATTGCTTATCCACGCTGCCACCGATGACTGGTTTCTGAGCGGTGTTGTCAGGGGGCTGACACGGTTTGGGGGCGGACTGAGTGATAGTGCTCTTGAGAATGAGCTTCCGAACCGTAGGTGACAATACCCTTCAGTTCTTGAAGGCGCTCCATTGACCTATCGCTAATGGCTAGGACAAGGTGCACCATGTCTTCCACATTTGCACTCTGCATGACTCTCCAATATCTAGCATATAGATTGTCATTTTGTGCATCAAGCGTTGCTAGGATCTTGTCATTTGTCAGACCCGAACTTTGTGGGAAAAACCCTTGGATAATGTGTGGTTTTGGTAAGGCATCCTCTTCCACAAGCACCACATTGAGTCCGCAGTTGGTTTTGATGGACCCGAAATTGGTCCTCATCCATTCGGCGGTGGCGGAGTTCGCACACGTGAAGAACAGCCACCCTGCTCTGTACGTGGATCCGCAAAACTTTGGTCTGGTTGCTCCTTCTATGAGCTCAATTGACGTATCTATAACCGCCTCTTGTATACTGGCCATTTGCATAGTGCTGAGTGGACAGGTGTCCAAATCAATCGGCAAAACCCCAACCCTGACGCTGCCAGCTACATGACTGTAGGAGGTTTTGTCCGATTGGTGTTTTGCGATTCTGGCCCTCTTAGCCAGGGGATTAGGTGGTGTGTTGTCCTCGGATCGCATGTGCTTCACCTCGGAACCCTTCTCTGTTGGTGCAGATTTGGCAAAGGCCAGAGCACATTCTCTGGTCATGCCTTGGTTTAAGGCCCTTCTAAAGCGCCTCTGCTCGGATGATTTGAGCTTGTAGAACTGCGACGGCTGGGGAGACACATTCTCACCGGCAGCAACTAACGTCGTGTCTGACGATTTAACTGATAACTCATCTGAGAGCAAACTCTCAGAGTCATTACACAGTGTCTTGGTCTCAGAGTGTGAGGGCATATCCTCATCTTCCTGTCCGAGATCACTTAAGGTGATTGCCGGAATGACAAAGCTGCTACCAGCTGTGTCATTACCGACAGGTGGCTCACAGGCCTGCTCGGCTGTTGATGGCGTTAGAGAGGCATCACTCTCATAAGTTTTTGAATTTAATTTATTAATGATGAACCCACGAGTACTCGGGAAAATAGGTCACCCAGAGCGGAGCTCGATACGCTGCAGAAAGGTTACTTAAAATCGGAGGTCGCCTGGTATCCGAAGTTCGCATACTAGCAGCTACGCACCCTCTTAGCCATGCATCCTTCGGCGTATGCTGTTCCACCTTGGAGTTAGGGGATAATTGGAGGGTGAGGAAGAAGGGATGGGAGAGGTTGGGTAAGGGTTGATTACCTCTTAGCTTCTGGTTCCTCTAGTGACTACTCTCGAGAGTCTTTACCTTTACTAAGCCTTTGCACCGCGGCAAGGTGGGTAAACTCGCCAAGGATCTCGATCTTTAGCTCGCTGCCTCCAGTTTCGCACGCTAAGTTGGTTGAGGTCCCCTTCAACTTGCGTGCGCCTCCTGAGTCGCGGTCTTCCTCTACTGCGCTGTCCCTCGGGGGCGGATTCGAAGATTTTTCGGACCGGAGCATGGGTGTCCATCCGCTCTACATGACCCAGTCACCTCAGTCGTTGGACCTTCAGTCTTCTGGCTAAGTCGATGTCGCTGTACAGCGTACAGTTCGTCGCTATATCTCCTCCTCGAAATTTTAGCTTCAGTTTCCATTCAAGGTTTCTTCGCCGTGACTTTCAATAAGTTCCAAGCCACTGGCGATAGCGAGTATTAATCGAAGCACTTGACCTGGAAGCTTTTAATGTAGTCTACAAGCAGGTTCTTAGACAATTAAATAAGCATTAAAATAATAAATACATATTGTTACATCAACGCAAATCGACACAGTGAAATTCAGAGTTTTGAAAAGGACTAACAGTTGAATTTTGAGTTAATGAATTGGAGTTTGTTTGCTATTAGTTTTTGCGAAAATAAATAATTGTGCTGAAAGAGTAATTGTGTTAATTCGTTATAATCCAGCGATCGAGTTCTAAATAAAAACAGTATAGACAATTTCGTAACAATATGTATAGAAAGTCTAACAACAGCGAAATAAAGGCGTAAACTAAATTGAGTAAATTGAATATGTTCTTGATTTTTGGCTGTGAATGATCTTAAAACCATTGGGCATGTTTTCTAACTGTTAATCGAACTTATGAATGGATTTCTTCCATTATTTCGAAAAGCCCGAAATTATGGTGTTACCTTTTGCCTTACCAAACCTTTTTGCCGAACTTATGAATGGATTTCTTCCATTATTTCGAAAAGCCGGAAATTATGGTGTTACCTTTTGCCTTCCCAAACCTTGTTGCCCAAGTTTGTGCGAACATGTGTACAAGTTTTTCATTTCAATGTCAAAATCACAGTACCATATTGCTTTTGTTTTTTTTTTGCAATTTAATTTTAAAAACGTCAAATATTCAACAATACATCCACCAAACTACAATAACTTTTTGCCTTATTGTTCAGCGTGGAAGCAATGGATCTCGCATATAATGTGTGTTTGCTTCAAAAGGAAACCAAAGCTCATTGTTCAGTACCAGAGTTATTAAATTTTTTTTATAATTTGTCATGCTTTATGATGTGAAAGGTGGTATCGTTGCTAATTAACAGAAAGCTGATTAAGGATACACCAAACATTTTGTGGATTTTGGTAATCCCACTGTAGAAAATTACGGTAATAAAAACATTATTGTTGGAAATGGGTTTATTTCGGTTATACTCGTATGTAGGACGACTCGTTAAAATACATCAACAGCTTCATTTTAATTAGCAAAGTCTGTGAAATAAACTTTGAGGATGTGAATTTACTTGTACCTACACATCTGGGTCTACCACTTTTATTGCTGAGATTTGGAAAATGGCAAAAGGCTAAAGAAAAAGGTTTTAACTGTTCTGCTGCCAATATCAAGTTCGGTGCCATTATCGGCCGAAGAAATAAAGTCATATGGTTTTATGCCTCAAAATCATATGGTCTTATGTTGTTTTGCGAAAGCGACAAAAGGCCATATTCCGAGTTATGGCCTTAAGTCGTCTTCGCAGAGCGTGATAGGGCCATATCTCGAAACCTTTTTAACCTTGGCCAAATGAGTTTTCAGCCCTAATTTGCTTCTTTTAGGCTTCCAAACGGTGGTTATTGCAATTACATATACAGCATATCACAGTCTTAAAAATGGTTTAGGACCGCGGTGTAATACTGTTTCTTGAAGCTTCCTGGTTATTCTATAAACTGTCATACTGCACAGACTTTTTCGTGCAATACTGTTGTGCTCCAGTTGCAAAAAAACCTGTGCACTGCTCATCTATATTCGGTTGCATTAAGCTAAATTTTGGCGTACTACGGGATAATAATTGGCATTACACTTGGGTATGCAACGACATAAGAGTGTCGACAATTGAAAATGACGCGTCGTGGAACAACACTGATCCCAACCCAACTAATTTGTATGTTAAGAGTCTAGCATATTGGATTTCTATCGGTCACTGCAGCTAAGTGGTTAATTCGTTGGATTGCATATAACCTCTCTCTCATGAGAGTTGAGTTTTACCCATAAGGTATCGTTCTCGCCGTCTTCAATCTATATTGCTTGAACGGTAACGTCTTATATTCCGTTCGAACACACATTTGCAGGTACTTTCTCAAACAAATCTGCTATACGGCCTTAATCCGGCCAATGCTTACATATGGTTGTCTCGTGTGGTTCAACGTGCGGACAAGCTTGATGGAAAGGATTCGGGTGTTTAAGAAGGCTTGTCTTAGGTCTTGCCTTCGCTTATACAGAACACCAGAGTCTGAGTACAGAAAATTCTATTCCAATGAGGTCCTCTACAACAAGGCGGATTTAATCAGAGTTGACAATTTCCTTGTGAAGCTTACTCGAGGGCACATTGCAAGAGCAATGAACTTGGTCAACAATCTGATCTCTGGGGCTTACTACCCCAATCCAATGTATCATGAGAGGGTGCGCCTTAACGGCTTCGTCCCCCCAGAGGCTTTTCTGTATTTTGACCAAGAGGGTCTGATCCTGGATAGGTTAGCGGTGCCGGTAATCTTCCATTATGCCTGGACAACTGTGGATAGGCGGCTCAACTACGGTCGAGACGTCGTTCAGAGCACTGAGGAGCGCCTCCGGTTAAGTAGGTCGGTATCGGAGTGCGATAAAAGGGATGTTGGACGGCAGCACCAGACTTTCTGGTGGCTGTCTGAAAGAGAGGGAACTCCCTCATCGAACCCTCTCGATCCGGGGTAGCTCACATAGGTGAGCAAAGCTGGCCATGGCTGGCTTACATAGTTAAAGATTATTTAGGTTATTTAAAGGTAATTTTAAGAACAAAATACAGCACAAAAACATAAAAAAAAAATTATAAAAAATATAAAAATTACAAAAAAATTATAAAACAAAAAATTAAAATAAACAAAACCACAGCGCGAAATCAAAAAAAACAGTAAAAATACAAAAAAGAAAGTAAATACAGTGTTCCCCGCTTAATTGAACCGACCATTTTGTCCGATTTTTTCGACCAATTATCCGAGTGTTCAATTAAAGAAAACCCGCTTAATTGCTTCTATAGTGCAATTAAACGATGTTATATTCGAAAACTGTGATGAAAATGGGTCCGTTCCGATTTCTAGACCATCTGAAGTTTCAAATAAAGAGAGCATTCTGATTCGACAACAGCCTGAGATTTAATAGATGAGCAAGACAACTTTTGTAAAGTAGTGGACTGGAAAATTCTTGTCTTAACTCATTTGAAATTTTAAAATATCCTGTCAGTTGAAAATTGTCACAAAACAGCTGTTATGCCAAACGTATTTCTGCAAGATTGCTGAACTTTGGAAGACATTTTTTTTTATACTTGGACGAATATTGATTTAAATTAATAGTTTAATCCTTACACAGTTTTATTGTATTATAATATTCATCGATTTTGTAGTCTTCAGCAAATTGTTGAGCTCAAATGATGACACTTAACCTGTGATATAAGTAAACTGCTTTTGAAAAAGCGCATAAGTGTATTACTTTCATAAAATGCTACCTTCAGAGCAGTTCGTGTTTTATTATTGTGCGCAGATTAACAAGTTACAAAGCAACTTCAATGCGAAAACCAAAAGTAAAAATTATGTTTTGACTTGGATGTCATATCTGACGTTTCCTTGTTTTTCAGTCAAGTTTCAGTGTTCCGTATTCTATCTGAAAATTTAGATATCTAGAAATCGAAACGTGCCCAATAAGCTTTGTTGTCAAATGAATCGCGCTATCAGAATTGGAATATGACAAACTACAGCTCGCTGCCATCTGTTGTGCAGTGCTGTCAACTTCAATGTGAAAACTGCGCTCCGGAATTACTACAATTTGTCCATCTTTTTGTTATAATTTTTTGTTTGTCGCCGATCAATTAACCGACAAATTTGGATGCATTTAGTTTGTTTGGTATACATTTTTAAGACCAATTAAGCGGGTAAATCAATTAGACGGGACTCAATTAACCGTGCAAATACGTGTATAGCTTATATAGGAAATATTCGAGCCCACTTTTTTCGTTCAATTAAACGGGAAAATCAATTAAGCGAGGTTCAATTAAGCGGGGATCACTGTATTTGATAACGTAATTAGTTAATATAGGTTAAGGTAGTTTTAAGTTTTAATTAAATTTGGATTTAAGAAAAATAAAAATAAGAAGTCCAGTCACTAAGTTTTTTGCAAAATAAATTTTCTTAGTTTTTCAGTAGTTAAGTCCTTAGATTGTTTAAGTAAATTAAGTTAGGTTACGTCGAAAGACATAGAATAAGTATTTAGTTTAGTTTAGAGTGTCCGTATAGGGCCAGTAAGTTAGAGTAACATAGTTAAGTTAATTAAGCTTGTTTTAAGCATTTTTTGTCTAGCATGTATGATTTAATGAATTTATATACCCAATAAAAATGCATTAAAAAACGGAAAAAAAGAAACGAAAAAAATTCCTTAAACAATAATGTTTTGATTTTATGGGGCAGAGACGCACCCACCATTCTACACAATCCACATTCTATGACGTTTGGTCTTGATTTAATGTCTACTTTGTATGGCTGGTTTCGATAGGATATGCTGCCCACCTACTGTGCCGGATAGGGTTTTCAAGCTCTGCTTTGCTCCGCTTCTGTTTTCTGCTTTTTTAATTGAAACAATTAATTTAAATGAAAACAACCAATAACCGGCCATTATACATTACGTTCCACAACTGGTATTGAGTTTGACGGATTGTGATTAGGCAAACTTATCCACTCAGTCACACACAACTCCAGTTAATTGGTTTTAACAAGAAGCCAGAGTGGCCAGTGAACATTGCCATTTAGTGAGCATCTACTGATCCTCCCTTTACCACTCATGTCTTCTAGTGTCTGCAGTAAGTGAAAATATTTACGAAATTGCGGTCTATTGAGATAGTCTCAAGCTTACCAAGCTCAAGCTTTTTGTCAATTCCTGAGCAATTACACAGGCAGAAACCATTTTTAAATAAAAACTCTAAACAAATTTCCTTTTCTTCATCTTTATTGGCTAGAGTTGTATTTTTTTTATTTTTTTATATATAATAACAATTAGTTTAATAATTAATTAATCATTGAAAATACTGATCAAGTTCCCTTATATTTTTTCTTCTTCTTTTTGAAATTAAAAAAAAAAAACATTTTAAATTTAAAAAAAAACAATCATAAACCATCTACTTCATCTTAGTCCTCACACTTTAGATTTTCAAATGCTTGCATCATAGTATTCCTCTTGACAATTTGTTTGCTTGTTTCTTATTAATAAAATAAACTTTTTAATCCTCGTTAGACTGTGTATGCTTTGGTTTTATTTGAATGCTTACAGTTTGATTCAATTTTCTTTTTTTAAACTATTAGTATACATTACATTTATATTGTATGTTATATTTATTTATAAGTTTATGATAATTTTCTTTTTATAACACATGCATCAAAAAAATTTATTTACATTTTGAATGATTGAAATTTTGACAAATTGATTTTTTTTTTGTTGATATTTTTAATATAGTTTTCTTTGTGGTATATGTTGTTTTGTGTTTTTATATATTTAAAATATTCTCATGAATTTATTGCAAAAAATGCAGAATACATTTAGAGAAGGTCTTTATATTTATATGCATAAGTAGTTTATATATTTATAGTTTTATAAAATATTTATTTACCTAAATGATGGTGTAAATTGAAAGTAAAACAAGTGTTTCTTAAATAAAATTGTAGAAATTCATTAGATACAGGTTGAACCAAAAGTCAGTGATGGTTTTTTCTTCAAAGTTAAAGATATGATATAGGGAAACCGCTGAAGCGACTGTAATATTTTTGTTAAAAGCTCTGGTAAAAAAAATAATTAAATGTGTATAAGAGATTGTTCCGCCTTCTTTTAAATTTTAGCTCTTAACTCAAGAAGTTCGGGCATTCGTTAGCCACAACAAAGTTGGATTCTGTCCATTAACTGTTTCTGGGCCTGATAAGTGACGTATTTCATAGAGACTTATTGATGGAAAACGTCCGAAATCGATGGAGGATCACGACTTATTGTTTTTTACTCGCAGATGATGTTTGATGTCTTTCGGTTTGGACAAAGGGATGAAAGTATTCATTCGGAATTAATTTTAATTTAAAATATAAATTTGAAGATATGGCGAAGCAGTGAGCTATGTTTATTCTGCGTCAAAATTATAAATTCGTGCTGAAGGTGAACGCCTTTAGCTTTTTGTTATTGACGAGTTATTTCGGCCAACCTTGTCTGAAACGAAAAGCTAAGTATGTATATGGGAGAACGTACAGCAATGACAATAGTCACACCTTTCGAAAGAGTGATGACTGCTTCAATCTGTCCAATTCGAAACGAATCACTAAGAATGGATCATCTAATAGGATCACATACATGTTCTATGACTCTTAAGACGATTCACTAAGAGGACAGTTGATGAGGTCATCTTGTCAAAGAAAAATGAGAGACACTTTTTGCATTAATGTTAACGTCAGCATAAGAATTTAAAGTTAGAAATGAACGATAGAAAGCTATTAGAATGAAAGTGCTATTAATTTGACAATACATATGAAAGAAGTCTAGAAGACTTGAGTTTAGGGCGAAACTATTTGACTGTTTAAAATGTCGCCCTTAGAAGCGAGGTATTGCGCTCTATCAAGTCCATTTAGTAGTGAAAGGATTTGGATGACATAACTTATGGGACTATTTTCATGAGACGCCGGCATCTCACTGGGTTCTAATAAGATTCAGTGACTTTTGGTTCTAACTGTACAGTTGTTAGTATTCTAATCACTACTTAACTATTTTCATTCAAATTTAAATTTTCTCCTTCGGGGGCACATTTTATTTTCAAATTCTTTTGAAGAAATTTACTATTTACAAATGTATGTTTCTTATTTCAACTAAGGAATGCTTTAAAGAGTTCTAGGCCTAACGTAAGTATACTAAAAAAAATCACATTATTTAAAAAGAAGAGTTTATGTTTACATTTATAAATTTGTTTGTAGTTGTTATTTATGGACAAGGTGTATCAAATGTTTTATAATGTATGTATGTGTTTATGTGTGTTTAGGTTGTGAAATGATGCTTTGGTCTTGGGAAAGGAATGAATTTAAGCCTTATCGGCAACATCAGGTACAACCAGATTTTGGTTAGCAGCAGCATTGGTCTCTTCCTGTTCATGGTGAACCTTTGGGGAAAATTGTTTTTCAAATGATTTACTGTTTGAAATGTTGGTTTTCGAAAGACTTACCGAACTGGGGGAGTTGCCAGCACTGCGACCCCATCGCAACCTCAGTGGTGTCTGTTTGCGAATGTCTCTTTGGAATTCACCTGAGTTTATTTGGTTTTCATTCAATGCTCGAAGATCATCCAAGAGATTCCTTAATCTTTCCGAATTGATTATAGATGCGATCAGTTCATCTTGGCTTATTCGTTGGTACTCGCTCTACAAAAACATTTGTAAAGTGACTAACATCAAGATCAATCTGTAGAATAGTCTTACCTGATCCCAATTGATTGGTTCCTTATCTTTCATTGAAGGATCGGTACGACCGAATCTTAATCTAAGAGATGGCGATCGAATGGGTTTCTGATCAACATCGCCAAACCAACGTTTCTCTTCCATTGGCATCAATTCACTACCAGGATCGCTGCGTCCGAATCTTAATCGGAGAGACGGTGAACGTTGAGCCTTTCGTTCAACTCTCTCCGGAAACGATATCGGTCCGGCGTATTCTCTTTGCAGAAGATTTTCATATAAATTGTTAATAGCATCTAAAAATAAAAGTGGAAAATAAAAAGTGCAGGCGTGTATCATTTAGTTTTTCTTTTTCTAATAACTTACTTCCGGCTGAGGATATCTCTGCGAAACTGCTGCCATTCAAAATGGAAACCAAGACAATTATTCCACATCCGTATAGTAATCGTTGCGAAGTCATTTTCTGTAACAAAAGCAAACAAACAAAGCGGAAGACTGTTAAAACAAGTTTGATTTACCATTAGGGTTGTGTAAATAACGCACGAAAAGTCGTCCCTTGAGCGAAAACAAAAGAAACGAGAGAAGAATTCACAGAAAAAAAAATTCGGGAGCACTTGAAAAATGCAAGTTAAACGAAAGTGGAAGAGTGCTGCTGAGATGATGAAACTTTAAACATACTTATGAAAAACATTTAGAGCGAGCGCACACGGAGTAGTACATACGTATATGGGCTTGGGTACGTGTTTAGAGGCACCTATGAAGTCACGCGCAATTTTGATGTCGTGGAACTTTTTGAATACCTGATGTGTATTTGCAATGCTTAAAATGTAAAAAAAAAAACTGCATAATTAAGAATGAGGACATTCTCGCCTTTTAAAACATATGAAGGGGATATAAGTGATGCGCACAGGAGTGGATAAACGAGTTTATGACGCCTTACAGAGAGGGGCGACGTAAAGGCAATCCTTAATTCCTCTATTACAGTTGTTTACCTTTAGACTAATCATATGGATGTCACCCATGTTATAGGACTTTGAAAAGACTCCGTTAACAAGATATCAATACAAATTCTTAAAGATTTTTGTGTTACATGTCCTTACAAATGAGTCCAATATCTCTGCAAAGGGAGACCATTTATGATACTTAGACATGCGGAAGCCTCTTGTGTTTGCCTCCACTGTGTCCGCCACACTGTCCGAAACTCAATGATTTGGTAGAAGGTTTGTCGTTAGAGTTTTCGCTTGGCTGTGAGAAGACGGTTTTCTCGTCAGCTCCTGCAAGGACATTCTCAGATTCATAAAGAAATTGAAATGTTATCGTCAAATTTAGTCCCTAGGAAGGTACGCAAATATTTAAAGCTGGTTGGAATTTTCGGTGGTCGGTTTAAGAAGAGCAATGTGTGTGTAAATGATAATAACCGTCGTTTCTTCGTGTTGTCATCCATTTTGACATAAATCAGAAAAAGAAAAATGTTGAAAAACGAAAGTGTGTAACCAGTTTAGGGCTGGCTATTCTATAATGAAGGCAGCAAAATGTGATGATTGTCAACATTTCAATGCTACACAGTAGCGTTTCTTACGAGGGAATTGGTGCAGGCGTCTTGTTTAATGATGCACCACTCCGTCAGTCTGCTTTATCATTAAACCATTTTCAATGTCGAAGTCACAACTGTTGCAGTGTACAGCCTTCACAGCAGTGAAGGACTGCCGCACGTTTCAAAAGAAGAAATTCAAGCAGTACAAGCTATTTGAAGTTTTTTCTGTCAAACTTTATGAATCTATGATAATCTAGCTAAGATTCGCCAGATAGAAGATGGGTGCCTTTTGGGGCACTTTGGGTTCGTATTGATGTAGGACTACAATTGGTGTACTGTTTTCATTATAATGATGATATAATATCAAAGCGCTCATTATTTTTTGATAAACTGGCCACTGTGGCTTAAGAGGTTAGTGCGTTGGACTGCTAAGCGAGTGGGCACACGTTCGATCCCCAAAACCACCAAACGTTTTTTCGCGGCATCACCTCTTCGCAGGCATGACAAACCAAGAGTATAATCTGCCATGAACAAGGTTCTCAATCCGCCATTCGGATTTGGCAATAAAACTGTAGGTTCCTTCCATTCGTGCTGAAAATATAACACGCACAACATGAATGGTTGTGAGAAGCTAGGAGGTAGCTTTTTATGACCTGTCGTGCCAAATGTTTGCTTTGTTTTTGGAATTCGAACAACCTTTGACAAGAATTGTCTTGCCTGTGTAGTTAGTCAATTCAGTCACCTGTCGAACGATTTTTTGCTTGAAACCTTAAACGTTTATAAGGTTTGATAAATCAATCACTAAACAAATTTCATTTCTCGACCACCTTCCAAGTTCATTCCACCCCTGTTTAAACTCTAAAGGGAACATCTTTTAACAAAACATCGTTCTTGAAGAGCAAAAACGAAAGGAGAAACGACTCGTATTCAGCTCTTAGCCATTCTTTTGTGGATACATACTTTAATGTTCAACATTTTCAGTCAGAAATGCAAACCAGCCAGACAATCTTTTATGTGTTAAGATGCTTTTATTTCACGTTGCTCTTGCAGGAACCTTAAAGAAAGATGACAAAAAGAAGAGGAGAACGAGTACAAGAATCCTTCAGTTTTCTTCGTCTCTTTTTGTGTGTGTGTGGGAGTACAACGGAATCATATTGTATTTTGACCTCCTATTGTCATGTAAAATCCTCTTCGAACCAAGAAACGCCAAAAGGAACCATCAAATAATTTTTCTATGTAAGGTGATGCGCATAAGTAATCATAGACACGTTTACAATTATTTGAAGTTCGCATTGTTTTAATCAGCCTCTTGGAGCTTCGTTGTAAAATGACAATTTGTCTATTGGAATCCACTGGAATCCTTTTTCAAGTTTGCAACGTTTTGAAAAATGTTTTTCCTTGCTCCATTTACATAAATACCATGGAGCATGTCGTCGTCGTCGTCGTAGTGTTATTCAATTCAATTTGAAAAAGAAAGAGAAAGGTCCTGTTTAATGCAGAGGAAATTATTGAAGGAATGGTATTCGGATGCAACACTAAGGCAATATCTTTGTTAGAAAACAATTTTTATGATTGAAATGGTATCTCGGTGTTATGCGATGAATTCAGGTGGAAGGACAAATGCATGCTTTAGCGAATGAGTAGGATGATAAAGAATTTATTTTCTTAAGAAAAAGGAAATTTGAAATTGAGAGATTTTTAAGAATACTATGTATACAATTTTTTGAGATGGTGGGAGTGATGGCTCAAGTTTAAAGGTTAACGTTGTTGGTAGGATGAATGAAGAATAGGAGAATGAAGTACATAGTAACTTTATGCCATTTAATGTGCCTTTTTTCACCAAGTTTCTTTAGAAATGATTTTGGGGTTGATAGATGGAGTTGATAGGTTTCTGGAGATTCCTCCACTTCGTTTGAGAATTTTCACCATTTCACAGTAACTCCCTGACGTCCGTCTTGATTCGAAATACAGTCAAGCGTTTGCTCACTTTCCTGTCTTGAGCTGTCTGCTCAAAATCCTTGAGGTGCTTTTTGAGTTTACAATTAAACATGCCCCTAGTACTTTGTGAATTTTGTTTGAGAAACGTTTAATTTCTAACAGAATACAAATAGAAAACGTTGTTTTATTATTCTTTTAAGTCTTTTCTCTATTTCGTAGTACAACCGCGATTTCTGTCACAAACTTCACAGGTTCCTGAACATTGACCTGAGACGACGTCATTTGACATCTTTTCTCCAGTACGCTAGAATATGATTCATGGCATTTGCGGTAGTTTAAGATGACGGTCTCGCCTTTTCTTAGGATTGAATTTGTGATTTAAGCACTATCTTGGATAAAGCATTGTTTTGCATTCGATTGATGTGTCTAAGCTCTTAATTGCCAGCAGAAAGCTAAATCCTTAGTTGGCTGCTTTCAGTTTTGTGCAACAAGTTGGTTAAAGTCCTCTTTAAACGTAGTGTTGATTAGACTTCTCATCTCTAAGGGATCCGGAACTCATCCTCTTTGAATTTTGCTAAGGGTTTCCATCTCTGCGAATTTCTTAGCTGCCAGTGTTTGTCATTCGGATAGATGCCAGTAAGTGCCAAACTTAAGAATTCTCTTGGCAATAATGTGGTAATTTAATACGTTTGTTCAGTCTTCTCGATAGAGTAATGCTAATTCAGTCTCGCTATCATTGATTCTCTTCTTTTAATTTTTTTCATTTCGCCAGAAGGCTAGCCTAGGTGACGTGACTGTGGTGGTTAAGCTAAGACCAAAGTAGGGCCGTTTTATTACTACTTATTATTATTATGGTATAGGGATGGTTGTTCACAGCCCTTGGCACTGCGGTTTCTAGCGAATCCTATTGTGCCTTTCCTAGTGTTCTCAGATGAATTGTTTCACCCCAGATGATGTCAGGAGTTGTTCCGTAGGGATGACATTCCGTTAAGATGTGTACAGAAGTCTCTTCACTCAGAGTCTACAGCTTGAATCTGTTCATGCGGTGTAGGTGTTTGTTCAGATGGTATCGTCCGCTGAGGAATCCAATTAGTGCTCTAAGGTAGCTCCTTTCGAGGTTCACAATGAAATTTAATTTTGATAGCAGCTTTAAACCTATACTTGTCCTGGTGTGTTGAGCCAGACTTCTTTAGACTCTTGCATGCAAAGACCCTTTGCGTGTCTTGCGAAGAGTGATTTGCTTACCCCACAGAAGGGTTCGGATCCAATGAATTCTGTTATCGCGCCGTCTTTTGCCAGTGAGTCGGCTTTTTCATTGCCCGCAAATCCACTATGTGCAGGAATCCAGTGAAGGATGACCATGTTGTTCCTAGTATGGTCCACGATTACATTGCGGGTTTCTAGGACTTGTTTGGGTTTTATAGCAGGCGAGTTGAGCGCTTTAAGGGCAGCTTGACTGTCTGAGAAGATAGATATAATTTGATGGATGGCAAAGACTTCGGCTTGGAATATGCACGCGAATTCACCAATGCTGAGTGAGAAGTTCGCACCTGATGATTCTCCAAAGATTCCGGAACCAGTACCTGTTTCCATTTTGGATCTATATTACTACTTAGACAAACTGTGGAACTCCAGTGTGCCTAGTCTGAGGCTGGTTAGTGAATGATTTGATCGGACCCTGAGGTGAAGCTTGCTGGAGCTCAAAAGCTTGCATTTGTGTAGAAAAAAAACAGATTATTGTGGTTCATAAAGTAGCAAGAGTTACTGGTACAGTTGGACACTTGTTCCTTTCAGATTGCTACATCCATCCTTACACTTTGAAAGTATGTATTTAGCTAACGTGAGAAGGATTGTTTATTCACTAGGGAGTAACATTCTGTTCATCTGAGCAGAAACTTCGTTGAAATCAAATCCTTCGTGCAAATACCACTTACACACTTAACATTGGCACATGCCATTGAGGTTATGAGTCGTTAATTTGCGTGGGCTTTTCTTTCCCAAAGTTAATTACAATATTTGTTTGCAATTTTTAAACAGGCTTTTGTGATTTTTTAGAAACAAACGCAACCGCAACAATAATTTTAAGGTACGCGAAATCGACAGAAAAAAGTTGTTAATTAGCTCATAAATTGTCAAAGGAGTTACCTCACTAATCTTCGTGGAATGTTTTGTTTGTAAAATAGTTGATCATTTCTTTCGTAGAAATTGTCAGAATCCTTCGGCACGTTTCGTGTCGTTTTTATATAAAGTCTTTGAAAGGTGTATCAAACCAATCCAAACAAGAATTGTAATTTTTCACGTCGAACAGAGGAGACATTTTGATAATATTTTTGACTCCGATAAGAATCTAGTTTCTGTTTTATTCGAACATGGACATTTTTTGAATCATTACTGGCGTTAAAATTGGTTTTGGCCTTTTAAAGACTTAATCCCTTTGGACTTGATCTGGTCACTTCAAACACGCTTCATAAATTTGCTTACACAAGTTGCTCTCGAAACACTATACTGAACCAAAATCGTGTATAATATCAAGGAAAGAATTCTTATTCTAAATGAAAAAAAATCATTAAAAGTGAGCTAAACATCTTGTCCTTAAAATTAATGTATCCCAATTCATAAGTTTATGAATATATTCATACACCTATGAATTGTTCATACAAAGTAAGAACCTGTGCATAAAATTAATGAATGAAATTCGTAAATTTTTTTATGTACATATTTAGTTATTGGATGTATGAAAATGTTCTTAAATTCAATGAATCGATTCATTGCTTATATAATTTAGAGTATTTCTTTCGAACATCCGGATGTCTCACAGTAAGACCCAATACTTTCAAACCATATACCACCCTAAAACTCCAGTGTTATGCGCCTAATACAGTAGAGTTCACGTCAGCTTTATTCGCAGTTGATCGACTTTCTTTTTTTTTACATCGGGAGTTGAACCTGGACAGCGTGACAAGCGATGATTCAACTGCTCATTGGAGTGTACAAAATATACCTACTTTGTCTGAAATTTTTTGTGAACAAATGCATTGAAACTAAGTGTGGATTCATGAAAATAAACACCAATGCTTTAGTGTATGAATATTTACATTCGAAATCTTTGATTATGTATCTATACATACTATTTATGAACAAATATATACACTTTATGAATCCGTACATGAATCTGTGGTCGATGAAACGTTTTCTTTAATTGAATGAGTATTTTCATAAATTCAATGTATTTATTCTTAAATTCTTATGAATAGTTCATAAGCTTATAAAAAAATTCATTAAAATGAGAATCAGCGTTCATAAACAAAATTTTCTCCTACAAATATTTTTATGAATGCGAATTCATAGGATTAATGAATCGGTCACAAAATCAGTATTTTTTTTAAAGAATTTGTACATAAAATCAATGAATTTTGTTGTATGAATAGCGTTCATTAATATTATGTACAATAATTTTTTCAATGTAAGCGTTGGTATTAGACTTAAGTAACAGCGTCAATACGCCTGATCTATTTCAAAGATGAAACAGATTTAAAACAGCTTAGCTATTACAGTAGTTGTTAGTCAAATTTCGACTTTGTAACGTAAAAAGGTGCCGGACATTTTGTTAGAATTTAGGGAAGGATTTTGTCACTGCATGTTTTTAACTTCTACTCTAGTCTTAACTACGTTCCTAGTACCTATGCTTTTTGTTACCTGTTTTATTGAAGACCTGAGATAAACATATGCATATGATTTCTCGGAAAGTGCGTTCCCAATAAAATCTCATTCGTTAGATTCAAAGTTCCCTCTGACTTTCTCATTTTATGACTGGCTGAAGTAACTATCACTATCTAAGGGACACCAATACTCCGATCCGAAAAATCTTCGAATCCGCCCCCGAGGGACAGCGCAGTAGAGGAAGACTATCGCCAATTGTTGTCGGTTGATACTCGTCTCGTTCAGTGCACCTGCAGCCTGTTGGGTTCTGCCTGCGCCGGCCACTCATCTGGGGTGGGTTCCCCGTATCGCGCTACCTAGCGCTAGCAAAGGGTTGCTCGGTATTCGCTTTTTCCTTTTTCAAGGGCGCCATTCAATTTTTTTGGAGGGATTGAGAAACCTCGAAACACACTTCCCAAGAAAACTACCGACACTAAAATGAAACTATCGTTTACCACGTTATAAAGCTGCGTGGGATCGACGGTTGCTTTATTTCTTTTTACGCTGATGGTGTTTGCCAAACTACAACCTCGTCGTGGACTTAGCGTAAAACATCGAGCTGGCTGGAGACACTTGTTGGTTGACGCTCAGGTCCAGCCCGGACTGAAACGCCACCTTAAGTAAGAAAGTATCCTGTAATCAACATGTCGTCCCCTTTCTGCGTTAACCTCGTATCTACAAAACATACATTTTCCAGGAATTAAAAAACTAATGGTTTCCCTCAATTGCACACAATACTGTTTTTATTTAAATGTCTAATATGTTAGTTGTTTTATTTCGACATTAATTCTTTTCTCTAATATTTTGGTAGGGTTTCCCAGTGTTGTTCTTTAAAAAAGCCGAATTTCATGAAAAATTTACATACGAGGTTAACGCAGAAAAGGGACGAATTTAATAGCTTCTCTAATGTTTTCAATAGAAAAGAGCATATTCTACTGGTTTAAGAAGTGTGAAGTTTTTTTTTCTATATACGTAAACACTTGAGAGAAAACTTTGTTCGTTATCAAATCTAATCAAACAGATAAATCATTCACTTCAAACTTTTATAATTCACCTACACTCAATCTCGTTAGGAGAGTTTTAATCAAATTCATCATTCAATCACCAAAATCAAGAACCTACCTCACTCATTGCATGAATGTCAACAACAACAAAAAAAAAATTCAAGATAAATTATGACATAAATTAAACATGACCAACGCTGTGACAAAAAAGGCAGCAGAAGAACAGTCTCTGATTTTTGAAGACTTGACAAAAAAAAAGTTCCAAATTGACGTGCGACTTCTGTCGTCTTATTGTTAAAAAAAAATGCCCCGCCAGAAAAGTTTTTCAGTTTTCACTTTACAAAAATATTTTTTTCCTATTGTCCGCCATGAAATCATTTCACGCTATGTGTACGTGAAAAACAACTTCGAACAAAGGAATATGTATGTACTTAATCCGTCGCCCACTTCGAACTCGGTTTGCCTTCGTTAGTGAAATAAAAATTTGGAAATTGTATTTAGTTGGCATTCCTCTAGGTGCTTAAGTTACCACGCAACAGATATACAAAACAGATACCCAAACCCCATTTTCTCTTGACTAAAATAGATACAAAAAAAGTTGAGAGAAAGTTTTTCACGTTTTGACCTGAACTTGAAATGTGATTACCCATCCTGGGACGAGCAGGTCTTTCGGTGGTCGAACTTTACCTAGTGCATACAACAATCCACTGAAATTGTGATTCTTTTTGGCGCTGATCTCCAATGTGTTTGGGGTTAAACCTCGGAGAGAACTTGTAGATTAAATTTTAGTTCAAGTGAAACGAATCAGTTAAGTGAGGGCGGGGACTTCTGTTACTGAATGGTTGTTGCTTAGGGCGGTGAAGAGACAAATTAAAGGAACTACGTGTTGACAGGATTATAGTTTTGGTTTGATAAAGTAATTTTTTTTATTGACTATTGGTGGCTGAAAGTTGTTGGGGAAAGATTTATGGTGAACTAAAGTTTGGTTTGGTAAGTTGAGTCATCGTTAAGACCCTATAGAATGCAATGACTGCAGAAAGACTTGGTTTTGATTTACGCATTATTCCTTGCAGATAATAGCTAAGTCACTATATTCTTGGTCGATGGAACTTAGTGGTAAGTCCGTTGGATTGCTAAAAGAAAACATCTCAATATTTCTCGCGGCAAACCTTCTCAGCAGTTAATGACAATCCTCTAAGAGCGGAATCTGTCATGCAATAATTTCTTAATCCGACGTACGAAATCAGCAGTAAAAACTGTTAGTCCCTTCTACAAAAGCTAGGGTTTGCTCGTCTTCGTGTTGCTGCGCCAAATATTTGTTTTATTTTTTAACGTGAAAACGTTTTACTGGGGGCATTCTATGGAAAAGTGTGACACAAAAAAGATTTCGGACTTCTAGTACAGCTAGAAACTTGAAATTTGGTATGCAAGTAGGTATTACCTCACATATAACAAAAAAATTGTGACATCCTAAAATTTCCCCCTCGAACCCCCCCAAAAGGGGGTAAAACTGAAATCGTAAATTCGATTAAATGGCAATTTGATCAATTTACAGTTATAAATTTGGGACTTTTAGTAATTTTTCCTTGGTTATTTTTCAAGGCCTACCTATGTACCGAGTTTCAAGTTCCTAGATCCGTTAGAAGTCCCTCAAATGGAACTAAGCACGTCGTGGCACGAAAAAGATCTCGGACTTCCGGTACCATTAGAAACTTTAAATTTGGTGTGCAGGTAGGTCGTACCTCACATATAACCAAAAACTTGCGACTTCTTCAAATATTCCCCTCTAACCCCTCCCCAAAAGGGTTATAATCGGAGCAAAATTGCTTTTTTTTCTATTAAATGGCACTTTTACCACTTTACAGTTATAAGTTTGGAATTTTCAGCAATTTGCCTTTTGTTATATTCCAAGGTTCCCTTATGTACCGAATTGCAAGTTTCTGTGTCCACTAGAAGTCTCACAAAAGAAACTGGGAACTTCGTGGCACTAAAAAGATTTGTTGATAAATACCAAATAATTCAATCCTAATCGCGAATAAACTAAAGCAATATACAACGCTACGTACTGTAAAGCATTCGGTCTTCGCAAATACGTTTTCACGGAATTCACCGGCTCCAAGGAGCAGCATAGTCCTTTTTATAGGTAGGACTTTATAAAACTTTCTTCAGTTACAAAGTCATCAAATGAAGTTGTTTTGCGAAGTACTCTCTTACCTTTCTTAGATTGTTGGACTTCACCATTTGGTTTGAGAGGCTTGATAGCCACTATCTGTTCATGAAGTTGGTTCATATGCAGCTGTGTATCTCTTATTTTTCTTCAGAACATTGTTGACAAATTTTAACATTAGGTATGCAGACACTGTAAGTCAGTCGACCTAAAATTGGAAAACCTTGCAGATTGACTATCCAAGATCCCAGAAAACACCGAATGCACTATTTCTATATTTTCCCTCACTAAAATCTTTTAAGCTGCCACATCATGGTATTTCCTTTAAATGGCAGTCCGTAAACTTCTGGACAGACGGCTTCAGATTCTGATAGGCTAAATATTTACATCTCTTTACACTATAGGTTGACATTATGGTAATCGTAGAAGCAGTGTTTTCACTAAAAATGAATAACGTATTTTCAATTGACATTAGCATGTTGATAGGTAGCTAAGTAACGATAAGACTGAATGAATTTTCATTCATTAGCTTACACTAGGTGGTACACAGAAAATATAAATCAAGACATAACCCTTGCCAAATTATTACTTAAGGTGAATGATATCACCCTAACCACTAATATATGAATTCACTACCAGATACACAAGGCCTAAGCTACAGCTGAAATACTCCAAAAATGGTTTCTTGCTAAAAGTAATAATGTCCTGTATATCATACAAACAGGCATGGTGTATTTTGAAGTGATTTCTGTGGCAATGGTTGGGGAGAAAAAAGAAGCATTTCTTTATATGGGTCTAGCTAGACTTCTTTGGATCCATTTATGATGTTTTCATCTCAACCAACTGGTAGATATAGACATTAGAAACTTCTCCTACTTTCTCGAAAGCTTCAAATGATTGTTAGAATGGGATCTAGGATTCCTGCACTCTCGTAATACTTATGTGTTAAGTATCTTCTATTCATCTATTATTATTATTATTATTTTGTTTGGGAGGGTTGTTCATAACCCTTGGCACTGCGGTTTCTCACGAATCCCATTGTGCCTTCCCTCATGTTTCCTAGATGAGTTGTTTCACTCCCCAGGAACAGGAACTTCTCTGGGTGGATAGAAGTAAACTATTCCATAGGGACAACACCGCCGCCTAGGATTTTTTTCTGAGTTGGAAATGGGCTGGACCTTCCCGCTAGGATGTGCAGAGAGGTCTCTTCACTTTTCAGGCAGAGTCTACACCTTGAATTTGTTATAAGGTTTATGCTACGTAGGTGCTTGTTCAGGCGGCAGGTAGGTAGGTAGGTAGAAGTGGTTGAAACTGATGAACCCATCAGAGACACAAGAAGCGCGGATGCGCCATTTTGATACCACAACTCACGTGAACTGGATGTTGATGGACGTAGCCTAGAGTGTTGTTTTCATATTCATCCTGTGGAGTTGAGAAAATTGATAATGTTGCTGAATTTTATATTAGAAATCTCAGAAAGTTCCTTGAAAAAGGGTTTTCCGAGAGTGCGCTGTCTGGCTCTGGCAAGTGCCGGGCAGTCACAGAGAAAGAAAGGCAGCAGTGTTCGCTGAGAAATCCAATTAGTGGACTAGGGTTACTCCCATCGAGGTTCACAATGAAAATTAATTTTATTTGTGACGGTACTGGAAACAGCAGACTTCTCTGGATTCAAGCATGCAAAGATCTTTTGCATGTCTTGCGAAGAGTGCTTAGCCTACCTGTCTGAGAAGATAAATATGATTTTCGCCAGGGTGTGAGTGGACTGATTGAGTCTCATACACTGAATGATGTTGCCATCAATCAAGCAATCAATTATCAATCGACCTCGGCTTGGAATATGGACGAAAATTCACCAAGGCTGACTCAGAAGTTCACACAAAATTATTCTCCGGATCTATTTTGGATCCATCCGTATATGAGACGAGATCAGAAGGCGATGGTTGGGGTTTGTGGTTTTCCCGGTCCTCCCTTAGCGGGATTACTATTGAGACGTTTTTGTTAAAGCAGTTTTCGGGTAGCATATCGTCTGGAGGCATGCTGAAGATCGTGTTTTGCTCCAGTGTTTCAAGAAGGGTAGGTGTCCTCCTCTGTAGAACTTTGAATTGAAATTGCTTGAGTAGAAGAGTCGATGGATGCCTAGTTTGGCTTCCATTCGTATGAAGTTTTACAGTGGTGGTTAGCCCAACATGACATTAAACGCAGCAGTTGGAGTTGTGCGAAATCATCCTACCATCCAGGTTTCAGCTGGCGTGGACGCGTTCTAATTTTTAAACTGTGCTAATTTCGTTAGATTTTGTTCACCAGATCACGCTTGCGTATGAGATTTATTCATCTAAGTCTAAAATGCTTTAGTTGGACCAAGCCTTAAAATACAAAACACAGGTTAGGAGGTTTCTAGCAACCTATGCTTGACGGCATTGACACTTTTAAATTTGTGAAGAACAAAGAGAACAAAAGAAAATATTTTTGGTTTATTGCGTGTGACGTGCATAGCAAATAAAAATAAATAAATAAATATAGGCCCTGAGTGAATCTAGACTGCACACCAATTTAGTTGATTTCCCCTTTTTATTTATGTATATCACGCAAGGCGAGATCTTCCATTACTGGGTGGCCTTCTTGTGTTCAAAATGCCTGTATCAATTCGCCCTATATAAATATGCTCTTAACATTAGATAATGAATTTCAACCTTCTCAGCTAAGAAGATGTTGTTGAACTATCTCCACAATGCCTTGTCATACGGAACAACCAACCAAATTTTCTATAAACATCCAATCAGCCATACTGTTGATGGAAATCTTTGAGCGTGAGAAGACTTAAGCTACCACATTGAAATTAAGGACGTTTCTCTGCTCCTTTAAAAAATTCAACAAATCATCTCCTCAGTTCCAACAATTAAAAGCTTTAAATTTTCCTTTTGTAATAATTGCATGCAATCCCTGTGCTATTTTATAATGTTAATTAAAATATCAAAGTCGTTTGGCTGCTCAATTAAAATCAAACAAGTAATTAACACAAAAAATAAAATAAATATAAAAAACGTTTTACAATGCACGAACAGGTGGTCCAACAAAACAAAGCATCAACACTTGCCTCAACATATCTCCAGTCCAGCTGGACGTCGCTTATTATCCTGTCATCGTATTTAACGACACAAAATTACAAAAACATATGTCACCAACGGCCACCGGAACAGGGAGAAATGTTTGTCCATTGTTGATCCATTGTTTATTCGCAATGGTCGTCAGTTAATTATTATCAATGGGCAGTAGGCTCTACTTTGACTGATATACTGGACAAGGACAATTACTTAACAACCACACCAAACCAGATGCTGATGAATAATGTGAGTTCCTTGTTTCGATATTTGTCTCTTTAAAGTAAAACAAATTTAAAGGGGAGGTGTGCCTCTGCCACTTATTTCCATTTAACTGAATTGGAACTGATGTGTGTGCTCTAATTGAAAAGTAGTAAAATCGTTAATGTTAAGGTACTACCCATGGTGTTAAGTCATCACATTTATAAACACAACAAACAGAAGATTCTAGGATTGAATGGAAACCACTTTGGTTCTACTCATGTGATTAAGTCGGTTTCTGTTTGCAGTTGTGTGCCAAAAAGGCGTCATAATACTCCACATAAGTTTCGTTTACGGTTCATGGATAAATACAGTCCTTGTCGCTTTGTTTTCAAATAATTAATCGTGTGCTTGGTGCTTACCTTTCAAAGAGGATAGTGGTATTCATTGATACTAGTGTTGATATGGGTTGAAAAGGGGTTTCATGCTTAAGATGACATATACTCACACTTGAAGATTATTGGATTTAGAGTCTTGCCACAAAAGGACAATCACTTGTTGCTATATTCGAATTTGTTGAATGGTTGTGTAAACTAGGGCTTAAGGTGATTTATGGATTTTTTAGACCAATGACTGTGCTTGTTTGAGCAAATTGTTCGAATTTTTTTAGATGATTAGATTGTTAATCCTGGGCACATAGTACGTAAGTTTGAGATTAGGTTGAAAGCAATTAGAAAGGCTATTGAACTGAGTTGCGAAAGGAGCGAAAGAATTGTTGAGGAGCTATTATTCACATGCAACTCAACTACTTGAAACATATACACACAAAAACTGCAAACCGACAAAAACACTTTCTTAACACAACCCAGCCATAACCAAACACACATACAAATACTTGTGAAGAGAATAAGCAGCTGCTGCTAGGGCCCTGCTCCTCCCTTTGTATGAACTTAAAAATACACTAACTTGGCTATATATGTACGTCGAGCATTTGATTGCATATACCGTTTCTGTCTTCTTGCCTTGAATTCGCCTTAAGATCTTAGGAGATTTACCCTTGACTTTACTATCCCTTTTTTTTTTAATGCATTTTTATTGGTTTAATTCATTGATTCTTACATGCTAGACAAAAAACGCTTAAAACTGGATTAATTAACTTTTCTATGCTATTCTAACTTACTGGCCCTACACGGATTGACTTTACTACCCTTTATTATGCTGTGTTAACAGACAATTCTATAGGCATCACAATGGCTCAACTCACTGAGCCTAAGTGAGTTCTGCGGGACACCTATTTACTTAACCTAACCTAACCTACTTTTAGCTAGTTGGGTGGTTTCTTGCGATTGGTAGGAGTAGATTGACGATTTTTTGGAAACGTTTGACTATCTCAAAAAATTTGGTCCCTTAGAATTAGCACCTCAGTCTTGCCCATCCGCTTATGAGTTGGGAGGGAAATGTGCTGATTTGAAGAGAACGGGGACGAATGGTTAAATTTTAGCATTGCTCATCATTGCAATAAATTGAACCACTAAGTTTACGGATTTAGGTTAGGTTAGGTTAGGTTGAAGTGGCTGTCTGATTGCCAGCACATTTAGACCAGTGATAGGTCCATTGTGATACCACATGGATCTTCTTACCTACTCGTTGAACCAATTGGAGCTTCTGATGTAGCGAAGGAGGTTTCTGAAGTTCACGAATTTGTTTCTGCAAGTATTGTAGATTGGCTGTCTTATTTAAGAGCTGCTGAGGGTCTGCAGTGGTTGCCGTGACTTAGTGGTTAGTGTGTTGTGGTTAGAACCACAAGTTCAATCCTAGAAACCACCAAACGTTTTTTTGCGGCACCACCTCTTTGCAGGCATGATAAACCTGCAAGAGTATAATTAATCTGCAATAAAACTGTAGATCCCTTTCATTCGTGCGAAAAATATAGCACCCACAACACAAGTGGTTGTGAGAAGCTAGGCCTTGGCTCTCTATGAGCTCTCGCGCCAAATATTTGCATTTGTATTTTTTTTTGCTGAGAGTCTCTAGGTAGACATCAATCATAACTGTGAGAAGCATCTATGATTAAGACTTCAGCGTATCCAAACATTTTTGAACTAGTTTTTTTTTTTTCTCGAATTTCTCACTACGAGTTTCCTACAGGCAGGCTTTTATTTTTGAACTCACATATCCAATAGTGAAACTCAATTTGAAAGCAAAATGTTTCCTGAAACTCCTGCTCTTCCCTATAGCAACAAATCACATGGTGACAGATTTCCGAAAACCGATTGCTGACGTACATTTTTCAAATCGGTTTCTACAACCCGCTTCTAAAAATTAGAAAAGAAAAAAGAATCTGTTCAGAATTCTCTTTTCCCATCTATTATCATTCAATTTATCAGGGCAAATAGAAAGAAACGGGCGCATGTTTTTTTTCTTTTTTGAAGCACTTTCCCTTATTTCTGTCGTCAAATTGGTTCAAAAAACCGATTTATCATCGGTTTTGAGTTCCTCGTTCCTCGTTTCTGGCTGCTGTGTCCTTGCCCACAGGGATGGGACCAGTCAATATGAGAGACAAATTATATTATATGTCTGCTGCGTGTATCTATTAGATTTGTTGTTTGTTTAGAATTTAATTTTTAATTAGATTTGTCCGGAGGCCGAATGGTGTTTAGTCGATACTCTATACTCCGAATGAAGGGGACTGGGTACTACTTAGAATAGCGATGTGACCATATTGAATTTCTTTTGTAAAAACTGTTAGAGAATTGAATTTTGTAGGGATTCCCCCTCGATGACTATTTGGACACTCTGGTGTTGATGATGGCGATCATACTACTGGTGATGATGATTAATTTGTTTCCTTGTTATGTGACATTTGACATATGAAAAGTCACAAAGTGAGACAACGCAGAGGAGAAATCAATTTCATTTCGACAGCGTGTTTAATTTGTAGATTTGCGATTTGTAGGGCGTATGTGGAACTTTTTTTTTTCAATTCTGATAAACTGTCGGAAGAGCCGGTATTGATGATATAAACTTGATTTGTCATGCGAGTATTTTAAGAAAATTGATAGTTCTCCGTAGAAAAGTAAGCTGAGTTCATTTTCCTAATACTATTTTTTGTGACACGTGGACGGTGTCTTGCTTTAGCTAGTGTCGGGCAAAAGAAGTGAACAATTGTTACAACTTTGCCAGTTTTGAAAATGTAGTACTTATCCCTTCCCATTCTAAAGAAATCACCTTATACAAAATGCCAAAATGTCCAAGCGAGGGTTGTATGAAAACATACATTAAGAAAGGCAAAATAAAACTTTTTCCCAAACTCTCTTTTAAGGTAAATAACAGTAGGCGTGAGTAACATCTTAAAAGTGCGCAGCCTGGATTAAAATGTCCTAATCGTTTCAGAAACGACATCATAACAATTCATAGGAAGTGAATGTTGAACCCTACATATTTCATCTTCTTGGCGTATGTAATAATTTTGACGTTAAGAACAACACTGGGGAAATCAAAAGGGTAAATTTCAGCTCCAGAGTATATCCACAGTTTCTGATGGATTACGTAAAAGTATATTAAAGTAGCCCAACAAAGTGTCCTCGACAAATCTTCATTAACATCAGTCACAAGGTTTATTTGTCAAGTGTCATTTCTTCCTAGATACAACGCAGCTCCTCGTAATTTGTCTATTTCACTGCGTAAGGTGCAAGGCTTATTTTCACTGATGGTAATTTTGAAGTTATGGTAGATGAAGTTTATTTCTAGCAATTTGGAATAACACTGGAACAGTTTTGCGCTAAACTCTTAATTTATCTTTGAATCATCGTTGAAGATTTCTGAGACGAAATCTTCTGAATTTGCTGGTAATCTAGGTATAAAATATCTTCCACCACTTCAAAGTTGGAATGTTCTGACCACCGTATTCAACTTTTTGTGTTTAAAGCATCGTTGTGGTTACACTGCCAGGATCTGTTACCTTGTTGGCTTACAACCTCCGTTCGGTGCTAGGCACTTTACTCACCCTCTAATTGCTTTGCCCACTAAAATCAAAACCTAGTATATTATTTACATTTTTGAGCCCCCAATTGGATTACTGTCCAAAGTCGAAACATTTGTGCAAACATTATATTTCATCGCCCTTTTCTGAGATTAAGGATCTCAACGTTGTGACGCATGTAATTCCCAATTGAGTAGGCTTTATAGACCAAAAAAAAGGTCGAAATGGAGGCATTTTTGCAAATGACACATATTGACCAATGTGACTTAAAAAATAATGTTCTTTCCATTATTGATCCCAAGGGTTACTTTGGCTTATCTTCGTTCCTACACGTCAAATCAAAGGTACATCATTAAATTTATTTTTTTTGGCGATTTATCCTTTTCAAGCTTTTGAGTCCTTTTTTTTTTTTAAATATTTTTACCGATGAATTTAAGCTTAAGCTATTTCATCAGAAAGCCCTTTCGTTTGATTATGAAATTCCTTAAAAATCCCCTAAAAAGGAAAAAGGGTTAGTTTTAAAGCCGTTTAAATTGTCCCATGCTACGAGTAATCTCATATGGTATGCATTGCCTTCCGGACATCTAATAGAGTTACGAAATAGAAGCGAAATGGTATTATTAAATTATTCATGTTTTTTTAGTTGAAGCCGACCAATATGTTTGAGTTAATGAATTCTTAGAAAGCCTTAAGGTCATGTGACAACTTAATATTCAAAATCAATTTAGGCACTGTAATATGATTTGCATAAGGGTTTATGTACTAAGAATGAATATGAAAGTTCATTTGCAGTAACGCATTGCAAGTTTAAAAAGGAAATCAACTGGAAATAGCCTCAAAAAACAAGTGTTCACAATTAGTTTTGTTAAATGTCAGTTCAAAGAGGGTAGCGCAGAAACAGTCTTATGTCTCTAAATATTTTCCTCGGTGACCGAAATGTAGGTAGAAGTTTTGGTTCAATATGAACCCTAGTAGCACTAGGATGTGCCCCTTTTGTTACCACGACTCGTGTGACCTGGTCGACGATGTGTGTTGTTGAGGATGTGAGACAGTCGGTGCCTAGATCCAGCCTGTGGAGTTAGAAAACGGATTAGATCTCGTATCCCTTTACCCGAGATGTCATTGAAGTCGTCGAAAAATGGTTGGCTTAGTATACGCAGTCTGACTCTTGCTAGTACCGGATATTTGCAGAGGAAATGGGAGAGAGTTTTCTTCTCATTTTCGTTTCCACAACTGCGGCAGTGGGGGTTGTATAATATGCCTAGTTTGGCCGCATGGTATCCAATCGGGCAATGCTCCGTGATTATCAGCGTGCTTCTGGCGATATCTGGGCGGGTTCTGTTTATGCCACTGTACCTAAGAACCCAGAGCAGTGTGACCCTGAAGCGTTCACCCCAACGGGCAAGCTCGTTCCGGCACTCCTGCACCAGTTTGGAGGATATGGTAGCTGAGTCAATAGCTTTGATTGGCTATCTATGAGGATAGCAATGTTTTGTTTGTGTGTTGTGTTACTCCCGAGTTGCCTGCAAGCCTCACGAATTGCCAGTAGTTTCGCCTGGAAAACGCTGGCCAAATTCGGCAAACGGTATGATATTGCTATTTGCAGTGATTTCGAGTAGACACCGGCCAGAAAGGTGTTGAAATAACCTATTCATCGTTGGCTGCTCTATTAGTTTTACAACCTTCATGCTTAAACAATGATTAATATTTGTTGTACCAGCAAATGTGGATTTCACAAGCTAATGACCCTTAGAGTCTTTGCTTTTCACCCCGTCATCCTTCCATTCTTGGCTTGGTCTTTAAGTGGTTTAGAATTGTTTTCCATTTTTGTGGCAGAGAAAAGTGTTGTCGTCACGACTTTTTGGTTAGCATCCACACTGTTGCATAGGTCGTGTAAAGTTCACGGACTATACTTTCCAGCTAATATTTCAGGACTTGGGGCTAATATAGAATATCAATCTTCTTCAGATTATGAGTTTGCAACCCTTACCGGTTTTATTTTCTGGTTTCCGATTCTATCTACTCTCTTATAAAAATCTAGACGATTAATTCGTCTTTTAGTGAGCTTCGATTACGAATTCGTTATGCTTTTCCAGAACTTGTCTTATTAACGCTGTTGGCTCTTCTTCTAAGACTTGACCCTTTGAATCAATAGGGTTACGTCAATCTGAATGGAATTTTAGACTGACGAACTTAAACCTCGACCTAGTGTAAAGAAAGGACTCACATAAGGTATTGTGTACAAGAAAAAGTAACTTAATCAACATTGAATACGAAACTGAAGGCAGTTAGCTAAAGATCAAACTATCTGGATGTGCTTTTTGTTAAAGAAGTGAAAACTATCGCAAACTGCAGCGTGAAGTAAATGTGCCAACCAAGTTCTGAAATGCTCTCGTTTTTTCGTTGTCTCTGACTGTTTTTAATCGAGTAATCTGTGCAGAAATTGAAACCATCCGGTTAGGCCTCTTCGATTAAGCGCACTTCATACTTTCTGCTAAACGTGACATCGTAATTATAAAATAGGTCTTTATGCCAAAATGCATGTTGCACGTGTAGGTTTCCATTTTTCTTAAATCGACATATTGCTTTCGCTACCTACTTTCGAATAATCATAGCAAAGTAAGCAACGCATTTAAAGCGGTGAACGAGATCCACTACAACATTAATTGCAATATCTCTTCAAAGCAGATACTTTTTGCAGTCTGCAGTGTATCTCAAGCTTATAGCCTTTTTTGCAGGCTCGGGGTAATCGACGGCATGAAGAAAAGATATTATGGCAAGACGACTATGGTTTCAGGACGAGCGCCTGCATTTTAATGGACAACAAAGTTTGAAATTGTACATGTGGGTCTTCTGCACTGCTATGATCAGAATATTTTGAACGCAATTGTAATATTGTATTTAATAAACCATCATTACCATTATTTGTTTATTTAAAACAACGAACATTTATCTAATGTCGTTTAAGAAACCAACTATCATGATTCTTTTGTTAGGTGTCCGAGTTACTCGATTGAAAACTAGGAGAAAATCCGCAGAAATGAAAATGTCGAAAACTCCGTAATGTCAACAGTCGCGACCTCTGTTAGAAGAAGCTCCTTAAAATTTGATTGATACTGTCACTTTTAATAATTAGTGTCTATTTTAGACCCTCAATCATTGATTTGTAAAGCTTGTCACCACTTGATCAAGCTCAGTGAACCTTTTTCAACCTACTGCTCAGTTTCTCGAGTCGTTGTCTAAAGACAACCTTGTGTATAAAGACAACACCTCATTTAAATATTGATTCGGCAATCAACGACAATTGTTAACGCCAAAATAAACCCTTTACGAAATTCCTCTTGACCCATATTTAGAATCCTTGTTTAACCTTTCAACTTTCACTGTATAGCACTTGTCTCCTTTGAAAGTAACCACACACACTTTAAAGTCCCTTCAGGCACCTTCGTTCCTTTGCCTATCGCATCATAAGCAAAAAAAAAAAACAAAAATAGATAGAAAATGTTAAAATAGTGCCACTTTAAGTTTTTCTCATGTTCTAGTTGAAAAGGTTTCCATTCATCGGGGGGATTACTCTCATCCTCGTCATATTGGTATTCCTTGTTAAACGTACAATAAAACTGTATTTGGAATTAAATGGCTTCACAGGATGTGATTTGAAATTTGATCCCACCCACTATCATAATTTGATACAACAGAGCATATGTGTGAATGTGAGCCAATGTAACCTTTCGAGAATTTCAAACACGCAGCACCCACCCGAAAGGACCCCAAGAGAATTGGAAACCGAATTCTCTTGTATTTTTCAAGAGAATTATTCAACACCTCGATGGGTCGATTTTTCGTTTATTTCCTTTTAAGCAAATCTCAGGATAACCAACGAAATAATTGGAAACAATCTTACTTTCGTTTAATATTTTGTTAAACATATGCGGCATTATACCTATACATAGCAAGTATGTATCTTAAAGACGCCGGGCACAAGAGAAATTATATCAGGTGAATGGAGACATTATTCATTGGCCTACTTACTTAGGTCGCACAGATGGCCACTGAGGATGGATTTGTTAAATATACATTAAATCTGCATAAACATCCATCCCCGGCAGTATTTGCATTTGTGTTTGTTTTGCTAGCCTCCTTCGTTACGCGCGCTTCGTCGCCGCCAGAGAGCATTTTTTTTTTTTTTAGGTGATGGGCTAAGTAGTTGCTTACGTGTGTTCTTGGTCGAAAGATATTGGATTTTTTTCGGTCCTATTGACCCCTCCTTCCTCTATTGGTTTTCGTTTAGAGATTATTTCTCGGCTTAGATGTGTTCATCCGTAAGGTAAACGTTATTAGGACGAGAGGAATAAAAATCATAAGCACTTGAAGTTTGATGCTTGTTTTGTTGTTCGATGATGATGTCATTCCGCCTCCGGGGGAAGCTGTCTTCAACAGGAGATGTGCGTTTGTAAAACAATTCTCAGACAATCAAATCCTCTTTGATGGTTGGTATGTGCTGTATATATTGACTGGTATTTGTTTTGAAACTTTTCGAGTCGTTTTATGATTTTTATGAAACGATAATGGAATGTTGTAGCGCCTGACGTAAGCTACCGTGTGTGGTATGTCGGTGTTTTAAGAATAAGAAGGTTCTCCGGAAAACCGGTGAAGTGTGATAAAACACAAATAAATGATTGACCCTTGACAGTTTTAGAGTCAATTTTGTATTTTCAGTCACGAGTATTGCTTGTGCATTTCAATGAAATTTACACATAACCTTCCAGTTTTCGCAATCGAAAGGGAAAAAGTCAATGTTATTTATTCATACTTGACCAAGCCTTGTGTCTAAAGCTTGTTCCACCATCTGGTTCTTCACAGTATTCAGAGTGAAATTCCCTTAGAAATTGGTTCAATTCCTTGACAACGACTGGTCTGGGGAAATTCTTAATCGCTTTTACACTCTCTTAGACTCTTCCAAGAACGAGATGTTACAGGAAGATTAGTTTGCTGCTTTCATTAGATGTACAATTCTTAATAAATTTGTTTACCGAGGTGGAGTGAAGTCTATCAATAATTTGTCTTGGGACTTCTTATAACGGACCAACAGACAAGGAAATCATTATTATCAAAATTGCGTGGCATTTCAGATTCATTATTTGTATATCTTTGCCGTTAGGCAGATGGCATGGTGTGGTCGACCATGTACTTACTTATTTAAGCTGAATTCAAAGTTCATTCCGTGACAACAGATATAAAGGCATGGTTTAGATACGCATTTGTTCTCTCATTTCGATGAGAATTACATAGATCCTAATTTGAAACTTGAAGTTTATGAATGTAAGTGGAATCTCTTTCATTGAAAGTCCGTTAACCATTCAAGACTCTAGAATTGTCGCTTATTTGCCGACAAGCAAGCTCGTTAACAATCTCGTTGCCCTCGATGTCTTTGTGTCCTCAGGTATTCAGGTTGATTGCACCTACAGTTATAACATAGAAATTGAGCAGTCAAGGAAGGGTGCTTATTCGAAGTTAGTACCCTAAATGCGGTTTCTAATTCCGTAGTCTATTTTTGGTTCATTAATGTCCTGTGCCTCAAAATTAACGGCGAAGAGCACTTAGTTCATTATGCTGATCTTCAAGTAAGGAAGCAGCGGCTGTCCATATATATTCAGGCCATTCGATTTCAAATCTAGTTGTATGTGAGGTACAACTTTATGGCTTATGATGCTGCTCACTTCTTTATCCTTCTATACAGACAAGAAAGGTCTCGAAAAGGACAGAAACATGCTTGGTAAATTGATGGCCATAAAACGCAAAAAAAGTTAGCATCCGCGTCAAAAGCAACAAAATTCAAGTTGCCCTAGGTCTAGACAATTGTTGTTCCAAACTAAATATACCTTAATCTACCCCAACAAATCAAAATGTTACGCATACGTCACCAAGTAAAAAAAAAATAGCACAATAAATAAACAAATTTTAAAATTAAAATTTAGCTTGTACTCTCGCGAGCCTACAATTCCTAGGAGATCCATTCCCTATCGTTTAGGTCTACATATAAATATGTAAATTTAACAACCAAAAGTAAAAGTGTCGACATGTCGTGCAATTCCAGTGGTTTACTGTTAACAGCACCAATTCTATCATAAAATTTGGCTGAACATATTAACTCTTCTGCCATAAGTTCAACAATTTTGTTGTTGACATACCGGTAGGTTTATTGTTCTTTTTTGCCATGCACGTTATTCACGACACGTATTAATATTTATAATGAAAGTGGTATATAAGATACGTATGTACACATCCACCCAATTGAGCGTAACAACGTTAAGGTTGAAGAGTTATACTGAAAACTTTTTTCATTAAACATTTTACAATAATTAACATTTTTCCATTCCTATCATCGAGTAGATGTGTACAGAAGATTCGTAAGTATTTGAAGGAAAAGAATCAAAACATAGCTGTTTTATGGTCGTATTCTTTATACACGTAGGAATTCCGAGGAAGGTCATGTCAAGGAACTGCACGCGTTTCCACAGACAGTTGATGTGTGTGTGGGTGAAAATGTCATACACCCCCTGTCGCCACATCATCATAAGATGAGGACAATGAGCCTCAGTTACAGCTAAGAAAAGTGCAACAAGTCTATTATTGTTATTAGCTCCTCGGTTGTATATTATTTTTCTCGCCTTCTTCCTCTCAACGGGAGAAATTTGGTCTAAAAAAAAAAACAATAATGCGGGTTTGAAGGCCACCAAGGGATTTTCGTAAATACATACAACTGATGAATAGTACAAATTTGAGGGTGGCTTGATAGGAAATCCAACTTCCCTCATGTCGTTGTCCTGTTGAGTGGGTTTGTGGTCGATTTGAGTTCTATGTAGGTTATGTATGTATGTGGGTGTTAATGGAAGTGGACGAGGACGATGGTGTGATTTTGTGCTGTTGGAAGCCAGTGCACGAGTTTTTGCCATGGTACACCTTTTAATTAGGCTGTTGAATCAGTCTTTAGTAGGGCGTATATAAACTAATCTGTAATGTTGTCAGTTGAGGCTTTTACCATGTAGATGGAATCTGGGGTTATAGTTTGTGGTGATGTTGACTGTGGTAATTGCTGTTAAGAGGAACAGAGAAAGAAACGTATTGGTGGCTCTTTTCTGGTCCACTAATCGGTCTGTTATAGTTTTGTGTATTGTGAGCCTTTCTATTTGGGATTATAAGCCAGTAATATATGAATGAATGAAGCTTGCGGCTGTAGCCTCTATAATATCTCTAATATTTAACTCAAGTCTGCTGTTAACTATTGCTTGTTTCAGATCGATAGATTTAACCTTTGATCTAATTTTCAGAACTTCACCGACCAATGTCTGGATCATTTGATAAAAAAAAATTTGACTGGGGAGCCAGTCCTGCACTTCCCACCTCTTATTATGTTATATATCGACGAAAAGTGTTTCCAATATACACCATAATGTGCTTCCGTATCTCAGCGTCCACTAGACCGATTGTGCTCAAAATCTAATCAGATCTTGGTTTAATCCTGACAAATAAAAAAATAAAAAATAAATAAATAAAAACGCATGATTGTACGTCGTTTTGTTTTTCAGATATCAGAGGAAAAAATTTATCACACAGTGTATCGCAATGTGAAACTGTGTTCAAATCTCGATATTTTTTTTTCGAATCGAATGCAATACTTTCCTTCTAGAGGTGGGAACTAAAAAGTACGTACGCAATTGCAAATTCCCACTGAATCACTTCGATTTTCGTTCGCCTTGTATAAATTTTACAATTAAGCATTTAAGATGCCTCATCTTATTCCTATGGCCTCACTTTTGCACTCGAAACACTAAAATGGAATACGTTTACCCTTTTTCCTCTATTCCACCGATTAGACGTTACAAAATTAACCTTTTATAGCGCAGTGGAATCAGAAGAGTTTTTTCGTAAAAGTATTTTACAATAATTAAAATTTTATCGAATTATGTTCTGAACATCAAGCCATTGAACGGAAAAAAATGCGAAACAAAGAGAATCAGAATTTGTATGGTTCACATTAAAATCCTAGAGATGTATGGTATAACTCTCTTCCTTGTTGCACATATCCATATATGGACTTGTATCGGGTAAGGTATTTCCAGGAAGTCTATTCTAGAGAATTCCACGAAAAGTTAATGTGTGTGTAAAAATGGCATACTCTTTGACCCACTTTTGTGCAAAGATAAGGACGAAAGGTCTTTTTTTAAGATAGTAAAAGTGCAACTACACTATTATTGTTATTATCTCTCCAATAACGTATTTTTTCTTAAGCTTACTGCCGCGCAGCGGGAAAATTTGTTCCCTAAAAAAAACAATTGCGGATTAGAGAGCTTTCCATTCGAGAGTCACCACCCTGGTAGCTAAGTTAAGGGACTTTCATAAACACACACAATATGGGGTTTGATGGATCGTACAAATTAGAGGGTGGAATGGATAATGTTGCCTTTGCTTGCTGTTGTTGTTGCCTGTCTGTATCCTTGTCCTATTGAGAGTGGTTGGGTTTCGATTTGATTCCTCGTACTGTGGGATAGCATTGAACAAGTTGTTGACATGGTACACCTTTTAATTAGTTGAATTAGAAGGCGATAATCGGTAATTTGTAGTGTTGAGGTTTACACAATGTGAGTAGAATTAGGCATGCAGTTTGTGGTTAGATTGACGGTGTCCATTGGTGTTAAGAGGAGTATTATTATATTGAAACTGTTGGTGAATTTTTTCTTGAATCTTTTTTAAATAATTTTGAGGTGTTGGGTCTCTGTTTGTGATGAAAACATGTGGACTTGTGTGTAATAATTTGACAACTTTTTATTCCTTGCGTTTTTAAGTTTAAAAACGGAGTACTAACAGTCTTAAGCTATATAAACAAAATAAGAATTTAAGTTCCTGAAGAATCCGTTTATGCTTCTGCTAGCTAGTGCCGGATATTGCCACAATATATTCGCCGCTTCTGCTAAACCTCTCATGTAAAGGTAAACTATCCAATGTTCTTTGCTTTATGTTTACAATTTCACTCTTGATTACCCCTATAGATATTTTTATTGCCATTTAGACCTGTTTGTATCTTCATTTTCCATTAACTCTGGCGTTCAGCAGTGGCCCAACAAATGATTTTTATCCAGAAGAGAGTTTCCATGTACGTCCTTAAAGGGGTGCCAAAACACCACACCTCGTGCATCCATTTTGAGCATACTGTCGATTCAGCATGGGTTAATTCTATGTCTAGTTTCAGACTAACGTCGGTGTATATCTTGTCATAGACACTTACTTATGATGATGATGTTCATTGCTATGCTTTCAGTTAAAAAATGTTCATATGTGTGCGTCTTGTCTTGAAAGTCTACAATAGACTTTTGACCCACATGGGTAGGTTATAATGCCACAAACCAATTGTGAACTTATAACTCACCTAAGTGGTCCAAATGTCCACAAGATTTCGGGTTATAGTTCCACAATGTTAAAAAAGAAGTGGGCCATAAAGTGCACAATTCTGTCGCGAGATTATTGAAACATTTTGAAATATTGGGAATCTGTATTGCACCGCTTCGCTGCTACGGTCCTTTATGTGTCCAAAATCGGTAAGAAGCAACAAGTTTTTGTTGTTATATTCATTTGGTGTTATGAACTTTTAATAATTATGGACTTATGACCCACCCCAGTGAGCCATAAGACCACAATCGATGAGTCAATAGTCCACAGAAATTTCGTGTGGACTTTTGATCCATCTTGGTGGGTTATATATCAATTGTGAACTTATAACCCACCCATGTGGGTTAAAAGTCCATTGTGGACTTTTGGCCTGTAGACTTATGACCCTGCGCCGCTACATCCTACTAATATTATAAAAGTGAAACGTTGTTTATTTATTTGTTCTTCTTTCACACGAAACCCACTGAACCTATCAATTTCAAATTCTGCGTTCCGATCGTGAATGCAGGTTACGGTTTTACTAAGGAGGCTAGGTATTATTTTGTTTCCTGTTGCACATAGTTCCGACAACACTTCGAGAATATGCAACAGAACTGGTGAAAATTGAAAACGGTTGATTTGAGACAGATCTACAAGGTTTACAAATAAATATTAAACATGGATTGCTTTCATTTCCTAAGTCTTGTTAAAGAGAAGAAGGATTGAGTAATTTTATAACTGCTCCATTATAAATCGAATTGCATTAAAAAAATAAATAAATAACTTTAAAATACACCTCGAGACTACTGATTTGATTATTGTCAGTAACATCCCGAATTCCAGATGGAAGATGTCGCAGGCAAAAGCTAGTAAATATAAAATGCGCATAATACTAAAGTCAAAGCTAAACGGGGCATGGATCACAAGAAATGGATTAAACATGAGATTAAAAACAATCTATCGTTCATTTTTTGCGACGCGATTTCAAAGAAATTGACAAAGGCATTGCTCTTCAATCTATAAACAATTTGTTGCTCCTCTTCTTCTTCCATTCGGTGGACTATAATGCTCTTTGTCTGGTTTTATTTGGATATTTCTTTCTTCATTTTCTGACATAAAGCCAATTGATTTCGTTTTGAAAAATAATAAAAAGTCTAATCTGCAGGAAATCGAATTAGAGCGAGTGACTTTTCGAAAATGAAGTACAGTTAAGAATCGCTGCGATTAACCAAACTGCGTAGACTGCATCCATGCACAGAACGGGCGAGTGTTTTTTAGTTTTTGTATTCAAAATTAATGACTTTCAATCAATTTTCTATGCAAAGCGTGAGAAGAGCCTAATTTTTTCATTTTACTTTTCAAACCTTTACATTAGAACAACCACTTTAACTTTTACTTGCAAACGAAATCACACCTACATATATCACTCATCTAAGTAGCGCCGAAATACTAATTAATACCATTGGTTTTCTTATAACAGCTTTTAGGGGTTCAATGATTAAATGAGCTTCTATCAAAGAGAAATTGGCTGAATATAAGGCCCCTCACTTCAAAGTGAAATGGCTTCATTTTGAAATAGCCAGACGGCCAGTTATCTCATGAAATTAGGATCCCCAAAGCCCTGAACACATTTGGTTCATTGCTCCATAGGACACTTTCCAGTTCCACACACAACGAACTATTGCAATGCTCCACTAAAAAGTGTCAAACAGTGAATGTTAAACAGCTTGGTTGGTCAATCCGAAACCCACTTCAGTATCGATAAGGATATAATCACTCCCACGCTACCGGCACACTTATGTATGCGTGGGTAAATAGCCTGCTGTTCTAGAGTCCATGACTCTCAATAATTAATCGATAGTGTAATTAAGTGTAATGCCTTGCCAGCGGACACAGCTATGAAAAATAGAAAGCAGTGTACTTACATACTACCGACGACGGACAAATCCTGATTATCTAAAAGGAGAACTCCTTTCTCTATAAACACCACCCCGAACCCAAAGGGATATAGCTTCACGCCACCAAGTGGTGCCAAAGTGATTCTGGTGGCAAAGTGCCTGTGTCAATGGTTTAAACTTTATTGACCGGGCATTGGGCAAACAATTTTGTTTCAGTTGATCAATAATCAAAGAAAATGACAAATGTTGTTATCCCTGAGGAGTCATTTTCTTACTCCAAGTGTGTGTGTGTGGGAGGTTGGGAGAAATTTCCATAAAACAAATACGTGAATAAAAAGTATAATAATGCCGCTTGTGAACCGCAATATGATTGACAAAACTCCTTAACCCATGTTTATATCCATGGATATCGATCAATTTTACGGTGTTTTATGCTAAGAGATACGAAAAAAGGACGGAACCAAAGGGTGGACGTCGGCTTACACTCCGACAGTGTATGGACTTTACCAGTAACTGACTATAAATCATCGTATAATTATTAATTATCCTTCGCCTCGATGTGTGTTGTGCAGCATTTTATTTTCTCGTCCTTGCTCATCATCTAGTCTGGTTCATCTAGGAATGCTCTGCGTTCTGGGTACAAGTATGTGTTTATTTCCAATTTGTTTATTCAGATGAGATATTGATTCAAGTGGTCCCACGTCAGATGGGTTAGGGTTGAGGGTCTTATTTATTATTCAGGATTCGGTCGTTTCGTGTTTGTTCGGAAAATTTAATGTGAACTCATTCACAAATTCATTAAAATTTGCGATGATGGAGGAGGAATGCACGTTATTAGGCGATTATTCAATGATGCTAATCGTTGTGATTTTATCGGTATGGATAGGAGAACATGCCAAATGAATTGAATTAATCGATATGTACTGGTGTAGTACACACAGGAAACCGCTGTTTTTATTTTAAGAAAGCGAGATCAGCATTTTAGCTTAAGAGCAATATAATGAGAGAGTTCAACGGTCTTCGAGGTTCAATACCCGAATCTTGTTCTCCTTCCGCAAAGTAATTTAATCCTAGGGTGCATCCCACTTTTATGGGAATTTTAGCGATAATGAGACAAGCATCAACATCTAGCGACCAATATAACTAGGAAATAGGAGTGTGGTCGTTATTTAAGAAAAATCATTTCTTAGTAGGTGGCGTTTTGTGTACTGTGCTTAAAAACAATGCACTGTAGAGTTAAACGAATCTAAAAAGCAATTCTTGAAAAAAATCGTGCGAAAATCAGACAGTCTGCTAATATAAGTCTTAAACAGATATAAAATCCGAATTAAAATAAACCTATAATTAATACATGCACACGATGTCGATCAACACCAGGTAGGCAAAACTTTAAAACGAACTTCCTTCAACGCCAATTCTACTAAGATGTCAATACTGTATCTTCTAAAGAAGTTTTTGTCAAAAAGCTAGATAAGCATTTAAAATAAATATAAAAATAAGTGAGTCAGCAACCGTCTTCCCCAACCCAGCTGAATTCACCCTTATTGTATCTACCAGCCTTCAAAATTAAAATGGAAAGAACTCACGATGTTAAAGATAGACAATACAGATCAAACATTTCCTAAATAAATCATCAATTACCAAATGAAACACTAAAAAATATTTTTAAACTGGCTTTGATATCTTTATATATAATTTTTAAAGTACCGCAAAGTTTTACCTATACTTTACTATTTAAAAATTCATTGATTTTTCTATTGCTTATCTTTTGTAATGGAATAGGACATTTATAGTGCAGGTACGCTAGTGCGAAGTGGATTGAAATTTATTTTGACTCGGGTGCTACGTTCACAAAAAAGAGGCTTACATGTTAGTAAAATCAACGCTCAGATTCTAAATCCTAAATCCTAAATTGGACGAATTTCATTGGGTGTGCATTAATTATAAGATTGACGTCATATGAATATGTGTTTAAGTCTTGGGCTATACATTTTTTTGTGCTGATAGAATTGGCTGCGACTGCACAAATTGGCCGTTTAGCTTCTGCAAGTTTAATTTAAAGAAGTGTGTTCAGGATTAAATTGGGGAAATTAATACTGCAAGATACTAATACTCCTCAACAATATCGATCTGCTTACTTTGTAACTTTCACATTTCTTTTCAGGTGTACCTACATACCTCATTCCGTCAGCTCTAAATATCATCGTCTTTAACTTTTTTAGGTCTACAGACAAATTCCACGTTTAACAAAAAAGTATGCAGCTTGTTTATCATTAGCTCGGTTTCTACTGTATCAGCGTTAACATCTTGTGCAGATAATAGTGCGGGAATGTTAGGTCCTCTTATAACATGCTCGATGTTGTCATATATCTACCAAATAAATAAGAACGTACTAAGGACACAACGTTGTTCAACACTCACTGATGCTTCGAAATCCTCCGACATGTGGCTACCATCCCAGACACATGCTAAGTTGTTTTGTATATTAATCTTAAGATGTTAATTACTTTCAAAAAGGCGGGGGAAAATCTATGAAGAAGGTTGGGAGATTTTTGTGTTTCATCTAATTAGTTTCAGCAATGTTTACGATCTAGAATATTGTTGGGTAATTTCTCATAAAACCAGCTTGAAATTCAATAAGATCTTCTTATAATCCACTCACTCTGTGATTCTACTGAAAAGCAAATTTGCAAACAACTTGGCGGATGTATTTAAGAACGATATTCCTCTATAGTTTGCTAAGTCATCGTAGTCTTCTTCCTTGTGCAGAAAGAAAATAATCACTTTATGAAACATTCAGACGCAATAGCTGATTCATAGAGATTCCTGTAAGCAAATTTTGTAGAATTCAAACAGAATACGATCAAATCCTGCCGGCTTATTTTTCTTGTTATTTTCTACTCCCACTTCTGCCTGTCTCATATAACACTTGGCACGTTCCGACTTGAAGATAACTGAAATTTCAAATGAACAGATCGTTCTGATTGGTCGAGAGCCTAGAGTTTGAAAGATAAGCAAGACAGCTTATGTCAAACGTATTTTTGCACGATTGCTTTGACAAATATTGGTATAAACAAAAAAAATACAATTTAAAAGTTTAATAGAAGAAGCTTCACATAGTTTCATTGTGTAATCCATGGATTTTGTAGTACTTAACAAAATGTTGATTGCAAATGATTTTACTTAACCTGTGATATAAATAAACCGCTTTTGGCAAAGCGCATAAGTGTGCACCTTTCATAAAATGTTCTTGCTTCAATATTGTGCGCAGATTTACAATTAACAAAGCAACACAAATGAGCTGTGTTACCTAGTAATAGATGAAAGAAAAGTGGACTGGGCCATCAGCACCTCCTCTCTACACAAAACACCTGGACCTGACGGCATTATAGCAATAATGCTGCAGAACACCAAGGAATACATCCTACTTTGGCTTGTCCACATTTTCCGAGGATGCCTAAACTGCACCTACGTGCCGAAAATCTGGAGAGAAGCAAGGGTCATATTTATACCCAAAGCAGGAAAACCCAGCCACACAACCCCCAAAGATTTTAGGCCAATTAGCCTCACGTCTTTCCTTTTGAAGACACTGAATAGACATTCATATCCGCTCCAAATTGAATCCAAGATACGTTTCACAAGCGCAGCATGCGTACATGAAAGGCAAATCAGTGGAAACGGCGCTGCACGAAGTGGTGGCAACGATAGAAAAGCCGCTCCACTATAAAGAATTCACTCTTGCAGCCTTCCTGGACATCGAAGGAGCCTTTAACACGTTGAGTACCACCATACAATCCGAGAAACTGGGTCCCACAGGCCGAACTTTTTTTTTCGGGATCTTGTCAATTATAGCTTATATAAGCAAGAATCGATATTAGAAATTTTTAATTTCACGTTCTTGATCACATTTTACAGTTATTATTGTGCGGTGAGATATTGGTCTTAAGTGGCCTTCATTTGTGGAGTAAATGCTGAATGACCGCCCCAGGACACAGTCATACACATGCTCTTCTGGATGTATCTGTAATTTACGATAGATCGTAGTTCGGTACATCTTATGAGTCCAATAAAGTACTCAACAGCTTAATTTATATAAACCTACTGTGAGACCACACTGGTCTCACGCGGCACAAGTGTCCCAAATTTGTGTGAAGCCACATTGGTCTCATGTGGCACTCAAAGTGTAAATAACGTCACATCAGAAACTATTAGAACATCACTGGATCTACAACATATCAACCCCATCCTATTTAACTGGATAGAACACATACTCAAGATGAGATGTATAAACTCAGAGCTCAGGGAATGCCAAATACATGCCTTGGCCTCCCGAGGCACTCCACAAGGAGGAGTCCTATCACCGTTACTATGGGTCCTAATGAAGCTGGGAAACAGAGGAATAAGGATCGTTGCCTATGCCGACGACGTAGTCATTTTGGCCACAGGCAAGTTCATACCCACTTTCACAGAACAGCTTCAGTCAGCCCTAAACACTCTAAGCAACTGGGCCAAACGATGCAGCTTCAACATAAATCCGCAAAAAACAGAACTGGTCCTATTCACCAACAAAATAAATATCCCAATATTCGAACTACCGAGATTAAATGGACAGCAACTCCAATTATCGGAGAGAGCAAAATATCTGGGATGCATACTAGACCGCAAACTGAACTGGAAAGAAAATCTAACAAAAAGAACGAAAAAAGCTTCAATTGCTTTCTACGCATGCAACAGAATTTTCGGAAAGAAATGGGGGCCCAAACCTGCCACCATCCACTGGATGTACATAGCCATAATAAGACCCATACTTACGTATGCATGCCTAGTCTGGTGGCCAGCCGCAGAAAAAATTACAAATCTGAACATCCTTACGAAGATTCAGCGAATGGCTTGCGTAGGAACCACAGGTGCAATCAGAATAACACCAACTGCAGCCCTCGAGATGATGTAATGTAAATGTAGTAATGTGATTTTTATTTTCCACTATAAAACTGTTTAACAATAGTTTGTAGATTCACAGATTTTGACATTGGCTTTTGCCGTCAGCCAGAAAAGAGATAAGGATATATAACATTTAATAATTTAAGATAACATTTTATAATTTAATCTAATGTGTAGCCTAGCTCGATTTTTCTGTATTATGAAAATAAGCATACAATTTGATTTAAAAAGCTTCATCTATAATCTGCTTGCGGTATTTAAGAGCAATCCTTGAATAGCTATACAAAACTCTCCAGTCTTGACCATTGAGAATTGATTTGATCCGGTTTGGCGAAAGTTCATTTTCTTCCGGGACGGGGCATATTCCGATGAAATGGTGGACGTCTTCTCTAACTCACAGATTGCACAAGGAACATTCCTCATTTCGGTCGGCTCTGTATGGTGCGTAGTTTAAATGTAGAAGTTCTCCTCTAGCCTTAAAAATTGTCGAAATAGTACATATCTACACTGTTTTGGTCATTAAAATAGTTTTTCTCTCCTAGTTCGTGTTGTAGTATTCGATACGAGTGCCGGGTTATGCTTTGCATTGCTTTAGTTTTGAATTCGTCACTGAAGGAGAGCTCTTTTTTAATGAGCAACTCTTGTAGACTTTCGCTCCAAGATTCTTCTTTATATTGCACAAGCGAGACATCATGTTCTCTGCATAGTCTAATCCATTCCCTGAAGAATTGCCGTTCATAGCGAATAAGGTGCTTTGCAACTACGTGGTGTAAGTGTTGGCTTGGGAGCGACAATGCTTTCAAAATATAGAGGAAGTGAAGCAAACGGGTGGCAATCCAGTCTCGAGGTGAATCATGTAGTTTGGGGAGTTTTCGGGTAATCTAAACATTTTCTTGACGAAATATCTCAGCAGTCTTTCGACTTCATCGTATTGAAAAATTCCCCATACCTGCGCAGCGTAGCACATAATAGACCTCATCACAGCTTCGTAAATTCTATATTTTGTGCTTAATGCAATATTCCTTTTGCAAAGTATACCCTTCCAATTGCAGTTTATTGCTCTTTTGGCTTCTTTTAGTTTCTCCTCCACATGCTTCTTAAACGTTAGGCGGGGTGTTATGATGACTCCAAGATATTAATACTCCTTCACTATCTCAAGTCCCTCGTTCTGAAAAACCCATCTTTCCTCTCTCGCCAAACGACCAGTTCCATTTCGGAATACCATTATTTTCGACTTATTGGTGTTGACTTTCAGGTTCCATATATTGCAGTACTGCTGCAGTTTGTTGATCATCATTTGTAACGACGTTGGGGTTTCTGCCAAGATAACGATGTCGTCTGCGTACATAAGGACCTTTATTTTGATTCCGGCGAACTCAATTCCTCCTGGTAAGAATGTTGGTAAATCGTCTAGAAACAGTGAAAACAGTAAAGGACTCAACAGACAACCCTGCTTAACACCCGATAGCGAATCAAACCAGTTTGACAGACTTTTTCCATCCCAGACTGCCGTTCTATTTTCCTCGTAAAGGCTTTGTATTATTTTAAGGACTTTTGTGGACACTCCCAGATTACTTAATTTGTAAAAAAGAGACTTTCTGTTTATAGAGTCAAACGCTGCTTTAAAATCCACGAAGAACGCATACAGTTTTTTTCCTTTATCTAAATATGTCCTAGCAATACTCGTCAACGTAAAAATGTTGTCTACTGTCGAATAGTTTTTCCTAAAGCCAGCTTGGACCTCGTTTAGTATACCATTTGCTTCTATCCGGACTGTCAAACGTTCCAAGATGATTCCCGTGAATAATTTCATTATCGCGTTCAGGAACGATATGCCTCTGTAGTTATTCGGGTCGCTACATTCTCCTTTTTTAAATATTGGGAAAATTATGATTTTTCTAAAACTTGCCGGGACCTCACCTACGTCGAAAATGTAATTGTATACGGTTGTTAGCTTTTCGAGAAAATCATTCGTCGCATATTTGAAGAATTCGTATGGTATACGATCCTCTCCTGGAGCTTTATTTAAGCTAGCTCGGTGTATGACTCTGCAGACGTCTTGAAGCATAATTTTGCGATCCATTACTTCATTTTTCACGTATGGTAGGGCATACTGCAGTTGAGCTGTGCTACGTGGCGGATTAAGAAGTTGTTTGAAATGCTCTGCCAGTAGAGGTGCTTCAATTTGGATACTCCGCGCGAAGGTCAAACCGTTGAGGGATCTAGCCAACTTCCAAAATGATCTGCTGTCTCTAATTTCGGTTAATTTCCTCGCTAGATGATTAGAGTACATTCTTTGTTTGTGCTTGCACATCCTTTTATATTCCAGGTTCGCTTGCTGGTACATATGTAGTTTTTGCGAAACGGGTGCCTGTTGTTCTTACTAACCGCAAAAAGGCGAATGACTTTTTCCTGGCTGCTTCACATTCCCGATCAAACCATATTTGGTTTCTTTCGCATCTTCTTGAGTTTTGGAAGGACCTGGCAGCGTCCGAGATACACAAAGTAAGTATATCTGGGCCTTGGATGGATTGCAGTTGGGCTTCATTTAAAGAGCTGAGATTAATATCGAGACTGGCTTTGTATCTATTTGCAAATGAGTTCTTCCATTGAATATTTGGCAGTAGTCGCATTTGTGGGGCAGATGGAGGGGGTCGTGCTTCAAGATTAACTGCGACAGATAGAGGAAGGTGGTCTGAGTATGTAAGTTCATTTACCGATAAATCGGTTACGTATTCTATCCAATTTCCGCACACAAGACAGTAATCGATCGTTGAGCAGGCAGTGCCTCTGACAAACGTTAAGTGACCCAATTTGTCGGATTTAGATCGCCCATTTAATACTGTTAGTCCAATCGATTCACACATTTCTATGAACTTTTTGCCATTTGTATCTAGTTTTGTATCTTCTGCACATCTTGTCTCATAGATTGACGTACTTAAGAGCCTCGGTTCCACTTCCAATACCTGCGTGTTCCCTATCCTCGCGTTGCAGTCACCAACCACCATTATGTCTTCTTTTCCAAATTCCAACAAGAAATCATACAGATTTGTGAAGTCGGACATCCACTTGTTGCAGTTAATGTAAACTGGGACTATGTAGGTTCTGGATTTATCGGTGGAAAGTTCTATTAGAATTCGATTAAGTTCCCTTATAAATTGGAATCCGATATAATCGTTGATATGTGTTTTTATGCCAAACAAGCAGCCCCCACTAGCTCGTCCGTATATAGATGATCTTGTTGCTGGGATCCACTGAAGAGTATAATTACAGAAGAAAGGTTCGAATTGCTCAAATTTTTTTTCAACATGGGTTTCAAATAAAAGAAAAATATCGTATTTGTTTACGTAATTGAAAAAATCGTCGAAAATCAGTTTATTGCCTAAACCCGCAACGTTATAAGAAATTATATTAAATTGACGAAAACTTTTATTATTACTTAAACTAGAATTTGAATTTTTATTTAAAAGGCTGACGGCATTAATATTAAAAACTATTTCCCTGAACGCTATTGTTCAGGGAGATGATGCTGGGATTAATACCTGTGGATCTTTACACAAAGGAAGTGGCCGCGAAAACTGCGCTTCGCCTACAACAACTCAACCTTTGGAAAAAAGGCCTGACCTAGCAATCACCAAGTGGGTAAACATTGAAGCTAAAACTGACCATTTACCACCGATCCCGGAATTCAGCCTAAACCTCGAACTCAAGATTCCCTCCAGAGAGAGCTGGACAGAAGGAGAGGTCATTAACCCCAACCATATATCCATCTTCACGGTCGGGTCAAAAATGGATGCGGGTGTAGGATCAGGGATCTATGCACAGGAACTTCCTTCTTACTAGCAATCGCCGAAGCCTCGAGAGAACTAACACAACGGGCACTCCAAAGAAGTTTTCACTTGGATCTTGGATCTGATGTTGGCTTAGTCTTTTAGTCAAGTTTCAGCATTCTGTACTCTAGTCTATCTGACATTTCGGAAATATAGAAATCGCAACGAATCCACTGATATGACGTGTGGGTTTTTGTTTATATTTTTAAAACTGATCTTTGGATTTGTTAAAGACACCGGAAATTACCAAATAATTTTCTTAGTACCTCCGTACCATTTTCGATACCACATTGTAGTTCTTTCACGTTTCTTCAGGCTCATCTTTTTTTCATTCTGTTTAGTGTTTCTGTTAGTGTTTATGTTAACATTACGTCAAGCAATTCGGCATATACACATTCTTTGCTTTTTCAGTCGTACAAGTGTTGACCTCTTCAGGGAGATGAAGAATTAAACTCGTTGTCGTGCTTTTTTGAATGCGTTGGTCTTATATTTTGTAGTGGTTTTCTATGTGTAGATCTTTTTCAACAATCTCTTTTGTATTTTGCTTTCAAAGCGGTCAATCCCGAATAGAGCAGTTGAATGTCATTCTTTGACGTTAAATTTTTTTTCAGTTTCCTATTATTTTCATGAAGAATTTCATTAAGCTGGTATTTAATGCAAATAACAATTATACTTTTCTTTGACACCTCGTTCGAGGATTCTCTAGGACGTCTTTTCTCACTGCTAAATTGTTCTAAGGAATTCTCTGCAGTGCTTAGTCGTTAGTGGAATTTCGATCTAACAATTAAAAGTCTTAGCTGCAAGCATTTTCTCAGATTTTAATTTGAAGAATGGAATGCGCTTCCCGTAGAAAAATTAAAGATTATATTACCTTTTTCCATTTTTAATTTAAATCATTAAATCTTGAAGTTCTTTAAACACGAGACCACTTTGAAAGGTGCCAAAAGTCAATTTATAAACATAATCAATGTGACGCTATGATGTACAGTTGGTCGTTGGGTATAAGGATTTCATCCTGCTATAATCCTGAAGACAGAATAGTACGTGCTTATGGAGATCTGATGTAGTTATACGAGCAAAACCTGATGAAGCACAGCGAAGTTTCACTTGAAAAAAGTAAACAAGTTGCATAATCGGGAAACAAGGATGTAGATTGAGCCTACTGTTATCAGCGAACGAAAATATGATACATTTTTGTGGGGAATTTTCTGAAAAAAGGATTATTTTCAGCTTTAAATAACGTTGCTTAAATTTAAATCAAGTAGGGGTGGAGGTGAAAATGACGTGTTCAAGCATTCAAAAGAATTCTTTTAAACAAACTCTTTGCTTCACTGAACTTAAAAGAAGAGTTTCGTTTATTTTAGTGGAAACCTTTACATATCCTTGAATTTACTTGCTTATGTGTACTTTAAGTATGTGTACTTCAAAAATGTTCAATTGTTTTGGAAAGCGTTGAAAAAGAAAAAAAGAAAAAAAAAAACCTAGATATTTCCGACGGGAGAATAGTAGATTCTTTCGAGTGCCTATGCCAAATTACCTAAAAATATAGATTGGACCATACGGACGCTATTGAGGGTATTTGCTTATAAGGTATCAGATAAAGAATTTCATTTTAATTCCGTTGGATAACTAATTGCCTCTAGCGACTGTTTGCGACCGACCGACGACATACCTATTCGTGATAAGTGGCAACACAAAAGAACTTTAAAATATACTTGATATGTAGTGGACGTACAAAATGGCTGGGAGACCCAAAATAACCTGCGAGAGCGATAGCGTGGACCAAAAAAACAAAGCGTATAGACTGCGGTGAGGTATGCGAACCGGAAACGATAAAAATGATGCCATGGTTTAGAAGTACCTTAAGGAACAGGGACTTAAAGCCAATAGATCCTGCAGATTGCTCAACAGATGAAGGCTTAATCCTCTCCTCTAGAACACATCAATTACTCCTAAATGGCGGTACAATAGATCTCTTCCAATCGCAGAGCATGTACAAATTGGCCTGAGTATATCGAAAGGAATTTTGAACTATTGTGGGATACCTCACGATAGTCATCTCATATCATTTGTATATCATGTAGAATTTCCTAAGCACCTTGGCATCTTACAAATATTTAATTTGGCATATACTACTGACTCTTGTTTCGCAAGACCATTTTTAAGCGCCTTTCCAAGCAGGAAAGAATGGAAAAGCGTTCAAGCACCTTATAAGCAATCGATAGCTGTTCACACCAACTAAGTAGAACTTTGGCGTAGATGCTGGGAATAAACAAATCTGTCTCCCTTCCTAACCACAGCAGTGTTTTTCAATCGGAAGTCTTATCAGTGATAACAGACGCTCGTGACACTGCAATACCCCACAATGATATTACCTTTTTCATTGAGACAAGGTTATGCTCTGTTGGGGCTCTGCGCATGAGGGAACGAGAATGCTGACTTATTGGCTAGAAGGGGTTGGGCATTAGGTCTAGAGCAAGCCACTCCTCGGTAGCAGAAACAAAGCTCTAAGAGAGGCAAATAACAGATGGTCCTCACTAGACACTTGTGTCATCACAAGCAAGTTATGGCTATGGTTGATAAAACCAGGACCGACCGACTTATACAAAAGGATAGAAAATCCCTCACCACTCTTATAGGTGTGATTACGGAACATAATACTCTGTGGTACCACATGAAAAAGCTCCATGTTACGGAAGAAGACCTGTGAAGGGGTTGTGCAGACAAGAAAGTTCATGAGGATACAACCAAAGTACAGAAAACACCTCATACACAAATTCCTCGGAAGACTTTTCTTCCGGGATCTCGAGAAACTATTTGGCAAAACGGCGAACGACTTACAACTTTATCAACACCATAAGATGGTTTGTATCATATACGCAGTAAATAAGTTATTTAGTACACTTTTTATGCGGGTTGCGTTTAAGGGTAAGATTTCCTCCTATGTGTAGCACAATAGGTCTCAGAAACCTGAGTGTGGCGCTGAGGAACTCCTTTTCGCCGGCCCACGCATCTAACGTAGCTCTTTAATATTTCCAGCTTTTCGATTGATTGACAAAATATCCATTTAAAGCTCCTTGTTTTCTTCAGGTAATAATTCCGCTCATTCATACTCTAAAGTCCGAGTCAAAAATGAAACAAATTACCATTTTCCAATGTTTTGGCTGTTCACCTGTTTATAAATTAACATAACGACTACAGTCGATAAAAAGATGCACCTTTATTGTTTAGATGTATGTGCTTGTGAAATTGTCTTTTTCATCTGCTTGTTTTAATTTTTTCGCAATTATTTGCATATTTTCGAAATCAATACCAGCAATTTGATACTCCCGCAGTACCCACCTTATATATGAATATTAGTATTTCCTGTTTTATATTCTCCATTAATTATCAACTTTTTCTTTGTGCTCTATTCGTTAAATTCAAGTTCAAGTGGTCATGGAATTTAAACTTACTATTTTTCCAATGATTTCCTTGCTATGCGAACTACCTTGAAATTAAAACAAAAAGAAGGACATCAGTTGTAAATGCCACTAAAGTATAATTCTATAAATTATTTTGGTATCACTTATAGGGAGTTTCACACAAATACATTCACAAACGACATACTTGAGTATTTCATCCAGCGGAGGCTAAATTTATTGCCTTGAATTAACTTCCCAAAACATCGCTTCAACTCCTTCATGACAGAAGTTCCCATTTCCCGAGCCGAAAATGGCGACGTTCAATTCATTTCTTAAAGCACCACTCTACTTCGATTGGAGTTATCATCACATACCTGGGACTTCTATTAACTGAACTTTCCCTAATTCTGTTGTGTACCCTTTCACAGGCATCAAATTACTATCAATTGAAGATACATTCTTTCAAATCAAACACCGGTGCAACGATTGCAATCCAATTTACAATATAGTTGCAACAATATAACACTGGCCCCATCTCCTAATGTGTTCCCACCCGTGTTCCAGTGGCCCGTGACTTTCAAAACGAAATGATTCTGCGGATTAATGACAGATGTTACAAGCTTCATCCGTTTTGTAACTGGATGGATAGTACTCACAGGATGTGGCAGGCATCATTGTGAATGAGTTTTTGACCACCGGATCTGAACATGATTTCTAAATGCAACTGTCGGCGGATTAAGGTATTCAAATAAATTAATTACTCTTGTCTGATCATTACAAAACAAAAAGTTTTAAATTTATTGCTTTATTGGATGCTCCGGTTCGACATGATAATGTTATAGGAAGGATGTGCTGAATTAATTTAATGTCATTTTATGGAAATTGGACCCACGGAAGTGTTTGTCAATTCATTCAGAGATGCAATTAATTCAAGTCCAAGCAAATAACGTGGCTGAACTAGGAAGGAAACTTGATATTTTAAAGTAATATGGCGGTTTCCTTGCATGCTTTTGTTTCCTACGTGAAATGCATGCACTTTTGCGCTTCGAAACCGTAGCTAAGCTAGGTTTTTGCATTCAATTTAAGCCTTAAAATGCCTTCTCTCCGAAATGGATAGAACTGTAATTTAAAATACGTATATACATATGCACATGTCTCAAGGTTAGTGAACTGTTCAGATTAAAACACATCACGTGTATCCGGTTTCTGAGGTCTCCAAAATATCAGATCAGATCGTAGAATTATGTTAGAATAAGATAGTTACTTTAAAGTGAAATTAGAAATAATAAATGTACATATGTATCAGCAATTCAACACATAAAAAATTGAAGTAGACCTGGAAAACGTCTAGTAATGGAATATTCATTTAAAAGTCTAAAAATAACAAATCGCTATACAGTCGATACATGAGAACCCATAATTTGCGCTCACGTCGATGCTTAAATTGAAATGTCAAATTTATTGACGTGCCTATTTCGTTTTTGTTACATTTGTTCGTACATTGATATTACTGTTCCCAAACTGAACTTTGTTCAAGTCATTGTCTCCGTTCGGAAGTAGTAGACACATTTGCAGAGTTTCCAATATTTGGCGATTTCATTTACCTTAGTGACTTCAATGGCCTGTGAATGGTGTCATTTACTCTAATGATTGCTCTCATTCCCCTTTCAAATCACATTGCTAAGTGCTGACATCATTTCCTAATTTCAAAAATTCCATACTCTCCCCCTACATGCTTATCGCTTGGATGAAAACATATCCACAAAGATAGGGCCATTCTATATCTCCCTTAAAGGTAGGTACTGCAACACATTCACCCAATTTCTTAAAAAAAAAGAAAGACAAATACTTCTCCCTAGACGACATTGTTTTTCCCATGCTTCAACTTCAAAATTAATTTAAGTCAAAAAAAAAAATATATATAATTAAAAATATAAAAAATTGTGCCAACCGGGAGTGATAAATCTCATATCAGAAGCCTCCTGCTTGCACTTCACTATTATTTAACGGTAATTAGGGTAAAATTTGCCCTGAATATCAAATGAATAGTCTGCCAAATCCGAATTCTTCATATTTTTTCGTGCCTTTCACCACGATGTTTTCGCCTTTTTCATTTATCTAAAAGTTCTTTCATAACCTCATAACTTTACTCATAGGAAAAGGCACACAAAAAAGGGACGAAATGGAAAAAAATAGAACCCTCCGTCAGCAGATCCCACGTACCTAATGGGTGGGAAAAATGTAAAATAAATATTTTAAACAAACTTTAAGAAAAAAAAAAAAACAAAAGAATAAACAGCAAAACAATACAAAAAGGAGAGAAAACAAGAAGGTAAAATCCAAGTCGGATGTGGGAGATACATCCCGCACCCAGTTTTGGGCATAAGGCATGTCTTTTATGAATTTGAATTACTTGAATGAATTTATGCGCACACAGTGGGCCATTTCTATACTCAAGTGGTGCTATAAAAAATATACACATGTTTAGACTTGACATCGTTTAGAGTTGCGTGTCAACAAAACGTTAAAAGAAAATAAGGATATGTTTGAGAGTTACTCTAGGAGACATTTCTTCAATCAACAGATGGTGGCAGTAAAGCGCAACAGGTTGTTATATGGTATGTTTTTGGCAATAATCCTTGAAACTGAAGTAGTGATGTAAGGAACTGTAGGAGGGTATGGGGAGAGGAACAATTGGCATCTATGGTCTAGAGTGCCTACTCAATATAACTGTCATCTAAGAAACGTTAATGAGAAATAGGGGTCAATTAGGTGACAGAATTAGGTAAAGACAAGTGTTCGTAAAACCATGTTTTTAGGCAAAGATCTAGAAAATATACTCACTTTGTTGGGGGTTGGGCTTAATGTGAATAGCAACCAGGTGATCTCTCATCGAGTTGAATTCTATAACTTGGATAGAAGAAGCTGGGCATGGCAGAGTCCTTTACTGATGTTGAATTTTAAGTTGTATTTCCCCATCACTTCTCTTTCAGAAATCTCTGATCACAACATTTATGAAGTTTGCTTATAAATTTAAGCTCCGATTGTATTACAGTTGCTCATATAACCTTAAAGCCGATCCGGTCAGCAGAGATGCAAAGACCGGATCGATTGCTCAACTCTACATTCGTTGTCAGATTCAGAACATGCTCATATATGCTACGCGATACTCCTATGCCTTATGCCTACTCTTAAGTTCATTTCACTTGTCATAAGACCAAATTCTATTGCAACTCTTAAGTTAAAGCATACATACTTCGTTTTCTTCTTAAACTTCAGATGGTCTATAGCTTTCCTTCACTCTATTCTTGTACCACGCTCCTTAAACTCGACTCCACACTAAAGATGATAATCTGTTTATTGTTTCCTCCATTCCTTAATTCACCCACTTCGCCTGCTGTTTTTTATCTCAATTAACGCCACAGGGCGCAAAAGGTGGGAAACATCAACATTTCATATTCAGGTCGCAAATATCAACATTTCATATTCTCCAGTCGGTCATTTTATGGGTATTAGTTGTTTTAAAGTTCAAAAACAATTGTAACACTCGTTACAATTATCAAAATGAACGAAGGAGGATACAATTTTATTGAGAACTTAGCTTCCCGTCTCTTTGGCGATAGACACCCTCCGATAAGGCATGAATTACTGACTCTCTAAGTTTTCGGATATAAAAGAGCAACAGCGGAATGATTATAAGGGTTAATTACATTTGAACAGGGTTAAATTAGAATTATACTTATTAAATGGATAAAACGGGGCAAACATGGTAACATTTTGTAGATCAAAGACCCTCGATAGCACTTAAGCAGATTGTTTTTCAAACTGGAGTGGGCGTCACAACAGCCTTTCATAATTTTAAACGAGTAAATCCTTAATTAACTAAATTTACAGTTTTCGAATGGATGAACAATAAAAATAAAAAAATAAATACTGCAAGCGAATAAACAATTTCAGAGTACATGACGTATTCAACTGAGCTATGTATGTCGATTTGGAATTTGACTAAATACTTTCAGGATGTGGACAAATCGATATTTGAAAAGTCGAAGGGATTTGGGTATGCCAAGGAATTGTTTGTCATCGGAGGGTGGCTAATACAGATACCTAATTAAATTATTTCGGGAATGTTGTTCATTGTATTTAATTGTAGATCCTTGTTGCAGATGTTTAAGATGGCCTTGATTTTTGTAAAATTTTGTCCTTTTTTACTACGAGTATATCTATCGAAATAAAAGAACTCTTTAACTTCTCCTACTAATCTATATACCTTATAGTAAAATCAACGGTTTTATAGATTTGGGCATTCATATACAGGTAATGGTTTCTGTTCCTTTCTCTTCTATGTCTTGAAAACAAATACAAAAACAAACATTTTACGCGACAGCACATGGAGAAGAGCCAGGGTCTAGCTTCCCGTAACAATTAGAAGGGACCTACAGTTTTTAAACCAAACTGGGAACGGGGGATTGTGAAGCATTTTCATCACAGATTATACTCTCGGAGGTTTGTTATTGCCTACCAAGCGGTGGTGAGGCTCAAACCTGCGATCGCTTAGCAGTCTAACGCACTGGCCAATAAGCCTATAAGGTGACCACTCATGCAGAGTTGCGACGAATATACGTGGCCATTGGGCCTGTGGACACTTTGTTCTTTTTCGCTTAGTTTCGCTTAGTTTCATCGCTGGAACTTCAGACAGGTTCTCTCGTAACTTGAGGTGCATTTTTCATTTCATCACACTAAAATGAATATTGCTTATGCTTTTACTTTCTAAATCATGTACTTTTTCATTCGGAGACCCAGTAGAAAATAACTTCAAAAGACAATGCCAAGTCTGTTTATCGTCACAGTTCGGCATCTTTATGATATTAATCCATAGCTTGAGTACCACATGTGGATCCAGAAAGGATGACTGTCGTAACAACCATAGCTAAAAGCAGTCTCCGTCAATATCTTCGCCCCTGTAAAGTTCACCGTAGTTGGTTGTCATTTTCCCTCCAACTTTACTTTTCCAACAAACAATGTGTAATTATCTTGTCATAATGACTCTCTTTTCTATGCTTACAGTAAGGAAAGCTAAGTTTCTTTGTAAATTATTATAAACGACTTGACATTAAAATCACAGCTACCAATCTTAAAACGTTTAAATATCAATTAATCAATACGTTCCACTTTCAATCATGGCCATCATTCCAAATCCTCTTTGGCTATATACATACTTTTATCATACCAGAGAGAGTAACTGATAAATATTGATTGGCCTACAGCTATCAACAAACGTATCGTTGGCCCGAAAGATTACTCCATTAAGATGTTAAATGGGTTATCGGCCGAAATTTGATTTCAGTGAACCAATAGGGTTCAATGCAGCAGCTGACTCCTTGCATCGGGTTGTTATTTTTTGTTCGACCATCCAGGGTCCTACTGACAGTTTATCTACTGGAAACTTTGTTATCATCAAGGAAATCCGTTGCAGGAGTTTCATTTAAGCAAAAAAAAAAAAGGGATAGCGGAACGAGATTGAGGTTTTCATGGATGGGCGATTGTAAGTGCCTGTGGGACATGGGTTAAATCGAAGGACATACTGTGTACATTTCTTAAATGTCAAGTGCACCATGGTTTTTGAAATATTTGTTAACAAATTATTTACATTTAAGTTTATGACGGAAATTGGAAGTCTTCTGTCTCCTTTGGCTTCCTCCTGATTGTTTGTTCGTGTTCCTTGAACCCTACAACCGCAGAACTGATTTTTTTTTTGTTAGTTTAAGAATTTTTTGCGCCAGTTTTTATGCATAAGTTGACTTCATCTGTGTCAAACCAGGGTATGATGGAGGAGATATGAGAGTAAGGTTTTGGGCGACTAGCACATTGTTTGTATTAAGTCCACATAATCGAGATGAACCCTACCCAAGGAAATATACCATCTGAAAAGTGAAGTTGAAGGGACAGCTAGGATCTACATACATACAAACAAGAGAAATGATCCCTTTCTGTTTATTGTAGACTCCATATAACGTTCTATGGAGTTTTTGGAGTTTATGTATTTCTGATGATTTGTTTTTAGAGGACGGCTTCTGCCAAATCATTTCAACAAAACCTGACGTATTTCACAGCCTCTGTCCATAACAAAACTTCGCTCCTCAAAAGTTTGTCTTACGTGCGATGTATTTTTTTTTTTAAATGAGTATCAACATTTCAACTCTTACATGTCAATTTTAAATCACGCGGCATGTCCTTAGAAACATCTCAGTTTTTTAAAACCATTTTTAATTACATTTTGCCCCTTATATTGGAACGATTACATACTCAAGCAAAAGTTTGTTGTTCTCCAAAGGCGCATTAGACAAAACATCTACTTACAGTTATAAATCCTTTAATGACAAGGAGAAGCTACTAAGAATCACTTTAATTTGGAAATTACTTGTAAGGAAGACGTTATTTCTAACGTAACCTGTAGGAGTGTAGGGTGTGTTCGTTTAGAGAGTAGGTTTGTTGTACAGAGTATGTAGGAAGTAGATTTCGTTGTTTAGTTGTTTTCGAGCCAAGCCTTGTGCCTTTAAGTCAAATAATAGAACCACATGGAGAGTCCTTGTAACCATTAATTCTGTTCGCGTTATATTTATTTTGAATGAATGGCAGGAACCTGCATTTTTTATAGCCGAATTGAGAAGTTATTTAATGACAGATTATACTCTCAGAAGAATCCAATTCATTAACCACTAAGCCACCGTCATCACCATTTCTGTGGTCAAAATATGGAAAAGTAACAGCATCTGATTTGTGATGTTCTGTGGAACTTTATAAATCATCGACCTTCAATGATTTGCGAAATTAGCATGGTTAAACGCAGCATGTTGGATAGATTATAAGCGATAAAGTTCAATGCATCATACATAGTTGTAAAACAGCTTGAGAAGGATAAGAATATTTTTTTGCTATTTAAACTTGACAATTTGTGTCTAAATTTTCCGGATATCCTTTGGAAGGAGTGTCTCTACTTCATGGTTGTTCAACAAACGATTGGATCTGCCGAATCGAGAAATGTTTTGTATATACTTAATATTAGGTAAAATTATTTTAATTTCCACAACCGGAAAAGCTTTTAAACAGAGCCATCTTGGAAATTTTTTTTTGTATGAACAGATATCGGATAGAATTTAGTAATGGTGAAGTAGACACAGTAGCAAGACGATTGTCTTGTCCTTAATATATTTCTGACAAAATATTCTTAAAAGTTATCGACGAACCACATAGAATTTATACCTGGGAGGAGACATACAAACTTGAGGTATCTATTGTATTATAGGGGTCTATATCAGTCCACACTTATATAAATAAATCTAAAGAAGCAGGTAGATAGGGACAGTTAAGAGGATGCCCAAGACATTTCGTATGTAAAAGAATAGTTCCTTATAAACATTCTGGCTTGGTTTCGGGATGAAAACTAAGTTAACCTTCCAGAACGACGGAATATTATACCAGTTGTAGCTGGCTCTATTATAAGTCAACCAAATTTGGTTATTTCTCTAAGAGAGCCAAAAGATACTCTTAATAGTTTAAATTATCGAAATTGCCCTATCCAAACTAAATATTAAGTTTATAAATAGTCAAGAGCCTGGGAGGGAAGTGCAACCTAGTCCACTTCAAGTGCTTTTAATTGGTTCACCCGGCTCAGGGTTCTAAGTCCATAGGCCAAAAGTCCACAATTTATTTTTGGCCCACGTGGGTGGGTTATAAGTTCAGAATTGATTTGTGGACTTATAACCCACCCAGGTGGGTCGAAAATTCTGTGGATTAATAACTCGTCGATTGTGGTTTTATGGCTCATTGGAATGGGTCATAAGTCCATAATTATTAAGGTTTCATAACACCAAATGGATATAACAACAAAAACCTATTGCTCCTCACTGATTTTGGACATAAAAGGACCTTAGCAGCGAAGCGGAGCGAATCAATGCAATACAGATTCCCAATATTTCACAATGCTTCAACACAAAGAGAAGCAACAGATTTTTGTTGCGGTGCAACACAGGTTTCCAACATTTCAAAGTGTTTCAACGAACTCGCGACAGAATTGTGCACTTATGGCCCACTTTCTTTTTAACATTGTGGAATTATGAGTTATAAGTTGGTTTGTGGCATTTTAACCCACCCAGGTAGGTCAAAAGTCTATTGTGGACTTATGACCCTGCGCCGGTTCACCATATTTACTTTGAATAATCTTTGGCCAGTGAAATTTCTATCACAAAGCCGTCCAACTATTAAGCGATCGAGTTTAGTATGGACAAGCAGTCTATTATCTAGCTTCTCTGTATGTTTTATTTAGAACCAAATTTTATATTTTCCAATTATGATTATAGATGCTTCAGCTATATCTCATAAACACATTATTACACCCCTTTACCATTTTCGCGGTTCAGTTGTTTTTTAAGGATATTTTTAGATGTTTCCTTTACTTACATACGACTATTCCGCGGGCTACATTTGACAGTATAAAATTAAATAACATCGCGACGATAATTGTTGCCACAAATATCTCCTACGAAAATATCTACATACCTATCTATCCACCCCTGCTTCCATCTCTTAAAGCTGCATGCTTCTCTATAAAGTGTAGTCTTGTATAAAAAAAATTAAAAATTAAAGTCTTCATTATTAGGAAGTTACTCCTCGGCGAAGTGGTTATCCCGTGCGTTAAACCGCTCTCATTATTTGAACTTCCAGTGCTATTAATGACTATCACACGTTCTCATTGTGAATGCATTTCCCTCCTAGTCACAGGAGTATCCAACAAAAGGATACTCTAAGCGAATGACATGCGGTGGAAGAAAGGATATACAATGTAAGGAAAGGCATGTGCAATGTGTACAACTACCTCCAGTGTTATTGTGGTACAATTTCGAACAAATAAATGAAGGAGATTCTTGTTTTTTTTTTCGCTCCTTTCAAATAAAACAGAGGAGAAGGTTGGTTTACTGTACCGGCTTTGATGATACCTCGACCGAATCCCGTGGGCATTTGTGCAATAGAGATATGTGAGATACTGCAAAGTTTTACAACACAACATGTTTGCAACGTTAGACTACTACTCGTAGGAGTAGAGTCCTTTTTCAAAATTCGAATTGAAAAAACAATTTTTTTTTATGGAAGAAACCACTAAATATACAGATATCGCCTATGCATATTGGATACGTTTTTGAGCTTATCGAAAACAGTTTTTATTTGATTGTCGATACTTGGGATATTTGACGCCTTAAGGTTGTTGATATGAATTGAGAAGGGGTTGTTGCAAGAAACAAACGGATATTGAGATATTTTCTTTCTTGCAAAGAGAAAATATTTATCGATAGATGTTTCTTGTACTTGGATGTGGTTAATATTCTTGAGTATGTTGGATATACATACATATGTACATAATTTGGATTTTTCACTCTTTCCTAATGATTGAAAGATGATATTTGTGGACATGAGTGTTGTTGGGAAATTGAATTCAGCAAATGAGTCGGTTATCCAGAATTACTTGGAAGAAATCGGATGGAATGTTGATTGAATGGTCGAATATCTACATCAAGCAAGTCAGAAGAAATTCTAAAATTTGGTTTTTTTGATTCGCAGACATACTCGTATGAATGTATGATTTTGCGTCGAAGATCTGCAACATTTTTGTAATTCTGATGAACTGGTGTTTAAAGTGACATTTGAAATAAAGGAATAGAGGACAATACTTCGCGGCATGAAGTCACAAAAGTTGAGTTCGAGCTAGTCGTATGACTAGACAGTTAACTTCATCTAGTTTCTGTTGATGTTTTGATGATGTCCGTAGGAAAGGAGAGTAGAAATATCTACTATGACCAGCGTTTAGTCGATATCCAATTCCAGACCCAAAACAATTCGAGTTAAGGACTGTCTTCAGTTTTGGTTTTCTTGATTTTAGTCTAGTTAACTAACTTAATGTTACATTTCCACCAAATAATACCTTTATAAATTTCAGATTTAACTGAAAAAGATTTAGATTTATGGGAGTGGTTCCACCGGGATTAAGGGTTTATCTATTGACGTTAAGCTGTCAAATCTGAGATTTATTTTGATGTTATCTGTCCAATCAGCTATTGAAGCTGTCACTATTATACTACGTTTCCACCAAAATTAAATACAGGATACAGGATTCATCCATCCTGCGGAAAAAGAAACAAATCCGGTCATCCTCGAAGTTGTGTTTAATAGACAGTCGACTTTCGTGACTTGGGTACTGTTTAGAAGCGTATTCACTTGTGGAATACAGATGTGCCAGGTTTCCTTCAATTAGCTTGTGGATTATATTGTTCCTTATCTTTTGTTCTTGTGCCGTTTTTGCTCTCAAACGGTCGTGTTTACTGAAAGACAGGTTGCAATCAAGTGTATCGTTGAGTTACCTAGGTATGACTCCGGAATACCGTCCAGACTTGCTGCTTTAGTATTTTTGAGGAATTTCAAAGCTGTCTTGACCTAGTTAATGCATGGAACTGAAACTATTTTGAGTTTTTCTTGGTTGCTGAATTTACTCTGTAAGCATTCACTATCCTTGTTGCAATAAGACTTAGGTTTACATGTAGCTTCGTCGAAAGAGTCTAAGAAGTCTATTGCAACTTCTTTATAATTTTTTGAGTTAAATTCTTTGCAGAGTCAGGCGTTTTTTCTGCTCCTGTTAACACTCTTAAGAGTTTGCTAGAACACTTGATCTTTTGAAGACGTTGTCAATTGGTATGTTGGGTTGTTTTCCAATGAACACTTGAGCGACCGACAGTTTGGTTTTCATAGCCAATAGATCCACTGAAAAGTATATCCAATTTTACTTTGGTGAGAGGACGATTTGATATGCTGAAGAAGACATGACAAACGCTGTTAAAGAACATATGCGTTAACACCCGATAATAATCACCGCACCGAGCCTTTTACATCATTTGCATAGAAATGCAGAGAGCTACAGGAGCTGCGTTTTTATGTAAGATTCTGGGAATTAATCACGTTTGTTGGATTGCAAATGATTACATGGCATAAGAAAGTGGTAGAACTGCAACGCTCCAGTGCTCTTCTCTTTACACGAATTTCAATCAATACCATAAACATGTAGGTATATAAAAATCGATGGCAAGGTCTTTAGAACAAATAATCGGAAGATCCATTTGTAATGTCACAGGCAAAAAAATTCGGCCAACTTATGCCCAAAAGCGATCACTCTTTCTAATCGTGCTTCGTCGCAGGACACCATCATCATGGGCATTTATGCAGAGTGACTTGATATAAGTTATCATAAGTGCTTGGTTCATCACGTGCTGTGGAAACATTCTGATTAAGCTCCTAGTGGTCGTTTTATCAAGGAGCTAGGAGAACTGATAAATGTTGTGCTAAAGCGCATCCTCAGTAGTCGTAAATTAGCCGTTTATTTCCTATCTTCCCTATATCTATCTTTCCTATATTCCCTGGTAGAATTGTTGACCATATTTCAACTGTTGGAGTGGTTAGCATTACTCTCTTCTGTTATTCCTGAATCAAAACATTTAGATTTATTTTATCCCTTGTAGCGGAAAGTCTCAACAAGTTTTTAAAAATGCGCCATGGGAAACATACATCCATCTTAACTAAAAATATAAGAGCGCTTTTATGAACTCCCATCATTATTATTTAATGTCAATCTTCCGCCCTTATCCATATCAACCACAGACAGATACTCAAGCATATGACTAACTTTAATAATTTCTCCGTTATTACAACTTAAATCGGAAGCACTTCATTTTGTCCCTTGACAGGAAAAATAAAACTCTTAATGACTATGAATTGTGCATCTAAGTCACTTCTACAAGGTACAGTTGTGGTGGCTCTCCTTCACAAAACTTGAAACGAGGACACCAGATATACTTACATATTCTACTTTGTATTTCCAAAAAATTATCCCCGGGTTTGCCTTTCTGCGACTCTAATTTGCCCCAAAGTAGCACGATAAAAATTACTCTACTCTCACGCTGTTGTGTGTGCAGGAGTATTTGCTCAAGTCTGATCCTCATTCTCTCGGCGTCACATCAACATTAAGCGCGTAACATTTCATCGTAAAAAAATATTTTAATAAAATTTCGTGAACAAGGCGCGAATTTGAGGGAAAGGCATCTCAGCTAATGGCGGGGCATAAAAAGAAACACAACCTCAATTTGAAATATTGTACACAATGCACTCGCTATAACCATTGCCTGTCGCCATATTTAGTAATTATCCCGACGATGGCGATAAAGAGACAGTGTGTAATCGATACTTACAAGGAATTACCATCGTCATGTGGAAAGCTAATCAAGTTTTTACATTCATACGAGTGACGTTAGAATGCCTAAACCAGTGAATTGGTGTGTGATACCCACACACCTGATTCTTTATAAGGACTTTTAACCTTTCTGTGTGGGAGAACGATTGGGATAATCATGTATTATTTAAATTGCTGCTTGTTGGTGGCGATTAATTGAAAAAGGTAATTAATAGACTCCTTATGATTCTAAGAAGCTTGCAGGATATGATTTATGATTGAACACGTTTATAACGTGGGTTGTAAATGATTCTGCCTATTGAGTAGAATACAATAAAACGAAGGATGATACGTTTTTATAATTATGCACTGGTTCATTTTGACCTAACACGTGTGACTTTTTGCCAACCTTAATTCGCTCTTCTTGAGGTTATGCCAAATTTAATAATTGTAACTAGTATTTGATGATATCAGTCCTCATTCTATTATTACTCAACCGATCGTTCACATACGTGCATATGTACGCGACGATGAGCCGATTTTGCGATTGGCCGTTCAGCTGTCTGCATCTGCAAAGTGGTCCCATTTTTCTAGAAATACGAAGATTTTAGAATCAACTGAATACGCAGTCAGTCGAAGACTTAAGCCACATAAATACTCGGATGACTGGCTTTTGCTATGTCATCACGTAAAGTTTCATGGACCGGTAAACCCTGTTGGTACACCAACTTTAATCTGTAAGCCAGCCATTTTATTAACAGTTTACTGTCAAGTGCCTTGGGCTTCACTGTAGAATAGTTAAGAGACTCTGCACCCATCAATTAAGAGCAAATAACAATTGGTGAAGCTTAGGTCTGGAAATGACACTAGATGTTCGGTTTAATGATATGTGTTCGGGGCCATATGTGAACAACCCATAACGAGTCATAAGTTGTGGATTATTCTGCTATGTAAATCAAAAGTTATAGAAAACTACTTGAAGTTTGTTCGCGTGAAACGGTCTATGTCTGAAGACTACCGGCGAGGCAAAAGTCATGTCAAAAACAAATTGCAGCACATAGATGGAATAGGTTTTTGTTTTATAATTCACTAACGCTTAAGAGGTTATGTATACCCATATGATGCTAATCACACATCGCTAGTGTTGGTGTAGTGATTTTGTAACTCAGGTGGTATTAGGTTTCAGTCTTTTGCTTCGAGTGTGGTGTCTAGAACGACTGGGGATAATTATTGGTATTGTTGCCGTTGCTTATAATTCACTTTTTTTCGAGCATCCCGATATCATTATCACTACTCAGTACGATCAACACTTTCAAGCTATATGACAATTCTTCTGCCAGTGCCATGCCTATCAGTAGAGTTGACGTCAGCTTTTTTTGCAGTTGATCGACTTTTTTTTTGACATTGGGAGTTAAACCTGGAACCTTCAGCATGACAAGCGATGATGCAACCACTAAACCATGGCCACCCCTGATACTGGCATCATCGAAATCAATTTCGACAAATACACTACCCCGTTAGGTACTCCTTTTGCAGAAATGTTCGTATCAAACCTCAAAGATTTCTAACGATGAGCAGAATGATGCTTTCATACAAATGGCTACGTATCACAAGCTGCAACGTAGCGACAATAGCTGGTCGAAGTTTCGACCTAAAAAAGGTTTCACGGCAACGAAGACATCAGAAGCATTGCTGTCACTTGATCGTAAATTCAAAAGCCTCCAAAATATTCTATAACTAGATCTGAACAGATCGCATATCAGAACCATAAATGGTGTCATCACGCAACAGTGTCTATTTAATAGGCAAGCATGAATCTAACAGGACATGGTATACATTCAAAAAATGTTTGCAAAAGCTGCGGAGGAAACCAACTGCCCAGCTCTCTCCCGCAAAACAAGCCTCCACTTAGGGGGATTCTACTTTAACGACCTAAGTGATCTGACAAACAAAGATGTTAGAAACCACCTTTGCTTCATGAGAAGCTCCAATTAGTTTAACGAGAAGGCAAAGAGATCGCTCCAGACCCATGTGGTATAACAATGGAGCTTTCATGGGTCGAAGTGTGCTGGCTTTGGCTGGTTGCCATTTCAACCTTGCATAACCTAGGTCGATATGACAGATTTCACTGTCACGAAAATGCTTAATGCTTCTTATGTATACAATTCAAAAAGAAACATGGAAAATTGTAAGTGGCTAAGCTTCGCAAGAAAGCCAACATCAATTGGTTGGATTCTCGGCCTTTGAGATGCTATGATCCAAAGAAGAGCGGCCCGTAGAATGATATGGAGGTAAAGCAAGTCAATCCCAAAAGCGGCGCAACAGCAAGGCAGACACGTGGGAGAACTAATTTGTACGCACGTACAATGAAGAAGAAGAAGAAGTCGAGTAGCCATAATCCGTTCTATTAAGGGAGGATTAGTCCACTTCCTCCTGACCGCCAAGATGTTCTGCTAATAGAAGATATTTTGTATTCATCTTAGTTAAATAAAATAAAAGCAGTGGATTTTCGGTCCATTTCGAACTCCGGAGTATTTTTTTTCGAAAGATTCGACAGCATGTTTATCGGGACTCGGTATCTATACTTGTAATGTAATCCCATATGCTGTATAATAACTTGCACTAAATTTAAAATTTCTAAGTCGTAGAAATTCTATATACTCTTCGTAACCATTGTGATGCGTCGAATGACAAGACTGAGATGATCAGTATTTCATAATCATAATTTGGCAGTCTTAGTTGCAATACCTACTTTGTTTACTTTCGTTCACTGTTGGGCTTAGTTGCCCATTATTTATAAGGTGTTCGTTGCAATTCTTAAAATCAAAGTTCCCTTAACTCGATAACAAAAATTGATTTCGGTAAACTTAAAACTAATCTGACTTTTGAGTTCTGGGAAAATGTTTTTGTTGGAAATGATGTCTCTATTTCTTATGACCTTTTTATAGAATCCTTAAGTAATCATATATCGAGTTGTGCGATCACAACTAGCCCAAGGAAATCCATAAAACGGCTTAAACCCTGGATAACGTTTTATTTATTAAATAAAGTCAAGAAAAAAAAACAAACTCAGAATAAATTGTTTGAGAAACCCAACCAATCATTATTTAAAACTAAAATATAAAAAAATGTGTTCAGAACTAAAAAGAGAAATTCCCATTTGTCGTGATAGTTACTACAATAACAAATTTAATTCAGCCAAAGGTAATCTAAGAAGTCAATGGGCGCTAGTCAATAGCATTCTTAATAAAACGACTGTCATAAAAAAGCCAACTTGTGTACGAACTGACGATTGTATGATTTCCGACAATCTTGGAATTGCTAACTCTTTTAATAAGTATTTCACTACGATATCAGAGAATAGTCAGGCGAGTCCTATTTACCCTACCTGTGCCGTTTGTGGTCCTTCATGTAATCCTGGTGAACCTCTGCAGAGTCACAGCTTTTTATTCCAGCCAATATCTGGATTAGAACTCCTTAAAACCATTGGTATGTTGAAAAATACAAATTCTCCTGGGTATGATGGTATTACTAATCTTGTTCTCAAAAATATTGCATGTTTCTTAGTTGATGTTTTGGCCCACATATTTAACCCTTGTGTCAATACGACATACCTGGGTATGTATTTGCATTTTCAAACGCAAAAATCATGGTGATAATCATAATAAACTGGGCTGAATTTTCCAGTAGCTTCCCAAATATTGAAACTCAACAAATTCCAATTAATTTTAAATATAGATATATGTAGATAAATATCTACTATATTACAAGTTTTTCATAAGTACACCGCACTAACCACACGTGCATACCCGGGTATGCAGCCTGTCTGTTCATGTCAAACATGGTAGTTCTCTGTCTAGACACTTACCCTTAGTAGTAGTTTACCGTTACCGTGTCTACTATAAACGTATTGAGAACATTTGCAGTTTCTTTGCGATTTGTACACAAATGGTTGAGACACAGCACAGCAACAGTGGGTTATTTCTGTTGGTTACAAATTTAGTGTATAAAATAATAAAATATTTGTGTGTAAAAGCCAGAAGGTAAACAATAATTGGTACTGAATCATAAATGTAAGTTTTTTATAGAAAGCGTAAATTGTTTCAGTTATGGCAGACAACAGACTAGTGTTTTCTAGAAATTATCACAGGATGACCGTTGAGGAGAGAGAAGCACACGTTTGTCAGGTGCTTGAAAATATTCTAGAAAATGAAGACTTAGTAGAGTCGGATCATGGAGATGTTGATGAATCTGAGGAAGATGGTGGAGCTGTAGCACATGATAATAACATTGATTCCGACGCTGAACAGGAAAACATTCCACCAGAGCTGCAGTCAAATGAAGATACTGACGAAGACCAAGAGGAAGAAACTGGTGATCTGCAAAGTCATATGGAACCAATGCTAAGCTATGTCGCAAGAGACAGCACTGAGTGGAAAAGAGAAGAACCTAGCCCTCGTCGGTTTCTCTCGCATAATGTTATGAGGCAAAGTGGAGGTCCACATTCATCGACTCGAAATTTGACATTGCTGCAAACTTTCAAATGTATTTTCACTAACGAAATGTGTGACATAATTATAAGGGAAACAAATCGCAAGACAAAAAGGGCCTATGACAAGTGGAATGAGAATAATCCTGCGTGCAGTAGAGACTGGAAACCTGTAAGTACCGAAGAATTTGATGCATATCTAGGAATATTGATAACCGCAGGCGTTTCCCGATCAAATTACAAGCATACCAAAGACCTCTGGAAAACCTTTTCAAATCCTTTATACAGGGCAAGTATGGGTCTATCCAGATTCTGGAGCATCTCCCAATATATCCGATTTGACAACGAAATCACTCGTGAAGTGCGTATGATAAATGATAAGGCGGCACCAATAAGAGACTTGTTTCAAATGCTTAACGGAAATTTGCGTAAATATTTTATTCCATATGAAGCACTTACCGTCGACGAGCAGCTCTTGCCTTACCGTGGTAGGACTAAATTTACGCAATACATACCATCGAAACCGGCTAAGTATGGTATTAAAATCTGGTGGCTATGCGATGCAAAAACTGCATACCCACTACAAGGTGATATCTACACAGGAAAAGTACCAGATTAGCCTCGAGCGACAAACCAAGGAGAACAAGTGGTAAGTCAGCTAGTGCAATCGTATAAAAACACTGGACGAACAGTAACGACGGACAATTTTTTCACGTCACTTGAGCTAGCCAAAAAACTCATGCGATGGAACTTGGGACTAGTTGGAACACTAAAAAAAAATAAGGCGTATATACCAACAGAGTTTCTACCATTGAAAGACCGTGCTGTTTTATCTAGTGAATTTGGGTTCCATGAAAATGTAACATTGTGTTCCTATGTGCCAAAAAAGAAAAAAACTGTGGTTTTATTGTCCACAGTTCACTTCGACAGAACAATTGTTGGTGTGAAAAATAGGCCAGAAATTATAAGATACTATAATTCGACTAAAAGCGGAGTTGATACTATGGACAAAATGCTTGACGAATATTCCACAAAACGTCGAACTAAAAGGTGGCCGCAAGCTTTTTTCTATAATATATTAGACATTGCTGTGTTAGCAGCATTTATAATATATAAGATTAACAACCCGGAACTTACAACATCTACATGGGCGCGTCGCAAAAATTTGCAGGATCTCGGAAAAAACCTTGCAATGTCATCTATAAGGACTCGATCGAAATCCCCATATATTTACCGCAACTTCAACACCAGGAATGGAATAGAAGCAATGCTAGATCAGAGTGTAAGAGCTGAAATTCAAGCTTCCAGCCACCAATCTCCACAAGAAAAACGCGATAAGACTGGTCGCATAAAACAAAAAGGCAACTGTACCATATGTCATGCGCAATCCAAGAGACGTCCAACTAGGAAGGAATGCCAAGTTTGTAACAAGCAAGTCTGTGTTCAGCACAGTCGCGATCTTACTACATGTCAAAACTGTTTGTTATTACAAACTTCAAATAAATATTTAAAAAAATTATTATATAATTCCATTGTATTTTAATGGTTACTATATTATCTTTATATTTTTTAGATTCTTCATTTAATAGTTTTAAATACAAGGAATGTAACGAATCTGAGTTGCACACCTGGGTATGCACGTGTTGACAAAGCGTTGTGCGACACTCGCATTGACACAAAGGTTAATAAAAGCATTTTTTCTGGAGTATTTCCTGATGCTCTAAAGTGTGCAGACATATTTCCTCTCTTTAAGAAAGGATCTGCTGACGAACTGAGTAATTATAGGCCTATATCACTTTTACCTTCAATAAGCAAGATCTTCGAAAAAGTTGTGAAAAATAGGATGGTGAGCTTTTTGAGCAAAACTAAATTTTTCAGTTCTGTGCAATTTGGATTTCAAAAGGGTAGATCTACTGAAGAAGCTCTTTTACATTTTTGCTCTCAGATTTTTGCCAACCTGGATAAAAAAAAGTATTCAGCTGGCTTGTTTGTTGACATAACTAAAGCCTTCGATATGGTCAATCATGATATATTGTTGAATAAAATTGAAAATGCTGGTTTTCGAGGCTTTATTTGGGAATGGTTAAAATCTTACTTGAGTAATAGATCACAAAGAGTGAAAATTGATGATACGAGAAGTGAAATTAAATTCATTAATCTAGGAGTGCCTCAGAGTTCTGTTCTGGGACCAATACTCTTCTTGATTTATATCAATTCCTTGTTCAGACTGCCCTTTAAAGGATTACTGACAGCATTTGCGGATGATGTAGGTTTTGCTCATGGTTCAGACAGTGCTTTGAATCTTATTTCTGATATCAATTAGGATCTTCATTTATTAAGAATATGGTTTGCGGAGCACAAATTGGTCATAAGCTCAAAAACTAAAATAATGTTTTACAATTTGGTAGCGCAAAACAGTTTTGAGGCCGAGATCTTCTTTCATGCTAGTGACTGCCCAAGATTTGCGCTCGCACCCTGCACTTGCTATACAAATGTGTCATCTTGCACTTTTTATAGTTGTCAAAGCTGTAGTGATAATTGTTTCCAAATTGAGATTGTTAATGAATTCAAATATTTGGGGCTTCTCATTAACTCAAAGATGACTTTTAAAAACCACACAGAAAATTTGAGAAATTATTTTCGTGGAACTCTCCGAAACTTCTATTTTCTACGCAAGGTTTGCTCTACCCAATTGTTGCTAAAAATCTATTATGGAATCTTTCATTCTCGTTTACAATATGGAATCACCTGCTGGGGAGGAGCTTATTTCAATAAAATTCAGCCTTTTTTGTTACTTCATCACATTTTGAAGAAAATTTGCCGAAAACCCCGCCTTCATCCTAGTTTTCCATTGTTCAGAGATTTGAAAATTCTTCCGGTCCATCATTTATACTGTTACAAAGTGCTAAGAACTTTCTTTAATAGGTCAGAAAATCTTAATTTCACACAAGTCTTCAATCACAGTTTACGTGGCAATTCTTTAAATCAAGTACCTGTACCCGTTTTTCGTACAACCGCGTTTCGTAATTTTTATAGTATTGTTTCATGTCGAGTATTCAACAAACTTCCTCATTCTATCAGAATGATAACACATTATCCTCCGTTTGTAAAACATGTAAAAAATTGGCTTTTTTGCTTTGATCTGAAAAGTATTGAATCTTTGTTTGATGTTCTGCTCTGATATTCTGGTGTATTGCTTCGTTTTCTAATATATTTTTTCTTCAAATGCCAACTTGTTAAAATGTCTTAATTCTTGCTTTTTTATATGTAAGGTTTATTATCAGGGTCACCCCACCCATTTTTCTATTGTTTTATGTATTATTTTAAAAGTTTTGAAGTGGCATTATCTCTATTTTTTATTAAATTCTTATGTCACTATTATTTCTCTTTTGTAATTATTGTACTTGGCATTTGTAATTGAGTTATAAGAAATAATGAATGAATAAACTAAACTAAACTAAACTAAAAGTAGTGATCAGAGTTGATTTTAGCTCCTAGGAAACATGACCATCGAACTATTGGATGAGGAACTTGTGCGTGTGCCAATGTTGTCGCTACAGGATAAACATTGAGTTCTTCTTCTTGATGAGTGAAACACGCTCCAACACGCACCAACTATTGCATCCCTTTAAAAACTGTCAATGACAGTGATGACAGTAACGCCGGGAATTTGGCCTAACGTCTTAAATCTTCCACGTGAATTCATTGTTCGGATGGCAACAAATCGTTGATGTGCTCTTATTGTGTCTTCCTTTCATTTATTTACGGTATAGATATCGCTTTAGTCATATGAGGACTAAGTGCGAAAACATTTCTCTTGTCCACATAAGGTCGCAGTTCAGCTAATTATACAAGTATGACACCAATTGACATATAAACTTTCACCTTTCCACTACAACAATTTCCACAGCAAAGCAGAATAATAAAACCCGAATCGATTGGTTCAATTTATTTTGAATTCATTAAACATTCAACGCGTACATTTAAGTCGCAATTGACGCCCCACAAGCGTTGCACTCGAATGCACTTGAGAGTTGCAAAGTGATACAATTGCCCTTGTTCCACGGGGACCGGCGCCACTTGTAACTATCATTATTTATTGATAGATTACCCGTTCATACACTATACAGACAAAGTTTGAAATTTCATGGGAAACACAACTTTACTTGGGTCGAGGAATTCTTTCTAGAACCATCCAACCAACCCTCCTACCAACTTGTCGGTTCGTTGTACTTGCCAGTAATCGAATAAACCGCGCTAACAAATTGTAAGTGATACATGTGAATGGGAAATTGATGGAATGAAATTTAATTTTTCCTTAATTCACACTTTGTTACTAGTAAGATAGGATGAAACAAGAAGACTACTTGTATTTCACATTGCACCATTTGAAATGTCCGTGCGGTTTAGGTGTTATATTTTGTTAGCTTCGAGTGCTATAAATTCACTTTCAACGCACACACATTTCCAATTGACTTCCCGAAGGAAAATTAAATTTATTCGCTCCAAACTGAAACGATGCCCTTGGGTGAAAATTTTCCAATTGTACGCGGTGGATTTTAATTGAAATTTTCACATGACTTTAGGGATAATGGCAGTCTCTATGGTCTTTCGATAGTTGTGTCGCCCCGTCCCTGTCATGGGATACTACTGCACATCGTGTGTGCATTCTAATTGTTACTAGTATGGTTTTTGTAAGCGTGGGTAATTTGAAAACCACTCGTAGAATTTAAATGTTACAGTTATGAGTCTTTGTTATGTTTTTGTGAACCAACACAGTTGGCAAAAGAATGGCCAGAACAACAACGTCATAGAAAGGATGAACACACACAAAAAAAGAGGAAAAAAAATCGATAGAAACTTTCAAAACTCTAGACAGGGGGTTTAAATATTTATAAATAAAACGAAAGGATTTTAACAACAACAAAAAGTGGTTGATTGGCGTTTCTGTCTTTCAAAGAGTTGACGTAATTGATAAGTCTGACAATCCGCTCGTAATTAATACCTACGAAGTAATGTCCTTGTTATGTCAGCATTTTTAAGTATTAATTAGGATATTTTATAGACCGTTACAAAGGTTTGTATGTGAAATAAACATGAGAGCTTACATTTATATGTAAGATAAACTGAGGGAAAGAATGTGTAATGTGATTTGGAAATGTCGCCCAGTCTTTAAAACTGCCTAAGACATACACTCAGAGAAAAACACCGTGTAAAAAATTAACAAGGCTCCTGTTAAATATACACGATGGAAACTTACATGATATTCTTAACACTATGCACATTGTTAAATTAACATGCGTATACTGGTTGCGTATATTTCATAGCACGACTTCTTTTTTAATCAAATAACAATGTTGATTTAAAAAGAAGTCATGTTATTACAACATGATTTTCTTGTAAATCAAAAATGAGCCGTAGACTTTGGCCACCGTTTAGATTTAAACTAAGTTCATGCTATTTTAACATAGAAATATATTTAAACTTGACAACATAGCCTGTTGATATAAGTCTGTATCTGATTCAATTAAACAAAATATCATGTTCATGCTTCGAATATTTTTTTTATCTATGCTTTACCTGATCGCAGTGTTAATTGCACACTGTATCTGATCATTTGAGCGCAAGTAAACAGATCATCCCGTTGGTATATAAAATGTACTGTTATTTCTATCTACCCTTAACCTGAACACATTGTTGATATTGCATTGAATCTGCTTGTTTCAACACGAGAACATTTTTAACGCATATTCGCAGTCGCATTTGGTTCATGGTTTTAAAATGTTATAATTCACACTCACTTCGCGCAACAAATTTAGTAAATAAAGCAAAGAAATTGTACGTCATTATAATGAAGGCATAAAAATCGCATATGTTTCTTTTGTCTGTTATATAATATTTTTTGAGTATGAAGAGCAGTCTTTGTAAAAGTGGACATGGAACCCGGACAACATTACGTGTGAGTTTGGTGTGGGTTTCGGGGTGTCGGAGAGCTTGGTTGCTGAAGCTGTGGCAACCTTGCTTCTTTTAGAGGCTTTCATGGTCTCGTCCTGAAACCGGTTTCTCTTGCCTCCCTCCGCTTAGGCAGATTAATTTTGTTGGTGACATGCTTGGTGTATTCGTCCACCACGGCTTGATATTTGAGCTTATCTCGTGTGCAGTATCAGCCGCCTCATTCTTAGCAATCTTGCTCCTCCAATCCCACGTAGAATATACGGGACTCCCATTTTGGATCAACATTATAAAAATGTTAATTTTACAAATTAACACATTAATTTTATAGTTCATAGGATTAGGTAAGCAAGAGATTATGTTAATTTAACAGGGTGCACAATATTAATTTAACAGTGAAAACTTTTGAAGTATCAGGATTGTTCAACGTAACTTAACACTTTATAATGTTAATAGTCAAGATTAATAGTCAAGATCTGTCAAAATCATGTATCGTGTTAAAACTTTAACACGGTAATCCGTGTTGAAAAATAACAACCTGAGAATTGGTTAAATTCTGGTTGATTTTACAGGATTTTTTCTCTGAGTGTAGCGAATCCTCTACGTTTCTTAAAAATGGTCACTTCTAGACATAGGTTGGTAGCGTTCACTAAAAAGTTACCTTCATTAACAGTTAATTCGTTAACCAAAAAGTCAATTTTGTTAATCATTAGTTGAAAAATATACTTTTATTTTTTTTAATACTAGCTGGTTGTCAGTTCGCCGAGAAGAAGTCGCTAAAAAAGTATGCGCCTTCGGTTGTTTTCCTTTGTCTATCGAAACTTGGGCAATCGCAAAGGCAGAGTGCATCGTGTGCTCTTTCGTTTATATATCTCCACAACCCCTGCAAAGGTCGGTCCTACTTAGTCGCATTCTTTTAGATGGGCCGTCAGTAGGATGTGGCCTATGAGGATGCTGATCACTAATGCTAAATACGATGTGATCAGCATCAGTATTTATTTCGTTCTTTCTTTACTGTGTTTTGTCCACACTTAATATGCGGCATTCTGAAAGTGTTTAACTAGATATATTGTTTTAGCCCCTATGGGGTCAAAACTGAGTGATCGACCATTGCTTGGTTCAGTTTTGACCCTATTATTGCCAGTTCATCAGCCTTTCGTTGCTATCAATGCATCTATAGTAGAGTAGAGTAGATTCCGGAGCTTACCCCTTCATCCATTTTTAAGTCTGTAAAAATGGATTTATTGTCGGATCTAATGACCCTTTCTTCGTCCCAACTTTTTCTTGATGGAAAGAGTATTTGAAAGATAAGGTAAACTTCACAGTATCAGGGGCGAAATCGTCTGTTCTTTATTTTTAGCCTTGCTCTTATAACGACACTTGTGTGACTTATTTGGCTTTTCTTCCAAAAGTTGCTGTAAGGCGCTTTTTGATACCATTTCTTTGGGTCGAGTCTAGTGATGGCCGTATATATCCACTTGATTATAGTGTGTCTTGGCCACCATTTTTTTCAAAAGATTCTGTTACATGCATAGAACGCGATAATTGCCTTCTTTCTTCTTTTTAGAGTTTTATTTTCAGCTCAACTTGCGGTCTAATATGCAGCCAAGGTATCCATTTAGTATCGGAAGCTCACCCTTTTCTTGGAAAGAAGAACAAATTTATTTTTCGGGAATTAACGTCTAGACCACATTCCATTGCCCAATCGTCGTGGTGGAGTGGTGATTAAATACCCTGTTGATGTGTGCCTCTGCTAAGGATGGATTGCACTTCTCATGGCAGAAGAAGCTTTCTGCTTTATCTAGGTCGGTTTCAGTGTTCTTTTATGACCACCTGCATGTTTTTCTTTTTCATTCTGCTCTTGACAAGCACTGTTTTCAACTTCTCTTCAGCAACTCCCAACCCGATTGATGATAACCCATGCTCAACTATTTTACTAAAGTTACTATATTATGCCTTCTATTTGCTCCTGGTACTCTGCAAAAGTGCAAAGCCTATAACTTTGACCAATACAGACTCTTGCCGCACTCTCAGAATATTATATTTACATCTATATCGTTCACTTTTTTAAACCGAATATATAACTAAGGACACTTCAGAGAATTTAGTATTTATAAAATTTCATTAAGACACAATTTTTAGCCATCAATAATCCTCTCTAAAAATCTCGCTGCTGGTCGTCCCTACTCCCATTTTACTGCTCATTTGTATCCACATCCGAAGGCAACCGACAGTACTCCACAGTCCTTGTTCCTATTAAAGTATACACCCTCAAACTGCCCACACTTTTAACATACACACACACACACTCATCACAACCATTATCCTGCTTCATTTTCAATTAAGTACCAATAAACACTTTGAAATCAATCGACAAGACCCTTCTAATGGCTACTTGTCTAACACGTTGCTTGACCACTATAAGACATTCATTTATCACACACATATACTCTGGCAAGGTTTGAGTGCCCTTATAACTGCCAAGTCAAAACACCCATAAACGCTTCTTATCGATTGTAGTACTCGTAAACCCAAGCAAAGTGTTTGTATATATCCTTACGTTGCAAGCAAGGCAAGGAAAAAGGATCATCGTAAACGAATGCAATTGAAGCATAGAACGGGAAATAATTTAGATATTTACAAGGAAAAATTGATTGAGAAGCAAAACCATATGAGTGTCCTTATGTCATAATTTGGGTGAACCCTCAGGAGGGGGGTGACGGTCACTGAATGTAGCATCTATGTATGTGGATTTTTCAAAAACACAGGCAATTTAAGGACGCTCGTCCTAAGCGTGTTTTTAGGGGTTCTACGTGCGAAAAAATTTACGCCCCATATGAGGTATGAATATTAATATTTAGGATACTGATGATCGGTTATTTGTGGGATTTTGTAACGAAAGAGGCAACCGAACAGGATACGCGTATATATAAGTATTTGTGGATTCTAGTCTTTTTTTGGGAGACAAATTCAATTTGAATTTTATGTGATCATGTAGGGATTCATTTTTAAATTTTATCAAATAATTTCTACGCAGTTTTTGCTTTTCTTTGCTGGGAGAATGCGAATGTCTTTGAAAGAAAATGGTTTTATTATGCGTGACATTTATGAAGTGCGATACTTCAATTTAGAGTGAAGTGCCCCTCTTACAAAGAGCCGGATAAGAAAATACTAAACCTCTGTAACATTACGTGAGTGGATATGAAAACAAAGGCTGATGGTCTAAGATCTATTGGCTAATCGGTTTTAATCAGATTTATAACAGCACTTCTTAAGATCTAAATCTGCGACAAGTCTTTTACGGCCCCGATAAGACCCTTCTGCCGATAGTTGGGCTTTTGTGTGAACCCAACTTTAGTTGAATGTTTTCCGATATATTTTAGGAATTTGTAAGCAGTAAGTACTACGGAATACTTCACAGCTTAGTCAATAGAAATGTTATTAAAGTATCTTGACTTCAGTTGCAAACAAATAGCAATCAATTTGCAATACTTAAAGTATGCGCACTTTAGATATTGTCATATTAAACGCGTACCATCTTCTTTATCATGTCGGTAAAGCACCTGCAAAGATCTGTCAAACTTAAGTACCAGCAGCTTGCAGCTTGTTAGGATGTCTAATACAACAGTCAAATGCTGTCGGCTTGTTGCAAGTAGGTCTTTTGTTTTCCTTTTCTTGACGCTAAAGCATATATTTTGGAGCCTTTCAGATCGGCTTTGATGCATCTTTGTTTGCATAAAAAGAGTCTAAAATTAGTTTTATAATATTAATTTCAACATTATTGAAGACTCCCTCGATATCTAGGAAAGCTGGTGGTTAAGTGCCTTTCCTATTTTTTTTTTTACCATCTTATGTAGCATAGTCTGTCGTAGTCTATGCTTCAGACAAGCATATAGCGCCAAAGAAACTTTTTTTGGAGTTAATTTGGAGTGAATATGTATGTATGTTTATTAAGCATTCTATTGTTCCGGCTCAAAATCTTTTAAGGTCGTGTGACCAGACTTATATTTCGAGGAATATATGATTGAGAAGTGTAACAGAACTTTCCATATATTGATGCGCAGGGTTTGTTGGTGCTCTTTACCGTAAAGAGGATAAATGCTTATACAAAATAAAACGACTTTAAATTTATCAGTGTCGATTTCACATGATGAAATCCATTAAAAACTAAATAAATGACGTACATGCTTCGTCCCTTTGTTTATTTTCGCTGAATTTCATTTAAAAAAAAGCATTTTATTGTCATTGTATCTCAATCTGAAATATATTCGAATAAAAAACTGGCTGAAGAATTCTTGCTTAACAAATATTAATTATTTTGCACATATTTCATGTGGTCCGTGCCTTCTGTGAAAACAATGAAAACGATTCAATCAATTTCCTGTTTCAAGGTGTTAATTGAAAACTTTATTCAATTACGCATATTTTGCCGTTGCTTTATAAAAACGAATATTTAATAAAATATCACTTTACTTTTGACGCAATAAAAATGTTCGTAAATTGATTGTCAGATACATTGAGCTTATCAATTATGTACACGTTAGCGTGTATAATCTGTGAGCAAGTTAATATTAATTTTTTTTTACTAAAAGAAATCAGTGTTGTATGGCAATATGTAAAACTTAATGCGTAGCTCGTGGAAAATTTCGCACAAGTGCATGACTTTCCGTTTTGGAGGTTCTAATAATGTGAGATTAAATTTGAACAGTCGAAAATAGACTATCAATCTATTTATAGTAAACGCCAGTTAGATTGTTGAACTAGGGTTTAGATTAGATTGCTATTAACAAGTACAATTTATTGTTTTTCAAGAAGGACAAAACTGGATTTCGTTATCGAATAATCAGTGGCCACTGATGAAGCTCTTAATGTACTCAACTTGTGAATTGACAGTATGTCTGGAAAATGGGGAAACTTTCTCTCACATTCTTATGAAATACTTAAATCTTTTCAATTAAGAACGCTTCCGAATTTTCTAACTATCTTAGGAGTACTGTTTTTATTTTGGAATAAGTGGGCGCTAAAAGAGTTATGACTACCCTTAAGCTGTAGTACGAGCATTGGGGGGGACCGATGAACATTGGTTTTAAATGCTTGCGGATTGTAGTGATGTGAACATCCAGAGCTATGTAGTATGTACTTATGTATGTAAAATGAGTTTAAAGAAAACAGTGAAGGACAGGAAATATTTCCTCCAGGAATAACCTATAACTAGATATTAAACTTTCCAGTGCCTTTAAGCTGTTTTTCATTAAATTACCTGAAGTCAGGCATACTTATGTTCTGAAGGCAGGCATTCTTATATTCTTTCCAAGTGTGCGTGAGTTCAGGTATTCATCTTTAAATCGGGCCAAACGACAGATTTATTGCAAAATGTGAGGGAACTTGTTCAATAAGAATTACCCTTTTTTAACATAAGAATTTAACGAAAACTTTTAATTAAAGATAAATGCGAAATTGTATCAATTACTATGTTAAAAACTGAAGGTTGAATCAAGAAGGAACGCATTTTATGTTTTTAAGTGTCCTTTTTTCGTTTCTTTATCATAAATATAAAAAAAATTATATTTAGCAGGTGAAAATACTTATTTTTACCCAGCTCTTGATTTACACGGTACTTGAATTACACAAAATCGATTACATTTCATTGATCGCAATCATTTAATAAACTTACGAAACCGTCAATGGCAAACGTCAAATTGAATTATAAACGGTCAAAGGAATCTTTTTTGTAGCAAAATAAGTAAACATTTTACGTCTTTTAATATGTTCTGAATATTCTAGACTCTAGAGCATCGGCTTTATTACTTGGCATTCAGTGGAACCAATCGACATTTTACACGGTCATTATGAACATATCTACGAATTTTCGTACATTCTTTGATTTGATTTACACGACTTAAAATTAAATTCAAATCCTCATTTTGTGTATGCAAGCTCTGTCTCGTTTTGCACGGTTTCAATTTGCACGGGCTTGTGTGGAACGTATCTACCGCGTAAATCGAGGGATGGGTGTATATATAAGCTATTTTGGATAGTTTATTTCCAATTTGGTAAAATTATTATAATAGTTTTACAATTCATAGACTGGAATATATACATAGGTATATATGACTTATTTCGCCTGAAAGGGTGAAGTCCTTGCTGAAAGACTTCCCCTTAGCCTTTGCTTTGATCTGAAAAATTCTTCACATTCGTGATATAACGCTTACCCTGTTACGAGAATCCCATTTTAAGGACTTTTCTTCCTGAATTTTAATTTCTGAATATATAACTAATTGAACTGGATTATTCACTATTTATCGTCGAGTCCGGAAGACCGTTAAGTATGATAATAGTGAAATGTGATGTATACTTTTGAGTCTCTCAAAGTTATCGTTTTTAAACATTATTCACAGGAAGTCCCAAAATAATTTAATTATTCTTAACTTCAAGCTACATTAGTCCTAACAAAGATTTCCTCTTTCCAAAGCTTTCGGTTATTCTCACCTCATAATATTACTTAATATGTATGTATGTATGTAATACGGTAATTGAGATTGAGACTTTATCCGGTATTTACGTTGGTAATTCGTAACCTTTGTAACGAAAATTCGGGTTTTCAGAAAAGAAAAAAGAAAAAGAAGCGCATTCAGTATCCTCGAAAGAAAAGGAAAGTGTATGCCAAGGGATTCTTTAGTAATAATTCATAATAAATTGTTTTTGTAGTTACTTTTGGGTCAGTTAAGAAAGAAAATTTCAAGATTTATTTTATACATAAGTTCATTAATTCAAAATCTCGGCATGGGAAGGGGAAGGTACTAAACACGAGCATAAACATTTTTCTTGCAAGCTATTTTAATTTTGTGTTTAGTGCTGTTATGATGATCTCGTAAATTTGGCAGTGCTCTTAGAAAGACCTTTGAAATTCCACCACGACCACTACCCGCACCCTTCGGGTCATATTACAAATATATTCGGTAGGAGAACTAAGCAATGTGGAACATCAGTATTTGCAGTAGATATCTATACAATAAATGCTCCCAATAGCTTGGGAAAATTAGGGTGAGAGCTCATTTGTCAGTCCAGTTACACTTACATGAAGCACACCAAAAGGAAGCATAATACAAAGATTGCTGGATGAAGGCTATAGCCAATGCTTTTTTATGAAGTTTATAAATTATAAAAAAAATTACTTATAAGATGGTAATTTACTATATTTTGTATGACCTAAGACAGCACAGACTTTGTTGTTGGAACTGGAGGACGTATATGCAATGAAAAAATAAAATACATATTTGATGTAAGTAGATAAATATACAAAAGATATTCCTCCGATCTTAAGTGTTTTTTTTTTAACTGCGTACAAAAATGAATAGATATTTACATTTTGTTTGTCTACCTGTATATGTTATGGAAACTATGTAACAGAACTCCATCAATTCTTCGTCGCATTTAGTTGTTTAATATCTTGATTTTTAGATCTTTATCCCTTTGAAAAAGCTTGCTTTGCTTTGTGTGCTATATGTAATTGGACGATTGGACCTATAATCCTTATTCAAACTTTCTCGCACATCAAATCTACTTTCGTGTATCAGAGGTGCCGAATAAACTTTGTTTTTCTACGCTAGCCTTAAAAATTTAGCTAAGTATGTTATTTTTCTTCCAGCCAGCAGGCTTGCCCATTAGGTGTCAATAGAATTGATATTTATCCCTCGGTACAGTCTTCGTTAACACCCATACCCATCACGTTTAGAATCTTCTTAGAAAAAGTTAAGACGGTTCGTTTTAGTAGCAAAAGACCATTTCAATGGAATTTTGAGGAATTTTCTTGTGATCCACAGAACAGTTCAAATGGGCCTTAATTATTTTATACTTATAACACATTTAGTACTTGTAACATACATACAGCTTTAAAACAAATTCACACCGAATGCACTCAATTCAACAATAACTTTTTGACAGGTTAGCTGTTAGTAAGGCAGTCAGAGATTAGCAGCCAACGGGTAAACTAATAAAGTAAAAACGTGAACTGTAGACAACTGTGTTTTATTCTAGCATTTCACACACACGTTACAGTACGCCGGTTATTTCTTCTAGAGAAAACAGATAGATTGGACAGTGCAGACTGTTGTATAACCCTGATCTATTGACTTATATGTACATTCATATGTAGCGGAGTGCTAAAATAACAAACTCTAAACTCAAACTCTCTTCCTAAGGGTCACAAGGTTTGAAAGATGTCACTTCTTTCCATGTTTGATTTATCAACGGACTTTCAAAAGTCGCACCTATATGTTTGTAGCATGTGTAGTAACTTAGCAAAAATAAAGTTGAAACAGATCCTTATTCTGCCTGAACGCTGCCGCCTAAACACGATCGTACCTCACTTCAAGTTGGAGAAAAAGAGAACTGTAACCAACTTCAAGTGGGAGATAAAGAAGTGACGGTTTTGGTAAATTTTTTTGGTAACCCTGGCGACAGCGGACGGACGTGTTAAGCAAGAAATAAAAAAGAGCATTATTACAGTAGAAATAAAAAAGGACCTTCCGGCACCAGCCGCAAGAGGTAGGTGGATTTCTTTCGTATGCAACTTTTAAATCATATTAAAGTAATTCAAAATGGTGGATCCAAGACTGAAATTATAATAAGTACACATAAACGAGTATACATTTTCAATTTCAACGAAATCGGAGCAATTTTAAAGAATTAAGATGGCGGATTCAATATGGCGGACATTTTTTAGCAAATAATACTTATGATTATTACCGTTGTCATACTAGTAAAAAAAGATGCAAAAAGTTTGTCAATGCGTAATTTGAAAAATAGAAAGGGGCGTGGCACGCCCACCGCCCAACAGATCACGCCCATCTATGAACTCAGCCGAGCTATTTTTCATCTGAATATGTGTACAAAGTTTCAATCAATTCGGTTAAGAACTGCGGCCCCTATCGTGCGGACAAGATTTCGTTGTATTACATAAATGGGCGTGACACGCCCCCCTCTCAACCGATCTCGCCCATCTACGAACTCGTCCGTGCTATTCACCATATCAATATGTGTACTAAGTTTCGTTCAATTCGGTTAAGAACTGCGGCCCCTATCGTGGTGACAAAATTTCGTTATATTGCATATATATATATATATATACATATATATACATATATAGATATATATATATATATACATTTGAACGGACCATGGTTTTGGTGTTTACTATAGAGGTCTTGAAAAGTTGCATTCAAATTTTTTGAAAGTTGCGTCATGAGGACCTCTGCAATAGGTAGTATTTCTTCGAAATCCACCTAAAAGAGCATTATTACAGTTCAGGTGTGGGGTAAAGAAACCACAACCAAAATATCAGTTTTGAAAAAAAAAAAAAAAAATCCTTCCGTAAGTAAGTGGAGTGCGCAATAGTTTCACGTGTGCTACGCAATCATTTCTGAAAAAAAAAAAAATAAATAAATTTCCGATATGAATGATATTCATAAACTTACGAGACAACAATTGGTGGAGTTGTGTACGGCGAAGGGGATAGATTTTCCGATTAGTGCAACGCTGAAACAGCTACGAAAGTTATATGGGGAGCACGAGGGTGGCGACGATCTTATACGGCCTATTGAAGAGTCACCGTTAACATCGCCGATGGCGCCATTTAGTGATACCGTTGATCCAGTGCAGACGGGTGTCCATCTCACAAAGAACAACGTGGCCGATCCACCACGTAATGACGATTCAGACGACGCATTATTGGAACAGCAGCTGGCGCGGTTAGAGCGCCGACGGAAAATTGCATTGTTGGAGAGGGAGTTAGCCGAACTAGGCGAACGAAACCTAGAGGTCCAGAATCGTCGACATACGTTTTCCGACATCGAACACTCAATCGTTCCATTTACTGGAGGGGATACGTATCCGATACAAAAGTGGATTGCCGATTATGAATGTATTGTGGCGTCGCTTAATGAGAGTGACGACTTCGCTTTCATCAATGCGTGTCGTCTAATGAAGGAAACAGCGGCCATATTCTTGATGTCATCAGTCGCACGAAATTGGGGAGAGTTAAAAGCAGAGCTGACTCTGGAGTTTGGTCGAGTATACACACAGCAAGAAGTCTTTCGTCAACTAGCTAATCGAAAAAAACAACCGAACGAGAGACTTAACACCTACGTAATCATCATGCAAGAGATGGCCCGGTCCAGTAGCGTACCAGAAGCAGACTTGTTAGAGTTCATTATAAGCGGAATACAGGATACGTCATCGGCAGCATCGTTGTTATACACAGCCACAACCATCCGACAATTCAAGGATCTAATACCAAGGTACGAGAGTCTTAAGGCAATGCGCACTGCATCGGGAGCGCAATCGTTAAGCAGTCGCTCCGTTTCTGGCACTAGTGCCAGTAAAATAATACTTCCGGTAACTTCCGAATTAAGATGTTTCAACTGCTCTAAGACGAGCCACATCTCTCGAGACTGTACTGCGCCACGGCGGGCCATTGGCTCGTGCTTCCGTTGTGGGTCTACTCAACACATCATCCGGGATTGTCCAGCCAAGAGCCATCGTGTGGCTCTCATCAGTAGTTCAGCAGAATCGCAGTCAGACAACACTGAGCAGGAATTGGTTGCAGAGTTCGACGAAGTTCAATTGGTAAGTGTTGCTTTTTGTGGTAATGGTGTTGAAAGTGCAAAATTTAAGAATGTCTATTCTCTTTTTGATACCGGCAGTCCGGTTAGTTTTGTACATCGGTCCCTCGTTCCGGATGATATTTGCGGAAATCAATTGTTTTATTCAAACTATCGTGGATTAGGTAAAACTAAATCAGCTGAAAGATATTTTTCTCTTTGTAATTGCAGATGATGTGCTGATAATGCCAATTTTACTAGGCCGAGATTCTTTACGTTTATTAAATGTGCGGTTATGTGTTAAAATGAATTCAATGTTGTCACTAGCCGATGTTATCAACAAAATAAATAAAATAACGTTATTAAACACAAATAAGTTTTGCACTTCCGACATCATTTCCGATATACGACCTAGTGTAAGCGACGATATTGTTTCCGATCATCAACCTGATGATAAAATAGAGCTAACTTTAACTAAAAATATCTGTGAGTTGCCTTACATATTTGTAATTGAAGCGATAGATATACCGGATGAAGTTGATGTTTGGGATAAATTAGAATTGAACCACCGCGAAGCATTGAGTAGCATACTACGAATAAATTATTTGAATAACGACCAAATTCCGGTAGTTGATTATGCATATAAAATTAAAATTAAGTTAAGTTCCGATGTTCCGTTCTACTGCCCACCGGGACGATTGTCCTATCACGATAAGGGTGAGGTAAACAAAATTATTTCTGATTTGCTGGAGAGAAAGGTTATTAGACATAGTAGTTCACCGTACGCATCGCCTATAGTGCTTGTGCGAAAAAAAAGTGGAGAGCTCCGAATGTGCGTTGACTATAGGTCACTCAATAAGGTAACCGTGCGCGATAATTTTCCGTTACCACTAATTGAGGATTGTTTAGAATACTTAGAAGGCAAATGCATTTTTAGTACGCTTGATCTGAAAGATGGTTATTATCATGTGGAAACGGACGAAGAGTCGATAGGTTTGACTTCATTTGTCACTCCGCAGGGCCAGTATGAGTACTTGCGCATGCCGTTTGGGTTAAGAAACGCACCAAGTGTTTTCATGCGGTTTATTTTAAACATTTTAAGAGATTTTGTGGAAGCCGGGGAAATCATTGTCTATATGGACGATATTTTATTAGCAAGTAAAACCCTTAGTGATCATTTCGAAATCCTTGGGCGTGTGTTACGGAGGTTAAGCGAACATCGGTTGAAATTGAAGCTAGCGAAATGTAAATTCTGCTACCCAGAGATCGAATATTTGGGATATTTAGTAGACAAAAGCGGTATCCGAACTAGCACTAGCCATCTAAAAGCAATCCGCCATTACCCAGCGCCGAAAAACGCTAAGCAGCTCCACTCGTGTATTGGGTTATTTTCCTTTTTTCGGCGGTTCATTCCGTCCTTCTCACGCATCGCACAACCGTTATTAAAATTATTGAAGAACGATGTTCGTTTTGAATTTGATGATGAGTGCATGAAAGCATTCACAACGCTACGTGATCAGTTAGCACTCGCCCCTGTGCTGGCAATTTATAGTCCTAAAAGAGAGACAGAGTTGCATTGCGACGCTAGCTCATAGGGTTTTGGAAGCGTCCTATTGCAGCGACAGGACGATGGTAAGTTGCACCCGGTGGCGTATTTTTCAAAGAGCAGTACGGTACAGGAATCGAAATATCATAGCTTCGAGCTTGAAACTCTAGCTATCATTTATTCCTTAAGACGTTTTCGTGTCTACCTAGAAGGAATTCCGTTTCGCATTGTAACTGATTGTAATTCGTTAACCATGACACTTAATAGAAAGAGCGTCAGCCCGCGTATAGCGCGTTGGGCTCTCGAACTGGAAAATTATAATTATTCCATCGAACATCGGGCTGGTTTACGAATGGGGCATGCAGATGCCCTCAGCAGGTGCCACCTTATTGCTGCGATTAGCTCGAACGATATCGACTTGCGACTGCAGGCCACACAAAATCGGGATATCGAGATTGTGAAGATAAAAGAAAAGTTGGAACAGGGACCACTTAAGGGTTTTGAGCTAAATGATGGACTGGTTTACAAAGTACATCCGAGTGGTAGATTAATGTTATATGTGCCCGATGAAATGGTTAATAATATTACTAGGATAGTGCACGAGAATATTGGCTATCTTAGTATCAATAAGTGTATGGATCAGTTACAATCCCACTATTGGTTTCCCCGCATGCGTGAGCGCACTGAAAGATTTATTCAGAATTGTATTAAGTGTCTTGTATATTCGGCGCCAGCACAGGTTAACGCGCGAAACTTGCATAGTATTCCGAAAAAGCCTGTCCCATTCGACACGGTCCATATTGACCACTTGGGTCCGTTGCCCTCAATTGCGTCGAAGAGAAAGCATCTATTGGTCGTAGTGGATGCATTCACTAAGTATGTTAAGTTGTATCCCGTGAACTCGACGAGTACAATAGAGGTGTGTGCTTCACTCAGTCGATACTTTGAATATTATAGCCGACCTCGACGAATTATTAGCGATCGTGGAACTTGTTTTACATCATCCGAATTCGGATGTTTCCTATCGGACCGTAACATTGACCACGTAAAGGTTGCGGTAGCTTCGCCGCAGGCGAACGGTCAAGTCGAAAGAGTAAATCGAGTGTTAAACCCCGATGTTAGGCAAGCTAAGTGAACCTATCCAACATTCCGATTGGACAAAGATGTTGTCACAAGTAGAATACGGTTTAAATAACTCAGTACACCGCACTACGAAACAAACACCTAGTATGTTGTTATTTGGGATAAACCAACGCGGTAAGGAGGTAGACTGGATATCGGAATATTTGGATGAAAAAGTGGGGCCCAGTAAGCCCACTGACTTAAATACATTGCGTCAACAAGCCGTATTAGCCATTAAGAAATCGCAGCAATATAATGAACAGTACTATGCGTTGAAGCATAGGCCCGCGAAACAGTACCAGGTCGGTGATTTTGTCATGCTACCCAATGTGGATACCGTTATTGGTACGAATAAGAAACTCATTCCGAGGTATCGTGGACCTTATCAAATATGGAAGGCGTTGCCAAATGAGAGATATGTGGTAAGAGATATTGAAAATTGTCAAATAACACGGATACCTTATGAGGGTATAGTGGAAGCGTCTAGGCTTAGACATTGGGTTGATGAGAAAGAGAGATAAATACTGTCGCAAAATGTCGTTCAAAGAGTAACACTTGTGGGTAGTTAAGTGATGTACATTGTATCATATCTTTGTTTGTGTATTTCTAAAGTCAAGTAATATTCTTCTTGTTGGTCGAGGCCGACCAATGTTGTCAGATCGGCCGAGTTGTAGCATGTGTAGTAACTTAGCAAAAATAAAGTTGAAACAGATCCTTATTCTGCCTGAACGCTGCCGCCTAAACACGATCATACCTCACTTCAAGTTGGAGTTAACCAACTTCAAGTGGGAGATAAAGAAGTGACGGTTTTGGTCAATTTTTTTGCTAACCCTGGCGACAGCGGACGGACGTGTTAAGCAAGAAATAAAAAAGAGCATTTTTACAGTAGAAATAAAAAAAGAGCATTATTACATGTTAATAGTGAATAATTTGTGGACGGTAGCTTATTTTTATGTCATCTTTGACATTTGTGACATAGACACATGTACAATTTTAACCATGTATAGAATTGAAGCCAACAAATTATAATCAACGGAAAACGTTCGTCAATTGATTGTTAGAACATGAAGCTGGTTTTTCACGCAAAATCATTTCACATTAGGTGGATTCGTCAACAAACAAAATTGTCGCTTGACGCTTGTCGGGAGAAGAAAATTATTGAATAATTTTAGAAAAATTATTACATTTACGAAAATGTACTGCTTGATGTCGTTCTTGGACTGGTGAAATCATTGGTCCATTTTTCTTCGAAAATGCAAATGAAAGAGCTATTTCTGTTAATGGAGAGCGCTTTTGGAAAATGATTGGAAATTTTTGGTGGCTTAAAATTGAAGAAATAGACACAGACGATCTGTATTTTCAACAGAATGGAGCAACGAGTCACACAACACGTGCAAACTATCGCGGTACAAATTTCCAGGTCGACTGATTTCACGTAATGGTGACATAAACTGGCCACCTAGATCATGCGATTTAATACCATTAGATTACTTTCTTTGGGGTTTTTGAAAAGTAAAGTCTATCTGGATAAGCCAACAGTAATTTGTGAGCGAGTCCTTGAAAACGTTGATGTTCGTATGAGAGCCTGTAGACGTGCTCGTGGTGGACATTTAAATGATGTTATTTTTCACATGAAAATGTTAAGAGCTATATTTTTATAAAAATAAAAACACCAGAAAAAATCTAAGTATTTAAATGTTTTATTTAAAAACAAAAAAACATCTAGGCGCGACTTTTTAAAGACCCTTTACATTTCAATTGCAACGATCCGATTTTCGATGTCGCTTCACTCCATGACTATAAAGCACTTGCTTAAAAATCTTTTTGCAGTATTATGTATTTAATATATCTGCCCAACAAAGTGAATGCCTTGAATACCAATTTCATAATGGGGGCAATCGCTGTAATAGTATTTATGACATGATTAGATACATTAAAGACTCGTCTTTATACAGAAAATAGTGTATTTTGGTCTTCAGGCCGTGTACTGCACATTAAAAATCACACATCCTTGGGCCTAATTTCTCCTCAAAATTACAACAAATTAGTATCAAGCCCATATTTCTAATGCAATTCTAATCACTGTATTCTAAATCACTATTGGCCGATCTTTAGTGTGTCAGTTGCTATACGCAATAATTATCCACTTTTGTGCATACTAATTTCCAATTTAATTATGCAATTATCCTCATCCGATTAAGCCAAAGTGCAATTATTTGTTTGATGTCAGTAGAATCTCAAAACGGAGGATGATAACGAGTTCGTGTTAACCACCGACATGCCAGTGTGAACCAGTGGACCACCATCATCATTATCATCTCCTGGCCACCAACAGCCGGTTAAGGTTTACGCAATTTTGTGGCATATGACAATAATAACCGTGTTGTGTAGTGTAAAACCTCAAAACCAAATTCACGGATCATAAATATAATCCCACACACTTAAGTCCTTTTGCTAGTGGGTGGGATAGGATTCGCTATGGGTTGGCATGGTTGTGAGATGCACATCTCATGTGTACTGTTTCGAACAACCCCTCTGTACATTTTGTATATTTTCACTTTTAATTTGATGTAAAGTGTAAGGATGGAATATTTTTGTTGTTGTTGTTGCTGATGTTGTTCTTGTAATTATGAAAGTTTGCTTTTAGTCGAAATATTTTTCAACCGCGCACAGAGAATTCCATACGAGCACGAACATGACTTTGCTTTTACAAGGGACGTATCGGCGTGGATAACCACAAATTCTCCTCACGGAATGCGTGTGTAATTAAGTTTTTGGCGATGAACCTAGGTTTACAAATTCAACATCTTGTAAGGTGGTAAGATAGGGGGGAATCCAGTTTTCTAATAAAGAAGATTTTTTCGTTAAAATTTGACGGATATTAGATTCGTTGTAATTATGAGCTATCTTTACAAAATATGGTCAATCAACCTATTAAATATGACATGAAGCAACCTCAATATAGTCAGTAGGTATTGTAGAAGAATATGTGCATAGGTCTTTTATTTTAAACGTTTTATCGAACGGTCTCATTTGAGTACTGAGCTCTATGAGTTAGTCTTTACAAAAAGGCTACCGCAATTTCACAAAGACTTCTGAACAAATAAGTCTTAACTAAATACGAAGCCGATAAGCACTTTTAAGGACGCTGTGTAGAACTGCAAGCTCGCAGTTTTGTCCTCTTTCTTTCTGGAGTCTCTTTTTTCCGTAAACCAGATGACGCCTGTTTAAGGAACAGTCTTCGAACAAATTCTGGCGGGAGACTTTCCTCAAAGAAATCTTACTGCGGAGAAACCTAGAATGAGCGCTCTTTTCCTCTCTGAGTGGAGAAGACTTTGGTCTAGCATAGTTCTGTCGACCAAAAGTCAAGCTCTTTGCTGAATTTCAAATTTGACAAAATACAACTCAAGTCCCCTAAAGCTCAGAAAAGGGACAACAACATCAAAATCTTCTCAGAATCTTCTATATCACAATACAAATCTGCACTTCTGTAGCAGTTGCACAGCTCCCAGCTTCGAACAACCTAAAACTTCGTCAAGATCAAAAGATTGACTTACGCGGGTGACATAGTTTTAATGGCGGGAATCGCCATCTATACTACAAGTTTGATGAACTATTGCATAAAGTGGAACCTTACGACAAACTCTACCAGTTCAAAATACGAAAAATTCTGTGAAAAAAATTTTGTTGCGAAAAGATCAAAATTTAAAGAATTTGAAGAAGTAATGAGAGTAATCATTACTATTAATCCTGTGAGGAGATAGAAAACCGAATTATAAATGTATTATGTAAAACAAATCTTTAGACTGCCGCAAAATAATCCAACACATATGACACATAATGAAACAGAACTCTCCTCGCTCTAGATCTTTACACGGAACATACACATTGGTTGTATTAAGAAAATACAAAAATATGGCTGTTAAAATAGTAAACAAAAAACGCCAACGCTCCAAAACTTGGACTGACTTATGCCTTAAACATAAAATATAGTACATTCCCGTCCACTCAAAATCCGTACGCTTGAAATGCAAGGAAACGCAGTCTCCTGTTTAAGGTTGTGTACAGAGTTTCCTTAGTTCTTCAAGATAAGGTGTTACTACTCAATGGCCCTCTCAGCCCAAAGAACCAGCGATTGGCAAGAGTTATTCTTTGTTTGATTTCTGATGAGATGTTATTTTCAGATGTGACAGCAGAGCCAAGGTAGACAAAGTCCATTACTACTTCGAAGTTATAGCTATTTATTCTGTCCGATTCATCGATGTAGACTGCCCCTTCTAATTGAAAGTAAATACTTAGTTTTCCCTTCGTTGGTCGTTAATTCCATTTTCGCCGCTTCTGTTTCAATACTCGCGAGCGCACCGGTGAGAGCTCGCTGATTTCTGCCGATTATATCAATGTCGTCAGCGTGCGCGAGTAGTTGCACAGAATGACGTTAAAGAAGTAAGGTGACAGCTCATCATCTTGTTTAAATCCTTTTTTTATATCAAAGGTTGTGGTGAGATTGTAACCGACCTTGATGGAGCAGCGAGCATTCTCCATCGTCATCCTGCACAAACGGACAAGTATGGCAGGGATGCCAAAACTGGACATCCCTATAAATAATGTCATAGGCAGCTTTAAAATCGATAAATAGATAGTGTATATCGATTTGGACTTCTTGAGATTTCTCCAGGATCTGCTAAAATGTGAAAATTTGATCGATAATGAACTTTCCTGGCCGGAAACCACACTGATTGGGTCCAATTATGTTGTTGACGAGGGATTTTAGGCGTTCACACGTATGCCGTAGAGGATCTTATAAGCGATTTTCAGAAGGCTGATGGCTCTATAATTGGTGCAGTTGAGTTTTTTGTGGATCGGGCAAACGATGCTGAGATTCTATCTTGTTTAAAATCGGTGAAGTGAAAAGGAGGCATGTATTTCTGAGCAGATTCCATACAAGTACAATTTAAACGAGAATAACTACTTCCACGATCAGTACAGTACATGGTGTGGCCATGGTGTAGTGATTGCATCATCAAATGTCACGCTGAAAGTTCCAGGTTCGAATCCCGATCTCAGAAAAAAGTCGATAAATGGCGAAAAAAGCTGACGTCAACTCTACTGTATAGACATAACACTGGCAGTAGGGTGGTCATATGGCTTGAAAGTGTTGATCGTACTAATGACATCAGGGTGTTCGAAAAAAATACTGTGAATTATAAGCAATGGCAACAGTACCAATAATTCTCCCCAGTCATTCTGGATGGACACCACCCTCAGAGTAAAAAGACTGAAACCTACAACCAACTGAGTTTCAAAAAAATCACTACACCAACACTAGTGCTGTGTAAATAGCATCAAAAGGGTATTCATAACCCCTTCAGCGCTAGTGAATTATAAAAAAAAACAAAAAAAAGTTCAGTACAAATACCATCTCAACATTTTTTAAAACAAGAGGCGAGCTTATGAATCTTAATAATAGGCTCCACGTGAACGAACAAAACACTCTTTGTAAGCTCTGAAATATGTATGCGACCTTAGTGACTTCTTAGGTACTTGCACCATTCTAAAAGAATAAAGGAGACTACATCTTGGAAAATACAGTTTGTTACCAGGAAATATCCCAAATGCACTGCTGAAACCGATCCAACAAATACAGTGTTACATTTATACAAGGTGTCTCAGCTAAAGAAGCCAACAGAGCCATTTCTTAGGTCAATACAAGAAAAAAAAATTGTGTTGGAGGGGATGTATTTTAACCCCCTTAGCTGTTACAGTCGGATTTAGTGGTGTTATCATCTTTTATACTATAAATATTGACCTAAGCTAAAGACCTTCAAACGAAGGCTTACTTGTTGTCACTTGGGTTTGGTAAAACAAATGGGACTAAAAACCCTTCCTCGAAACACAATATGTATGCTCTTTCGGAATATAATGCTGGAAAATGGGGCTGAGTGCTGGGCGATAAGCAGAAAAGTAGAGAAAATATTGGCAACTTTCTTACAAAAATTCTTCGTCAAGTAAGCGACAAGGGCGAATGAAGGAGAAAATATAATTTCAAATTTTACATGCTGTACTAAGATGTGGATGTACCAAAAGGGTAAGATACGATGACTTCATTGGCTCGGCTACATTGAGTGACGGCTGTCCACATATTTATGGAGAAAAAAACGCCCCTTTTAAAGTGAAAGGGAATCATAACTCATTGTACCTACCTATATGAAACCAAAGAAAGAAGAAACTGATTTTAACTGAACAGACTAGTTGGCTAAGTCCAAAGTCCAGTATTCTTTCCGGTTGATGCACGATGAGAATAAAATAATTAGTAAGGAAGGAAGGCCAAGCTATACATGTGTAAAAACTCTATGACAACCCTTAATCAGCAAAATAGCCCCCGAGTGAAATAACAATGAGGTACTGCCTAATACCTCTCATGCATCTGTAATCTCCACAAAATGGTTAATTTTCCAACACATCCACGTATACTCGCATATTGATTTCCTGTGATCACCTCCTTGGTAAACAGTTTTAGTTTGTTTTAGCCAGAAACGTTTTTCGAAATTAATTATTAATAATAGCACACATCGCAGCCACTGGCACTTGTGATGCCATAAAAATCCATTTATCGACGGACATCAACGCCCAAGTTTGATGTCCTGGAATAAATCCTTGTGCTATATTGTAGAAAATAGAATTTTTATGGAGTTAAATGACCACCCTTTGCAATGCTTATGGTGGCGGGATCAACAGTGGAACCGAATAGATGAGTGATTTTAAATATCAGATTCTTAATCGAATTCCACTTTTGTATTAACAACTACGTACATACTTTACGTGCTCTTCAGTATACGTAATGGATGACGAGGAGGAGCCCTGAAACTGAGACATCTCGATAACACTAGGATCAAACTCCTTTTACTCTGATTAATGTAATTCTATGAGGTAGCTGATTGATTTAGGGGCGAAGCCCTGAATTGAAACATAATAACATAATGACGTGACCCATGGCTAAAGGTTAACTAACGATGATTGAAAGATAACAGTCGTAGTCATGTCCACATGTTGACACTGAAATTTTGTCTGATTGTTAGATAAAGAAATGTTGCGTGATTAATTTTGGGATTTTGGGTTTTCGTGTTATACTTCTGTGGTTGAGACCACCACTTGGTGGATTGGACAGATTAATTATGAAGTATCTAAATATTTGCTTAAGCTAATCTGTGCTACGAGATGTGATGATTTTTAATAATTTGGAAAACCATCACGCGACTTCATTTGTATTTTAACGGAATACTAATGAGAAATAAATTGTGCTAAAAAGAATGCTGTCCAAGTGAAAAGAATCGACGTTATTGTAATAGTCAAGTTATTGCCATCCATGATTAGCTTTCGACTAATAATATACTCGTTTTGACATGGTTAAGATTGCCTAGAGCTGTGCCTAGAGAGCTTTTTCTAGATAGTTCGTCAGCCGGACAATTGCTCGGAGTGTCGCTATGACCTGAGACCCAACAGAAGGTAACGTTGTATCGTTCAGCGATCCCTTTCAGAGACACGCGACTGCCCTTCACAGCCCTATATTATTGTGGTGGATACAAGAGGTTTGACGGCACCCTGGTTGTCGATGTAATGCTTGATACTCCAACTTTGCGGTGACCTGACTTGTAGCTATGCCTACGGCTTAAAAGACGCTACAGTGACTAGAGAGACTGTCAAGGTCTTTTACTCTCGGTTATTTTAGAGGTGATTGTAAGGATCGTTGGTGGCCGTGGTGTTGTGGTTATTATCAGCACCTACGCTAAAGGTTCCGTGTTGCATTTGGGTGTATTTTTTAGGCCTTAATGGGGTTAAGCTGTTTTATTTTTGATTTTAGCCTTTCAGTCTCTAAAGTAGTTTTGTGAACATTTTGTTTTCAAACTTAAATAAAGTATAGTCCATTCAAAGGTTAATTTTCTTTGGCAATCTGGGCGATCATGAGATGAAAATGTAAATTATTATTGTAGTCTTCAACTGTGTGAATTCAAAGTGTGCATAGAACTAAATCCATGTCATGCTTTGTAAGTTTCCCTCTTAGGGAAGCGGGTAAACTTTGTGGCAAGTGCGCAATTTGACTTCCGCAAAGTTAGTGAAAACTTGCCGGTTATTCACCTTAAGGCTTACCCCATCGGTACCTTGGTGGGGTGAATGCCTTCGCAGTGTATGTGTAATTTACCTCAACGGCGTGTAAGATAATGAAACATATACTTAACAAATAAAAATAAAATCAAAATGTCAAAATGCCACGTTAATTAACTACTGCTATGGTGGGCGTTACTATAAACAAAGTTAGGGCAGCTGAAAACTTTTCTTTTGACCATACGTTCTGTCGCTATAAACGAAGATAACTATGTAGTTGTTTTTTCCACATCTAACTACCAAAACCATTAAGATACACACGTTAAGTGCTTGTGGTTGCCACCTTTACCCAGCAAAGGTTGACGGGCCATCTCTGACCTTTTTTTTTTCATTATAATTTCCCCAGAGGTTCAATTACTAAAAACGTACACGTGTATGCGAACGCCCGTCGGTATAGCAATAAATTTTTGTCACCAGTTATCAGTCTCTAACGAACAAATATTGACTAGGAAAATATATTTAATCAAATTGTCTTGCAACTGGATGTTAATTCAGTTTCTTCCGAAAGGAGAATTCGTTTAAGGAAAGCTCTTGTTTTTGGTCGGTTGGAGTTAATTAACATAAACTGTCAGTTAGCCAAACACACACACACCACCAACTGGCTGGAGGATTACGCAGTAACACTATAAACTCGCTAACACAGGTTTTGCAGCTAATTTTGTGTGAAAATTGTGTCAAGCACTTAATTAACTTTTGCTGGGTATTATTGTTGTGGAAAAGGTATACGTACATATATGTTACGTATCTCTGGATGGAGATTATGTCCGGTTGGGATGGTGTGCTTTAACTATAAAGTCTACCATTGTAAGTGCACATGAACCGGATATTGGGCGAATGGTGTGACACATTCAACAGGTGTCAGTAGAATAATTTCAATTTTTTTGCGGTAGAGAAATGGAAGGATTGGAAGTTGCTATAGTATGGCATAAGTAATAGCATTGCATAATTCTTGGCAAAATTTGGTAAATAAGACGCATGAGATAGGTCGCAAAAACTTGTTCAAGGGAAGAGAAACTTCTAGCCTCTTCGATAGGAACGCTTAAGTCTAAACCTGCAAGTTAAAGTGAACACAAGATGTTAAACAACAGTATGGTGAGTTGCAATTTTTCAGCGAATGGTCCAGGATAAGCTATAAGCACACCATGCAATTGATGGATTATAAAGCAGAATCTTATCGTTTACAAAAATTGTAGAGCATTCGCGAGCGGCGTTAAGATTGAACGCACAGCGCAGCGAAACAAGGTAAATATAGTGCTCGCTCAACCATGATCTCGGTGAAAAAAAATTCTTTCCATGATCGGTTCAGTACAGATAAAATCTCCACCATCCTTAAAGCCAGAGACGAATTTCTTCGATTGAACTTTAGATCGCATTATAAGCGTGAATGAGAAATGGAGTCTATGCAACCTTCGAGCTTAAGAAGACGTTTTACATTTTATGGGAGGATGTCCAGTATTTATAAAGATAAGGTGAGCTCACTGCGATAAAGACACATTATGCAGAACATGACAAATCCATCGGGATAGTAAAATGCAAAGTGTCAAGTGAGGCAAATCAAGTCGCAATTTTGTGATAGACCTGCCCTTGTATAGTAGATTTCACCCTCTTTACAGAGAAGAAGACGCAAAGGTGAGGTGGTGCACCTTGAGGAAGCAACTAGGAGCCTGAGAGAATGGCAGCAGAATTGGATCTTGTCAATCAAAGGCCACGGTAGGTACCTATGCTTAATGGTAGAAATATAAAAATAGGGGTTGTTGGCAGACGTAGTTTTAATTGGGGATAAAGTTGCAAGCTCACCTGTCTTTGTATCACGTAATCTGTAAGCTTTAAATCAAGTTATGCCACATGATCGTAGTCGCGGACTAAGCCTCCCGGCAAGAAATTTTAAGGTCCAAGCGGACAGCTAGTACCATATAATTGCTTAGACAATTTCCAAACTCTTAGCTATGCCCACAAATTCGATTAGATTATTGTTCAGACAAACTGGCGGGAAGTTAGAAAAAATTACCAGTTTCTTGGAAATAACAATGCACTTACATAATGCCATATCTCTGCGCAAACCCCATCGAAAATTTGATCAAAATAATACAATGTGTGAAACCGGAGACGTGGTTGGTATTTGAAGGACATTTAGTTAAAGAACTTAATCGATGCTTGCCTTCTTTGTATTCAAATAAAAATACATATTATCGTTCATTAACGAAAAGAAGCATTTTGTTCTCTCATTTACAATTTCTCTCTTCTCTTCTCTCAGTTTAATTGAAAGTTAAAACACATATATTTATATAAGGCCGCTGACTTCATATTTGTCTATTATTTTAGTTTCAACTCAAATATTACGTTCAATTTATGTATTTACATACATGTAAGTCATAATTTATTTCTATTTTGATTTTTGGAATTCGAACTCCCTTTTGCGTATTCGCTTGACGTAGTTGATATAACCGTAACTTGTTGTCAACTTTGAGTACAAATATGCTCTGAACTCTCCCCATCAGCTAAAAACAACCTAAACTAAGTGTCGACTTGCTTATAAATTGATTATGCAAATGAAAGCAGTTTAAGGACATTTAACACCAATTTCACACAATTATTCTTGTCAGTATACCTTTTCAAATCTTGTATGCATTCGATACATCAATTAAGATTCACTTCGGAAATGAACTAATTGTCAAATGAATTCAAGTTTCCCAGTTTGACTATCATTGTTACCGTCAGGCTTTCGTTAAAAATAAATCCATCCACTAGCTGCTGGAATCCTTTTTATAAACTGTCATCATCTTTAGGTACATCGACAGCTAGCGCTACACTTTGATGACCTAAAACGCTTAGCTCACATGGCCAAAGGAACGTTTCACACATGGCTTCATTTTGGCTTCCCACATTCTCAAAATCAATACCGTGTGTGTGAGTGAGTGATTTTATTTTTAATTTTTATTCTGCTTCTGCTGGTGCCTGTGCCTCTGCTTTGGCCTTATCGTTGAGCAAAATGCCTAACATGTTTTGTTTAAACATTCCGATGCAGGGAAGGATGACTTCTGCCGTGATTGCTGGGGTGCAGCAAATAAAAATCGGACCGTATCAATATGTTTTCGGATTTGAAAATACAATTTTAATAACAACAAACGCGCTGCGAGCAATGTAAGAACGGCATAAGGATCTTTTTTTAATTATTCACTCTTTCGGAAGAAATTGCTTAATAAGCCGCATTCGCGTAGGAGCCACTAGGCAACAGTAGCAGGTGGTTGTGATAATTAATATTTCCTTTTGAATATTAAAATGTATTTTTCCAAAGAATATCGTGATTATCGGAAATATTTTATTTGTATTTTCCCTTGTAGTATAAAAAAATATTTAAATACATTTCAAGAGATGAAGGAGGCCTTCTTAGTGTATTCTTATAGCGGAGAGACTCATTTGAAAATACTACCACATTTAAAGATAAAACAAATTGAGAAAAAAAAAGATTATGAAGCTAGAAGCACAGCAAACACCTATTGCGGCCACCTATTTAGGCCCATCGCGTTAAATTTTTAGGTAAACATTTTGTCAAATTCTTCGATGACAGCCTGCAGCCTGGTCTAACAATGCAGCTTTTATTCTTATTTTTTAAAGTTTACTCACGCTCAAGGGGTAATGAATACCCTTTTCATGTTATTTGCACAGCGCGAGTGTTGGTATTGGGTTTCAGTCTTTGAGGATGGTGTACTGCGGAGAATTTTTTTTATGTTTTGTCATTGCTTAATAATTCACAGTATTTCTTTTCAAGTTCCTTATGTCTTATCTATATGTAGTTACTGACAGATTAAATTATCGCCGAGCCTAAATCGCTGGTGCTAGAAATATGAAATTTGGACAGAAGTAGCTTCATTTTGAGGTGTAGACACCCACTTAGAAGGCATTTTCGCAATTTCTACGTCTTTGGTCGTATTATTGCTTTTGTGGAGATAATACGTAGTATGTTTACAATACAGTCGTCAGTGAGGGGGGAAGTAAAATCCTTAATGCGAAGTAAAATCAAATCCTTCATGGCTTACATATACAAAGTTGTTAACTGTGGATAATCAAAGCCAACGATGCACGCATGTTTAGTTTCCTTTAAACAGTTTAATATTAAGGCACCCTTCAGTGCTCTAGAATTAGAAGTAGTTAGATAGTTAGATCAACTGTGATACATAGGCTAAAAGTAGACTTCCATCAATCCCAGGTAACTTAAAACCATTAACAGATACAAAGGCATATTTAATTACCGCATCTGTCGCCACTGCAGATTTCTCACACGATCAATGCCGCGTTGTTCATGTTGGTTCACTCATAGTCTCAGTGATGAAGCTTAGTTGTGTACCAATCGTAATCTGAAATTACCAGTGAAGGGCCATTAAATTTTCTATACTATTCCTTTTTAAGGAATTGGACGAACCGCCTTGATTCACCACCTATTTTTGGTGGTTACACAATTTCCTACTTTGTCGCGTTGAAGCAGGCGTGTTCGGGATTCTTCTGTCCTATCGCAGGGCTTTCCATTAACCGGATTGCTGAGGCTGTGCAAGCTGACCACTGTTTCGATAGCTACTCGTGGGACTATCATAATATATACCATAACTATCATACCATAAAAATAAAACTGACCCTTTGTTCTATATTATCTGAGTTCAAAATTGTTTGCGAGGCTCTATACAGACTTTCAACTGCACGTGATTTATCCTGACCTCAGGCAGAACTAGGCGCAGTGTTGGCTGTTGTTCCAGATGGTATGCATAGCATTGCAAATTGTTGCAATGAATAATACTCTATGCGAGGTCAGATATTACCCTCGGTAGTAAAGGGATGACTGACAGAGGAACGACGACAATCCCCGTTCTTTTTATAGCTTATAACGGGAATAACCGGACTTGTTAGTCCGACAGGATGAGGCTACAAGGTCTTAAATGAAATGCTTAATAGTAGCATAATCAACTGACGTAGTGAAAATATTACTTCAAAGAAAATAGTTACAAGGACAACCGCGCACAGCAAGGGGTATTTCTTTTCTACCATGGAGTCTGGTTCGTAGCCTAATTGTGATAACTCTCAAGAGAAAATGAATTTAAACGATTGCATATGAGAACAACGTACATATATAGATATTTCTATTAAGGAACATCTACTGTCTATTGATAGTGTTCAAAGAAGACCTCCGTCTACCTTTAAAATTATATCTTAAGGATTCATTTAGTCTTTAAGGCCTTAGTTGGTGGACACTATTTTCGTGGAGTCCACTGAGCAACTAGTAATATCATCATTTTCTACTTTCATGCTGTGCGTGTTTAAGAAGCTTTTTTATAGCAGATAATTCTCTTGATAGTTTGATATAATCTGCCAAAGGGTGCTGCGATATATTGCTTGTTTTACTGAGGCTTGAACCTGTGTCCTCTCGCTTAGCAATCCAATGCACTAAAACCTGTGCCACGGCGACTTTGGAAAAATAGTTGTCGATTAAAGGCTTATAAGATTGAAGATGCCTTTGTTATATTTTATGAATAGAAAATCGAATTCATTTGGCACGTACAAAATTTCTCTGAGATAAGTGACACATTTTCTCAAGCCACTGAAAAAACTGAAACACGTGCGAGTATTTAGAAGCTACAATATAATTCGTTGATAAGGTTGGTACTTTAATTAATTACAGTAGATAAAATCGAAAGGTGACTCAGTACCGAAGAAGGCAAAATCCATTCAATAGGAAAGGAGAAAGGCTGTTCCTTAAACTTAAAACTTTTTCACTGAAACCAGATTTTGGTTAAATAAGTTGATGAAAACTTTTGTAAGCCGTTTTTTGTTTAATGGCCTCGAAAAAACTCATTCTCAAGAGGAAATCAGGAGCCTGCACAAATACTGAATTACATTATTACGTTCTTCAGTTTGTTTTTGGATTATTATTTTCAAAGTCTCTATAGCGACGGCTGCACTGAAAGCGCTCGACACTCACAAAATCGTTTCTCTAATAAAGTTAGAATTAACTAAACATGCTTTCTAATAGAACCGCAGTTGTCTTACTTGAGTACCACCCCAAGAAGTTTGAAAACTTCTCCTTTGAAACTGAAACCAATTGTTGATGTCAATTTAGCAATAACTCTTTACTGTACTGACCTTTTTTTTGGTCTTTCTTCACAAAATATAACATAGCTTACATAGTTTGTTGAAGATTTTTATAATTTCACCTCGAAAAGGAAAAATACAACAAAGTTCTCCTTTCGGTATCCCTTTTTTGTAAGAACAAGGTTTCGCATCTAACATCAATGAAACGGGAATGAAAACAATGCACGAAATTCTGCGTTTCGAAAGGCCTAAAAAGAAATTCTACCAAGTAGTAGGGGTTAAAGTCTCATTCAAATATTTTTTGACTTCGTTTGTTAATAACTTATTTAATGACAAATGCGTTCGACAATTTCGCTTAGCGTTGGTGGGAATTTATTTTTCGGACCTTTAGAACAGATGTTATAAAGAGTGATAATAAGTCTTCTAAGCCCGACTACTTGTGGTCGCAAGTGCTTGATTCATCGCCATACTAGTTCAAAGCACTATAGAATTCTTGCACTGTCAAGAATATTGTAGCAAAACTTCGACCCACATTTTAAACACCACGTAACATTGGTTACAAGCGTACAACCTTTTCTAGTCTTACTGCTGAAGGCATACCAAGATCTTTTTACCCTAACACTGTTTTAAAAAATCGCTGTTGTAAGAAATTAAAAAGTGGATTTAAAATCTTCGCCCGATTTTAAACACTAGACTTAATTTATTCATTTATTTAATTTTTTATTTACAACTTAACTTACGTTTAATATATTGCAGTGAATCCGCTCTGCTGTATCGTAATTCTGTATAAATTCAAGAATTCTCTAAAATTTTAGCACTTAATATAAAATTGTTCACTTCACTTTTAAAAATGTGATTAAAAATTTAAAAACAAAAGAAAATATTTCCACAAATATTATTTTTCACCAAAAGTATTCACTCACAATAATCTGCCTTTCTTTTTTCTATTTTTAGAAAATAGATAAAAATGTTTTCCTTTGAATTTCCCAACGGATATCTTTCAGAAATTTGTGCACAAACACCACTTGTTATGGGAAAAGTGAGTAACGAAGTAAATTGTTCACTGTCAACCGTTCGGGTACGTTATTCAAAACGTAATGCGATGCAGCTTTCAAACGCAACGGGTATTTATACGATTTCCTCCCGCAAATGGGTAAAAGTATCCTTAGCTTGTCTAGTTAGTTTGGAGGCAACCACTGGACTATGGGAATGACACTTATTCGCAGGGCGGAAGTGACGAAAGTTGACGTAGTGCAGGATAGTATGGAAAAGCTTTTAAATTACTTTTGGTTTGTGTCTGGGATGAAAGTTTGATTTTGGTTTTATTTTCTCGGGAGAATATCCCTTACTCTGGTTTTCGCCTCGTGGTTTGCATTACATTCGCCGACTTCTAACTCCTACGCAATGTTTTCGGAGGCGGGCCTTGGCCGATGTGCGGGGGTTAATTTCATACATAAGGGGTTGGTTGTTCTGTTGTGATTTGTAGCCGGGTTCTTTTATTGTTTTTTTTTTTTTTTTGCAAGGAGCCCAAGCATAAATGATGTTAGTTAGGATCGGTAATGGGAATGGATATGTGTGGGAAGGCACTGACCACCTGTAGATTGTTCGATTGTTCTAGAAGATGAGCATGGATTCGGGAATGTGGTTTTTAGATGAATTTTGGATGCGGATTCGAATGCAATTATCATTCGTTGGGTTAATGATGTTAGCGTGTGGGATTTTTCTTTATTGACGAGTGACAGCCAAAAAGACGGGTGGTATATAGTAGTGTCAATTATGTTTCGCATGAAAAATGATGTGATGTTTTGACCTTTTGATTGTATTGCACTGCTAAGAAGCATTTAACGGATTTCACTCTGACCTTTATGGAGAATGGCAGAAGTAAATGAGGCTGTTACAGTATTCATGGACTTTACACACTTGGAAAAGAAAACGTTTGCAAGGGCGCTATGTGCCGGTGTTTTTATTTTGAAGATTGTTTCTACCACAGGAGTTATTCATTATTAATTTCCTAACCATTTATCACAATGCATTCGCAATTTTTGAATTAGCACTTAAGCCTTTATGTTTTTCACTCATTAAGTCTAGAACAACTTCTTTGGGAAATAGAATGATTTATATGAGATCGTACGATGGGAGTTCAATTTCTACTAGTAGAGGGTGATATCTCTAAGCAGAGTCGCTTAGAGGATCTTATTTTGTCCACTGCATCTATCTCATCAGGATGGTTTTTAAAATGAAGGTTCAATCTTCCTTGTTGCGTCGAACCTGGGGGGTGTAATTAAAAGATTTTGTTGGCTGGAGCATTGTCCAGTTGCTCGATATGGCCGAACAACTGTAGTCGACGTATTTTGGTTTTTTGGACTATATCCACCTTGATACAGTTCATAGAATTTGACAAAGAATTTGTCTCTCGAAAGTGTTCAATATCTAATCTTTTTTCCTGCTTATCTAGCAATCGGTAGCATACAGCAGAACTGGTAGAATCATTTAAGGCATTTCGTATTTCATGTAAAAATGATTTTGAGGCAATTTGTTTCGCCAAACCGAAGTAGCAGCAGTTTCCTTTGAGGATAGTGTCCAGAATAACTGGGAAAGTTTTTTGATGTTGATATAGATCACGTTAAATTTATAACGTGCTCCGACTAACTGTCCGTCCAGTTCTACAGAAGGACAATAATCCAAATCGGAGAAGTCTGGCCAGGGCCCAGACTTGAGCTCATTCCATGGGAAGAAGTCCCTTCCAGGCTCAGGGCCAAAGTAAAACTCCCTGCTATACCCCAAGACCCAACCGAGGTACTCCTGATCCTCAAACGGAGAAATTTAAACCTCCCGATCCATAACTGGAAGATAGTCAAGCTAAAGGAACCCAGGGGCCGTTATAAGATGGCTATAATCGTCCCCAGTAGGCAGTCGCTGGACTATTTCGATAAGTGTGACCACACCATCAATTATGGGTTCAGATCCATTACTCTTAGGATTTATAAAAAATAGGGAACATTTTGGCAATCCCCTTATATCCCAGCCCTCAACCTCTACGGTTAATGCTTCGGCTGGAAAACCCTTAAATGTCTCCACAGCTTCACCTGCCAGAGCGGCAGGTGACTCGCAACTTTATCCTGATGTCGTAATGACACGAATTTCCGTGAGTCAGGAGCCAAGAAACGAAACAGAGAAAGACAACTCCCAAATGTCGGATTCTGAAACTTCGACAAACTCCCTCATGTTCGAGGATATTCTGTTACTACCAGCTATGTCGTACAGATTAATCTCCACCACTCAAAGGCTGCTTCAACCAATCTACTTCTCCATCTCTACTACGATGGACACGATCTGGTTCTGGTCCAGTAGTCAGTTGATCCAACAATTAGTTAAATGATGAATGGAGAGCTATTCTGGTTTGCTACTGCATATCTCTCCTACGACGACCCCGGGCACGGTACAGAGGATGATTGCTTCTGCAGAAGACAACAATGCCCGTTTGATCCTCGGAGCAGACGCCAACGCTTATCATATCATTTGAGGCAACACTAACAGAAATGACAGAGGTGAGTTCCTTTTCAGCTTTCTAATCAGCTCAAGTCTTACTTTATACATAAAACAAAGTTTATGAACGAACTTTTATCGCCTGCACATTGGACAATGCCTTCAAAGCATCCTGCCTCCTGTCACAGCAGTCGGAGGAAAAAAGTGACCCTGGTAGAACGCAGAGTTAGATCTTCACAGGAAGAATTGTAGGAGAACCTTCACCAAAGCTAAGTATACTAGCGAGGCCTCTGACTAGACATCTTACAAAGACCATCTCAAGATGTATAAAAAAGAGCTGATAAAAGCAAAAAAAAAACTTGAAAAAATCATTGAAATCCACCTCAGATTAACCATAAATACTTACCTAATCTCAAACTGTCTGCACGCTTATAATAAAGGCATGTCGACCGAAACAGCTTAACATAAGCCAATTCAAACCATCCTGAGGTCCATTGAAAATAAACAATATACCCTAGCTGCTTTCCTTCATATTGAGGGAGCTTGCAACAATGCCAAACCGTATGCAATCACTGGGGAACTGGCAGACCTTGGAGTAGGTGAATCACTCATCGCGCTGATTATACAACTTACTTACTTACTTACTTATCAGGCCAGCGACCCTTGGAGGGTCTGAGCCTGAACTAATGCCGCTTTCCATCCTTCACGGTCCCGAGCACGCTGCTTCTAGTTTACTAGACCAAGGTTTCTGACGTCCGTGATTGCCCGATCTTTAAAATAGAGGTTCGGTCTGCCTCTTCTTCGTGAACCAGATGGCTGGGATTCAAAGATCCTCTTAGCTGGAATATTCTCGTCCATTCGGTCGATGTGGCCGAGCTATTGCAGTCGACGGATTTTTTCCTTCCGAACTACATCCACATCTTTGTACAGCTCGTAGAGTTCGCGGTTATATCTTCTCCTGCATTCGCCCTCCTCGCAGACTTGACCAAATATTCGACGTCGAATTTTTCTTTCGAAGGATCCCAAGATCTGCTCCGCTGTCTTACTTATCGTCCAGCATTCAGCTCCATAAAGCAGGACTGGCAAGATCAGGGTTTTGTAGAGCATGATTTTGGACTTTCGAGTTAGGAGTTTGGAACCTAATTGTTTAAACAAACCGAAGTAGCAGCGGTTACCTAAGGTTATCCTTCGTCGAATCTCCACTGGAGATTATATTTGCCCCGAGGTAGATAAACGGTATAAACCTCAAAATTAGAGCTGTCAATTGTTAGGTTTTGACCTAAACGGTATTCGACGAATCGGTTTTTGGTAGACAGCATGTACTTTGTTTTATCTTCGTTAATTGTGAGACCAACTCGTTGGGCTTGTTCTTCTATTGCCGTGAAAGCCTCAATAATGGCACGCTGGTAACGGGCGATGATGTCGATATCGTCTGCGTATCCCAGCACCTGAATTGATTTGTTAAATTTAGTACCTTATGTGTTTACGCCGGCCTTTCGCACTATCTGCTCCAACACAATTTTAACATCGTACTCCGGACAGGCTCCGTAGGTTCCGTCTAAGAGGTCGTAGAAATCCTCTTTGATAGTGTCCTCAGCTTCATTGGTAGGGGCATGCGCACATATGAGGATTAGATTTCAAACGGCTCATAAACAAGCCTGACAAAGATGCCGTGATATAAGATGATGTGACATAAAACCATTACGATATGTGCAGTTTGTTTTTCAGCGCTTGCAATACGAAAGGTTAAGGGAGTTGTATGAAAAGGGCAGAAGGTGAGTACATAGGATACTTGCGAGCCTGAGAGTTTTCAGGATTAAGTTTTTTTTTTTTAAATCTGGCCTCAAGATCTAGTTTCTGTATGAAGTCAGCCTGCACAGAACCCCGCGTCATGCAGATAAGACTAGTTAATTCAGAGATCGCCATATATTGATCTGGATACACCGTTTTTTAATATGTTTTGCATTATAATTGTTCCAAGTGAGTTGGTTAATAGTGATAAACGGACTTTTAACATGGCATGCCATGCCTATTTACTTTGTTTTGTGTCATTAAGGTCGTTCAGGAGTGCATTGTTGTGCAAATATAAGTTATGGGAGCGAGGTAAAGAGCCGACGAAATGCAGCCGAGAGCGACGTGCCTAGCAGCAGCAGAGAGCAAAGCAGCTCCACTGCACAGTGGTGGTAAACAATGGAACCGTTTGATGGGCAGCACACGGTGGTTCGCTCGAGGTACAGTCGGCTAGATGTGATGAGTTCCGATCTTTGATATTGCGAGTGCGAACACGGGTTTCCCTGGTTATTTGAATACTTATAAATCTGATTAAATAAACTGATAAATTGATGAAAAGGATTGGTGTTTCATTTAATTCGGTTAATTGGCGCCCAGCTTGCAGTAACGTGTAAAAAGCAATGTTTATATCCACATAATTAAACGATAAGTAAATCCACGTTGTTGAGTAGTACGAACTCACGGGAAACTAACACTTTAGCCGGTGCTTCGCTTATCAAAAATCACCTCATATAGTGTGTGGTAACTAATGAAAAAAAGTGATCGCAAAAAATAAAGGAACGAGAGTTAGATTTCTCATCTCATTGAGTCATCAGTGTCGGAGGAAAAGGTTAAGCCACGTGAAATTGACTGTGAGAAAAGACAGAGGAAGCGAATTGTATCCAGTATGTGCTATGTTACCAGTATGTGCTGTGTTAATTGAATCTTTATGAGCCATCATCAGTATCGAAGGAAGGATGAATACCTAGCCACGTGGAGAGAAACGGAATATTTTCTTATAATAGCGTTTTGACTAGCTAAGTATTAAATTTTGTTTTCGATTGTATATTAAAATTATACGAGAAGTTGAATTTTGAATTAGAACTTGATAGATTATAACTTAAATATAGCATTCCCTACTGATTAGGACGTAACAAATTATTGACAAATTTAATAAGATTCCCAAATACCTACTCTTCGTTTGTATTAAAAGCATGCATTTGAATTACCCTTTGAATTGAAACTTGATAAATTGAAATCTAAGTTGTTAAAATTCCTAATTATTAATTTACTGTAAACTAAGCCAGTTCTGTTATACTATAGCGTTGCTTGTTCATTCAAATTGTTTAATTAGTTTATTTTTAAATCATTATTGTAAATTATATTAGAGGAAGTGTGAAGGAATTGCGAATTATAACTGGTTTCTGAGTAAATGATGGACGCAGAGCAGGTAGGTGTTGTAGTTACCGCCGCAGTTCGAACTGAAATCCAGCAAACTAGACAGGCATTCGATCGTTCAATTGAGGAACTGACGACTCGGTTAAGAGCATTAGAAACTCCTACGGTCGTTGAGGAGTATCGGCCGGTTACCATTGAACCTGGTGTAGTCTGCGATGAGCCATTGGATTTAGTGAAGTCGTTACCCGAGTTTAATGGTGAACAGGTCCGGTACATATCGTGGCGTCAAGCTGCCTTTGCTGCTTACAAGTTGTTTGAGTCTCATGAGGGAAGTTCGAGGCACTACCAGGCGGTGGCCATAATTAGAAACAAGGTCGTCGGCTCCGCGGATCAGGTCTTGTCATCGTTCAACACAGTCCTTAATTTCAAGGCAATAATAGTGCGATTAGATTTTACGTATTCGGATAAGAAACCTATTTACCTTGTAGAGCAAGAGATGTCAACTCTGCGCCAGGGTGGATTGTCAATAGTAGAATTCTACGACGAGGTTGAGAAGAAATTAACCCTGATAATTAACAAGACAATAATGCTACACGAGGGCAATAAGGCTCTAATTGAATCCCTTTCAAAAAAATATCGACAGGACGCGTTAAGAATTTTTATTTCTGGTTTGCAAAAACCTATGTGCGACATTCTATTTTCCTCCCAACCTACCGATATGCCAGGCGCACTTGCTCTTGCGCAGGAGCTTGAAGCAAACCAGGCACGGTATAATTTTGCAAACTCGTTTTTAAGTAGGTATGACCGTCCTATTAATTTCCCACCTAGGCAGGATTATAACTATAATCAATTCAATCCATATCATTCACCACACTACAGACAAATTTCCTCTAGCCAAGTACGGTCAAAGCCAGTAGCAATGGAAACGGACCCGTCCCTTTCTCAATATAGAAATGCAAATAATTTTCAAAAGCCTGTGCAGAATCCCAACAGTGTCCGCAAACCCGTAATGTCACACCCTAGTAATTTTCGGGGCTCGGTCCAGCAGCCCGGTCAACTTTATAGACCCATGCAGAACTCCAGAAATTTCCAAGGTCGTTCTAATGATCCCGGCCAGCTCAAGCGACATCGCGAGTCTGACCGACAAACACTTCCTAAGCTGCAAAGAATCAACCATTTGGGTCAAGGCCTATTAACACCAAACGTGGCATTTGATGATCAGAGCTATCCTTACGAATGTTATGACACGAACCAGGTTAACAGGAGTGCTGATGGAGATAGGGAGCAATTTCTTGACGACGAGTGTAATCAAATCGAGCACGGGAGTGCAGAATGCGAGAACACACCAGAGGCTTTCGATGAGATTAATTTTTTAGGGGAAAGTCCCTCCTGCCATACGTCGGTCGCACCCTGGCAGGAAGGGAAGTAAAATTCCTAGTGGACACTGGCGCCGCTAAAAATTACATTGCGAATCTAAGCTCCCTTAAGGCCATCAAGACGGTAACCAAGCCGTTCTCTGTCAAATCTATACACGGGACAAACGTTGTAACATCTAAGTGCGTTATAAACATATTTGACAGGAATGCTACAGTTTACTTGCTTCCAACCCTTAAAACGTTCGATGGAATCATTGGATTTGACTTTTTGAAGGAAATAGGTGCAAAGTAAAATTTGGGAGAAGGAATTATAAGTTATAATGGAGGTGAGGAAAGGTTGTTTTACTTTTACTGCAGGGACGTTAACAGTATCTCTATTGGAGACAAAATCATCCCGTCAGGTATAAGTGAACAGTTCTCTTCAGTAATGGCACGACACAGTAGAGTTTTTGCTGATCCCAATGAGGCATTGCCGTTTAATACAAGAGTCGTTGCGACTATCAAAACGACCGATGATGACCCGGTGTATTCAAAGGCCTATCCGTATCCGATGGCTGCGTCCGAATTTGTTAACCGTGAGGTTGCCGACTTACTTCGCAATGGAATTATAAGACCGTCCCGATCCCCCTACAACAATCCTATATGGGTTGTCGATAAAAAAGGAGTCGATGAAGGGGGTAAACGCGAAATGCGACTAGTCATAGACTTTCGGAAGCTAAATACCAAGACCAAGTGCGGCAAGTATCCAATTCCGGACGCAACGACCATCCTTGCCAATCTTGGGAAAGCTTCGTTCTTTACGACGCTTGATTTGAAATCAGGGTATCATCAGATTAAACTATCTGAGCGGGATAGGGAAAAGACCGCCTTTTCTATTAATAATGGAAAGCACGAGTTTTGTAGACTTCCATTCGGACTAAAAAACGCGGCTGGTATTTTCCAAAGCACAATAGACGACGTGCTAAGAGAGGAAATAGGTAGGTGCTGTCATGTTTACATTGATGACATCATTATTTTTTCGAAAACAAAGGAGGAGCACATGGAGGACATTGAGCGAATCTTAACGTTGCTTTTCGAGGCCAACATGCGTGTGGCGCCCGAAAATTCAAATTTTTTTTAAAGAAGAGGTTGAATTTTTGGGTTTTATAGTATCCAGTAAGGGAATAAGAACCTGCCCAGAGAAAGTGAAGGATATTATTAGTTATGAGGTCCCTAAGTCACTCCGCAGCCTACGATCCTTCCTTGGACTATCAGGGTATTACAGGCGTTTCGTAAGGGATTATGCTCATGTTGCTAAACCCCTTACGAAGTACTTGAGGGGTGAGAATGGAAATGTAGGTGCGAACCGGTCAAAGAATATTGAGATAGACTTAGACGAAGAAGCACTTCAAGCCTTAAACAGGATCAAGAAAATCCTGGCTTCTGAAGACGTGTTGCTTCTGTATCCGGATTTCGAGAAGCCTTTCGATTTGACTACGGATGCTTCCTCCCACGCGCTTGGTGCGGTCCTCTCTCAAGGTGGCACACCAATAACTATGATCTCGCGAACATTGTCTTCTACCGAGGAAAACTACGCTACAAATGAGCGGGAGTTACTGGCTATAGTGTGGTCATTGCAGAAACTCCGAAATTATCTGTACGGAGTAAACCGACTGAACATCTATACAGACCACCAGCCGTTGACCTTTGCCATTTCCGATAGAAACTCGAATGCAAAGATTAAAAGGTGGAGAGCTTTCGTGGAGGAATTTTCACCCACATTTTTTTATAAGCCTGGCAGGGAGAACTTTGTTGCGGACGCTTTATCTCGGCAGCATATAAATACCTTGGAACAGTCTGTAGACTTAGACTCCATGACAGTTCATAGTGAGGCATCCTTAACTAAGGTTATACCTAGCGTTCAAAATCCGGTAAACTGCTTTAGGAATCAAATAATTCTTAATCAGGGCGTAGAGCCTCTTAAAACAACTAAGTTACTTTTCAGGAAGCAAATGAGACACACGATTACATTTGTTGACGTTAATAACCTTTTCCAAGTTTCTAAAGAAATTGTCAATCCCAGTGTTGTCAATGCAATTTGTTGCGATTTGTCTGTATTAGCGCAAGTTCAAGACGAGCTCATTACCTTGTTTCCCTCGGTGAAGTTTTGTCATACTGGAAGATTTGTTACAGATATTTTCAACCCGAATGATCAAATAGAGATTCTTGTAACCGAGCACAATCGGGCCCATCGATCTGTCCGAGAAAACGCGCAACAGATTTTAAGAGATTATTATTTCCCTAATATAAGGAAGAGATTAAAGGAAATAGTCTCAAGTTGTAAGATTTGTCATGAAGCCAAGTATGAGAGACGTCCACCTAGGCCCGAGATAGGTGAAACACCTGTACCATGTCATCCGGGTGAGATACTCCATATAGATATTTATTCGACGGCGGGAGCTCGCTTTTTAACGTGTGTCGATAAATTTTCCAAGTTTGCAGTTGTAAAGCCTATAAAATCGCGAGCAATAGTTGACGTAAAAGAACCAATTCTGGAAATACTGAATCTTTTCAAGGACACAAGAACAGTTGTGTGCGACAATGAGAAATCGTTTATCTCGGTAAGCGTAAGGTCATTGCTCAGGGATCACTTTGGTATAACTATGTTTACTACACCACCCTTTCACAGTGTGACGAATGGACAGGTGGAAAGGTTTCACAGTACCCTTTCCGAGATAGCAAGGTGTACTAGACTAGAGAAGAACATCAGCGATACTGCTGAGCTCCTCTTACTTGCCACAGCCAAGTACAACAGGACGATTCACTCAGTAACTAATCATAGGCCAATTGATGTTATCCACTCTATTCCAACTGCTTTAGGGGATGAAATCAGGAAGAAGATTGCTAACAACCAGGAAATATGTCTAGAATATCATAACAGGAATAGGAAAACGCGGGTATTCAAACCGGGTGAGGAGGTATTTGTAAGAACAAACAGACGTATCGGCAATAAGTTTAGGAAGCTCTTTATCGAAAAGATTGTTCAAAAGGATCTAGGGACCACGGTTCTGATTGACGGCAAGAAAGTTCACAAGAGCAACCTGAGGTAGACCTATGGACTATAAGGATGTCCCATTCTCGAATCTTGTCTAAATAGCGCGGGACTACATATTAACCTGAAGCTTGTCGATATTATTTGCTCAACAATTTAACGGAAATAGTGATAAGTTTTTTTTGTATCTTAGTCGAAACACACTTCCTTTAGTATACAGGAGATAGATAATTAAATCACAAGTGTACTATCATTGTATCCAAAATCGGATATATCTAACTATATTATTATTATGTTTTTATTGTTATCATATTGTTAATTAATTAAACTGTAATTTAGAAAGCAAAATTAATGGGAAAAGCATTTATATTATAAATTATTAGAATGAGATGGATGAAAATGTTGGTTTAGTAGTATGATAAGCAGTATTGTAAAAACGTAGTATCAAAGTTGTATAAAAATGAAGCCGTGGACGTCTTCGCTTAAGAGAGGGAATAGTTATGGGAGCGAGGAAAAGAGCCGACGAAATGCAGCCGAGAGCGACGTGCCTAGCAGCAGCAGAGAGCAAAGCAGCTCCACTGCACAGTGGTGGTAAACAATGGAACCGTTTGATGGGCAGCACACGGTGGTTCGCTCGAGGTACAGTCGGCTAGATGTGATGAGTTCCGATCTTTGATATTGCGAGTGCGAACACGGGTTTCCCTGGTTATTTGAATACTTATAAATCGGATTAAATAAACTAATAAATTGATGAAAAGGATTGGTGTTTCATTTAATTCGGTTAATTTATATAAGGTGGTTGAGGAGATGCTACAAATATTTGCAGCATGTAAGATTTGTCGATGACCCATAGTACTTTACTCGGGTGGTGCTACCTGGATTCCAACCATAGTTATTTGGTACATTTATTAAATTTAAGTTAAGAGGTCTACCTTTCCCTTCCCTCTAAATAATTCTAATAGCTTACTTATTATAACACTTTCGCATTCGATTTTGTTCGTCCTTCATAAGCATGTGTGTAATTCAATTCAATTTAAATTGAAAGTGGTAAACTGTCACCGAATGAACAAAAACAATGAAAATGTGTAATTAATGCCGACAATGCCATTCGTGCGGTACTACAACGGCTTTATTTAGTCATTCTTTACTCAATTATTTACAGAATTCTATAGTACAATAAACTCACTTGTTGCCTACTCACTCCAGTCCTGATGATTTTCATCCCTGTATGCCTTTAGCCACTATGCTGTGATCACATTAAGAAGAGTTAGCTTATGACACGAAGGATTGGCGTATTGTTGACTTTTGAGTAATGATTCAGTCGATTAAACTGAAATGGGATTCTGAAATAATATTTGCCTATTGATTGGCAATTTAATGAAGTCTTTGCGATAATTAAATCGAATTTTAATTATTAGATGTGATTGGAGGTTGTAGGAGAGACAGAACAATATCGAGTTTCAGTTTGTTCAGAAAACAGTAATTGACATGGATTTTTGTTAATCTTTTCGAGAAAATTCTAGATTGGTCCTTTATCGTCTTTATTTTTGATGTGGAAAATATCTAAGCTGGCGCATTTATTGAACCGGGTATAACTATAAACCGCATATATATTGATAAAGCTCTCAAGTCCCTTCGACATCGTTAAAACTGAACTTAAGTGTCTCTAGTTTTTGATAAGCCTCTTTAAAGAGCTTTGTAAAATGTGGACAAATTTACTATTTGCTTAATACAAGCATAGCACATTAAGTTATAATTCTAAACCTAAAATCTAAGGGTAAAAAATGATCAAGAAAGAGTAGAACTTAATCTAAACTTTAAGCTTAGGACAGGCAAAGAAAAAGTTGTAAAAAGTCCGAAACGTAAGTTGCACAGGGAATGTCTCAGAGAGTATTTACAAAAATAAGAAAGATATGAGGGAACACTTGTCAGTGGCTCTCGGTTTCCATACTCCGTGTGGTGGTAAGGAAGGCTAAACAGAGGGACTGATCTTAAAAAGTAAGGAATAATGTTAAGAGAGACCAGTTGGAGCAGATGAGGACAATCGATGATTCCAGTTAATAACCCCTCGGAGCAAAAAGACTGAAACCTAATATCACATGAGTTTCAAAATCACTACATCAACACTAGCGCTGTGTGAATAGCATCATAAGAGTATTTATAACCCCTTTAGCGCTAGTAAATTATAAAAAAATAAAAAATTAAAAACCGTATATCAGCCACATTATGGCATGTGGTAGCAGGCCTAACAATTTAAGTCAGTTCCTATAGGGGGGTAGATTGAATGGGCCGTCCTAGCCAAAACTACGCAAGGCAAAACGTATGAATATACGCTGAACAGCTTGACGAGTGGTGGGTTGGTTAGCTTTGCTAATTTAGTAGTTTTTCGTCAGCGCTGAGGCTTGTTATCCAAGTAGTACCACAGGGATCAATTCTGGGTCTAATATCGTTCTACATGTTTATCAATGACTTGCTGTCCGTGTGCAAACATGCTTCAATTCACCTCTGTGCTGACGACGTGGTGTAGAAAGAAACTGAAAACGATCCCATTTTTTAACAAGTACATTTTGGCCGAATCAAATTATTTATTTATTTATTTAATTTATTGCGACAGCTTACACAATAAGATACTTTTTTTTTTAAGGCAGTGAAAAACTTATTAATAAGAAATTATAAAGCAAACGAGTTAACAACATTGCAAAAAGGTATAAACGACTGATAGGTTACATAAAACAGTTAAAGGAAAGATTTACTTTAGCAAGCAAAGTAAAATAATCAAAGGGCAGAAAGATACAATTTTTATTATTTTTTGAAATTTAGTATTCCCCCTTATTTCTAAAATTTGGCGTTGGAGCGAATTCCAGAGTCGAGTAGCGTTTACGAAGAATCGACGTTCTGAGGTCAAATAAGAAAATTGCAGTAAGATTTGTCCTGTCCTCACGGATGCACACGGCGTTGTTATATGCGACATACGACATTAAGTTTCCGGCTGCTGATGGAATCGCACTTCCCAAAGACTTCACAGCCATAAGTGAGAATAGGAGTGATAAGTGTCTTAGTGAGCATGATTCTGGTTTTTATAGGAGTGAAGCTTTGGGTCGCCCACAAGGAGCGAATGATCAATCCAAGTTAGAGTCTTGTTGGAGGTCATACCCAAGTTTTTAGCGGTGTCCACATATTCAATAGGATCGTCGTTAAGTTGAATTAGGGGAAAGTGTGACGTACTTAAAGCTTTCCTCGATATGACGATGAACTTTGACTTTCTAGGGTTTATCATCAGCAGATTCTGTTGCGACCAGTTAAATATTTTTTCCAGGTTGGAGTTTTAGCGGCTAACGCAAAGATCAATTGAGTCGAGTGAACAGCCGTTGTGTAATTGGGTGTCATCGGCATACATTTCAACGGAAGAACTTGTGACAATGGAGGGTAGCCCGTTAACTGGGACCCCTCCTGTTCCCAGAATAGATCCCTGTGGTACGCCACACATATTGGGAAGAAGGTCTGACATTTTACCATTCACGAATACTGCCTGCTGACGACCTACGAGGTAAGAAGACAAAAGACTCACAGCGGAAGAGGAGAAGTTGAATTTGCTTAAAAGTTTATTGCTCAGTATACTGTGGTTTATTGAGTATTGGGTTTACTACTTAGTACCAAATAATATGTGTAGTATAAACAACTACTAAGTATTAACCAAGTACTATCTAGAGCAGTCAATAAAGAATTGTCAAAGTAAACGGACGTCTTTCATTTGCATACTTAACATGGTGTCAGGTGTAAATTAAAAAAAAATAAAAATAAAAATACTTCTAAAAGTGAAACACAACGTGACATGGAACCGATCAAACCGCCTACCCATTTAATGTTTAATAGTTCCAATTTGGGACAAGCCTGGAAGGAATGGAAACAACGCTTGGACTTCTACTTAATTGCAGTGGGGCTAGATAAGGCGCCACCTATAAGAAAAATCGCCATTTTGCTCCATACAATTGGCCCAGAAGGGATTCAAATTTATAATACATTTAAATTTGAAGAGGGCGATGAGAAAATTTATACCAGTGTCGTAGCTGAGTTCGATAAATATTTTGAGCCGAAGAAAAATTTAATTTACGAACGATATAAATTTCTTTGCTGTCGCCAAAAATCAGCACAATCCATCGAACAGTTTCTTACGGAACTAAAACAGTTAGCATCAAGCTGTGAATACCAAGAGAAAGATGAAATGATTAGAGATGTTTTCATTATCGGACTCCAGGATGAAAAGCTGCGAGAAAAATTAATTGGCATCGACGATTTAACACTACAGATAGCAGAGGCAAAATCAAAGTCTTATTTTCTGGGTAAAAAACAGGCATCGGACATGGCGCAGGCGGAAATTCAGAGTGAGCAACCAGTAAATATGGTTTACAGATCGAATCAAGATCGTCCATCAACATCCTCATCGTCACATCAATTACGTCGACAGGGCTACCGTTCCCGAAACTTGCAATATGATAACAGCACAGCATCATACAGTCGAGATAAGGAGAGAAGAAACTTCAGCCAGACCTGTGAAAATTGCGGTCAGCACCATAGAAATAAATGTCCAGCAGCGGGAGCTAAATGTTATCGTTGTAACGGCAGTAATCATTTTGCCAAAATGTGTAAGTTAAATAAACGAGCTGTAAATTATGCCGAACAAAATTTTCTCTCGGAGAGCGAAGCGGACAGTGAAAGTTCATGTGGCAGCCTATTTATTGGTATATGTAGTATTAATGCATGCGTATCTAGTAAAAAAAATTATTCAAATGACATTTGGTTAGTTAGTCTTAATATTAATAACATAAAAATAGATTGTCAATTGGACACAGGCGCGCAAACTAATGTTATGAGTTTGGACACACAATAGAATTAACAGTGCATGCGAGTGTCTTCTCAAAAAGTCAAGTGTTATTTTAACTTCATTGGGTGAGGCAAAGCTAAATGTCTTAGGAAAGTGTAAATTAAATGCCAATATAAAGATTAAAAATCAAGATCATCATTTTAAAATTAAATTTTCCGTAATAAAAAATTCGTGTCCTACAATTATTGGCTTACCTGATTGTGTCAGACTGGGTCTTGTAAAGAAGGTTTATTCAGTAAACAAACAATTTCAAGAAAATGTGAGCAGTATTGATTTTAAAAGGGATTATAAAGATCTGTTCAAGGGTTTAGGATGTCTCGATGTAACTTGCAGTTTGAAAGTTAAGGAGAACAGTGAACCAGTGGTTGATTCCCCACGAAAAGTGCCTTATAAGTTGTATGACCGTTTGAAGTGTGAACTGCAGCGAATGGAGAGTTTGAAAGTGATTGAAAAAGTTTCAGGACCAACAGAATGGGTTAATTCAATTGTTGTAGTGGAAAAACCAAACAAATCACTTCGTGTCTGTCTAGATCCTCGGAACTTAAATCAAGTTTTATTAAGGTCTCACTACCCGATCCCGAGTATAGAATTTGTTAAGTCTAAATTAGCCGGTGCTCGTTTTTTTTCTGTTCTGGACGCAAGTAATGGGTTTTGGATGGTGAGATTAGACAATCAGTCTTCACGGCTATGTACGTTTAACACTCCATTTGGGAGGTTCAAATATCTTCGTCTTCCATATGGTTTAAGTGTAGCACCCGAAATCTTTCATAGGCTGATAACAGAACTGTTTGCAGATTTAGAAGTCATTGTATATATAGACGACCTTCTCGTCTGGGGGAAGTCGAAGGAAGAGCATGATCTCCGGCTTACAATGGTCTTGGATCGTGCAAGATCTTCCAATTTGAGACTGAATGAAGACAAGTGCCGCTTTGGTGTGACTGAGGTCAAGTACTTTGGTCATATTTTTAATGAACGGGGAATGCGTCCCGACACTTCAAAAATTTCTGCTATTTGCAAAATGCCCTCCCCTAGGACGATAAAGGATCTTCAAAGATTCTTAGGAATGCTGAATTATTTAGGACCTTTCATAAAAAATCTGTCTACGGAGTCAGCGCCTCTAAGACAATTACTTAAGAAAAATGTAGGATGGGAATGGAATGAAAGCCACCAAATAATTTTTGGAAGACTTAAAAAGTTAATAATACAGCCCCCAGTCCTTGCATATTTCAAGCCAAATGAGCCACTTACTTTGTCAACAGATGCCTCAAAGTCAGCCGTTGGGGCAGTATTGCTGCAAAACAACCAACCTATAGCATTTGCATCAAAATCTCTGACTGCATGTCAACAAGGATATGCTCAAATTGAAAAAGAGCTATATGCTATTGTATTCGGTGCAACTAAGTTTCATCAGTACATATATGGTCAAAATGTTACATCAGAAACTGACCACAAACCGTTGGTTTCCCTTTTTCGTAAGCCATTGGCTGAAGTGCCAGCCCGTCTACAACGAATGATGTTGTGTCTGCAGGCATATGATTTGAACGTGTCTTATAAGCAGGGTAAGGAACTTCAAATCGCCGACACACTTTCAAGAGCACCTTTACCTGAAACAGACGACTCTGAAATAGATAGGGACATACAAATTCATGTGGGTTTTGTTAAATCATGTCTTCCAATATTGCCAAACAAATTACAAGAGATTGAAAAAGAAAGTGCTAACGATTCTGAAATGCAACAACTTAAGTCATATGTCCACAATGATTGGCCAAATCGAAAAAATCTTGTCGCAGCTCTTGCAAAACCCTATTGGAATTACAAACATGAACTTACTTTGATGGATAGCCTAATTTTAAAAAATCAGAGCATAATAATTCCAAAAAATCTTCGTCATTCGATTTTGCAAATCATTCATGAAGGTCATCTCGGTATACAGAAATGTAAAAGCCGTGCCAGAGGTATTGTTTTTTGGCCCGGAATGTCTAAAGATATCCAAGATTTCGTTGGGAATTGTTCAACATGCACAAAATATCAAAATGCCAACTCAAAGGAACCTCTGTTAAGTTTTCCACTTCCAGAATTACCTTGGGAAACCGTCGGCAGCGATTTATTTGAGTGGAACAAAGAACTATATTTACTTTGTGTTGATTATTACTCCAAATTTGTAGAAATCGCTAAACTGTCGTCCAGTAAAGCTGTTGCTGTTATCCTACAGTTCAAATCCATTTTTGCAAGACATGGCATACCAAAGCAACTGATTTCAGATAACGGTCCACCTTACAGTTCATCAGAGTTTAGACAATTCTTGAACGCATGGGGGATACAGCACAGGACTAGCAGTCCTCATTACTCGCAGTCAAATGGTTTAGCTGAGAGATCAGTTCAAACAATTAAAAAACTTCTCACAAAATGTAAAGATTCAAATACCGATCCATATCTAGCTCTCCTTAACTTGCGAACAACACCTAGTAATGGTTACGCTCCATCTGAATTACTTATGTCGAGAAATTTAAGAACAAAACTGCCAGTACTGGTTGAGCATCTTAAACCATGTTATGTAAACTCAAATGCCTACAGAAAAGCTTTAAGAAAGAAGCAAAATATTTCTAAATCCTACTATGATCTTCACAAGGAAATTAACTGATTTGAATATTGGTGATAAAATCCTTTTCAAAAATTTCCGGATTCAAACTGGATAACAGGCGAGATAACAGAACGGTGTACTGAACCTCGTTCATACACTGTCACAGATAACAATGGAAATTCGTATAGAAGAAATCGGAAACATATTTTACAGGATACCATGTCTGATACATCAGTTGAAATTCAGGTGAAGAAAGAGGATTCAAATGTAGAAGAAGGTATTGAACATTTTGAACAAGAAGTCTCAAGCAGAACTACCAATGAAACCAGTAATGAAAATAAGAGCTACGATCCAATGAAGTTAAGATCAGGCTTGATGCTAGGTAGGAAATAATTGAATTAAAAAATGGAATCAGTTTTAAGTAACTATCTGAAATCTTTAATTATTGCTATTGAATTCATTGTATTCCTTATTTCATTCATATTTTATTACCTTTGAGCATTTGTTTGAATTCTTTGTATTTCTTATTTTATTAGCTTTAAGAATCTTGCAAATTCAAAATCTAAGAACAAACTTGAAGTCCATAATTATCCTAATTTCTCATATTAAATTCTGTATATTATTATATTATTATATCATTATATGAATTTGAAATTCTGTGAAATCGTGTACACACTTTACTAAGAAAGGGCATATTGAGTATTGGGTTTACTACTTAGTACCAAATAATATGTGTAGTATAAACAACTACTAAGTATTAACCAAGTACTATCTAGAGCAGTCAATAAAGAATTGTCAAAGTAAACGGACGTCTTTCATTTGCATACTTAACATGGTTGACGGTATCAAATGCTTTTGAGAAGTCAAAAAGCACTAGAAACGTTACCTGATCTTTGCCTAAGTTCTGTCTTATATCATCTGCTACCGTTAATAGGGCTGTGGTGCAACTATGTTTAGCGCGGAAGCTTGTTTAGATGTCAATAAGTGATGCACATTGAGATACCTATTTATTTGTTTCTGCATAATTTTTTCGAGGACTTTGGAAAGAAAAGAAAGTATCGCGATTGGACGAAAGTCATTACCTGTAGAGTTCTTAGGGATAGGTAAAATTTTGTGGTTGAAATATGAGTAACATATGGTAATATTAAGGGAAATATAATCTTTATAAACTTGGGGTGAATTTCGTCGACCCCGGCTGCATTAGATTTGATGGAAAGTAGACTCTCAACCACATCCGTCTGTTCAATAGCGGAAAATTCAAAAGTTTAGAAGGGAGACGTGTTGGGAAAAGGGGGAAGAGAAACAGTCGATGAAGAATACGACACAAAATTTGTATTTAGTTCGATACCATCGATATTGTCAGAAAGGCTACTCTTTTGCTTAGCAACGCCAATCTGCTTGAGGTTCTTCCACAACAGTTTGCCAGGTTATGGCGCGTTCAGGCGTTTGGAGTAAAACCGTGTTTTGGCTGCTCGAATTTTGCAGACTACGTTATTACGGAGAGTTCGATAAGCCCTAAGATTCTCATCTATTCTGAAACGCTAATGCGCCTCATCGCGTTTTTTCATACCTTCCCGAATGTCACTTGTAAACCACGAATTTATTCCGAATCTTGATATTTTTGTCTTTGTAGGTACATGACTGTTGAAGAGTTGAAGAACTTTGGTTTGAAAGAACTCAACTTGTTGATTGGATGAGGACATAAAATATATTTGCTCTCAGTTCATACTGCGCGCGTCGCTTTCCAATACCGAGTAGTCAATATGCTCGAAATCTCGTAACTTAAATATATTGGCTGAAAGCTGTTGGTGTAGTAGAATTGACAGGAGAAAGGTTAAGTGAACTCAAACTATCGATTAATTTGCATTCCGACAATAGATCACTGTTGATGTCTCCGCACAGTATTACATTAGGTGAACTGATTGAGATTTCTTCTAACAAGGAAGTAAGATGACAAAGGTTAACTGATTTGTTTGGTTGTTTTTTGTCAACCACGCCGAGAAGAACTGTTTCATCATTGCTGACCAGATCCAAAAACAAATAATCCATCTCACTGTTACGCTGGGACTTACATTTAATTTTGACATTACGAAATATACCAACTCCTACATAAATAATGACTCCACCACCGAGGTGACCGATTCTGTCGCCCCGATAAATTTAATAACCCCTTAAGCAGTAAAGATCATCATTTGTATCCTCACTATCAGAAACTGAGGGGAACCAAGTTTCAGAAACGCAAACGATGTCGACCCCGGGACCTTCAAACAGAAAACGAAATTCATCAATTTTTGGCAAAAGACTTTGTGCATTAATGTGGCAAATCTGAAGACCATGTTTTTGTTTCGAGAACACTCGGACCAACGAACGTAAAGTACCGATACTACCCGCCTCTGGAAAACCCCTACTATGACTACCCACAAGGTGAGGCATAGATGAAAGATAAAGCAAGTAGTAAAAGAAAAAAAAAAGAAGTGGAAAAAAAAGATTTCAAAATAAAAAAAAAATTAAAAAATAAAAATAAAATAATATAAAGAAGAAAAAGAAAAAAGAAAAAATTATTAAATTATTAAAAAACATAGAATATGGTCGCTACTGTTGTCGCTGATCAGACATAGAGCTTTCGCCTCTGTCGATGATCTTTTGAAGATTGTCTATGTTTTCAACAGCATGAGCTTTCCCTGTTGCATTCGGCTTAACGTATACAATACCACGAGAGGAATACACAGATGCCAATTTTTTGTCTCTTTTGAAGCGGAGTACACGCTGCATCAGCGAGTGGTTAATTATGTTTGGTTAGGGCTTCGTGGATATGTATGTAAACGTCAGAATGTATTCCAATGTCTCGCAAACGAAGTAGTGCATTTTTTGGTTTTTTTTGTCATAAGCTGAATTAAATTTGATCATAATTGATGGATTTTGGGTGTTTCTATTTTTCGGTCTAGTGCGATACAGTGTACTCTCTCATTACGGATACCTCTTATAAGCGGACACCTCCTATAACCGGACAGATTTCAAAGAACGGAAATTAAAACATGATTTTTCATATTTATAATTCCCTCATAAGCGGACTCTCTTATAACCGGACGCCGACACCGTCGGCACCGGCGGCCGTCGACTTTCCGATCATGAATTTGATAGTCTCAACTTCGTTCTTAATTTTGTTGAGGATCCTCTGCTCTGACTCTGCCAGTTTTGATGACAGCAAACTCACGATAAACTCACTATGCTTCACTAGCTTCGCATCGAGATTTTCCACGCCGCCGGAGTAGTTTCAATTTGTTCAAGATAGTTTTTAAGTTGCGATTCAGCTATTTGAACAGGGGGCGGGGTAGCATGTGAATGCAATTTGCACGGATTGATTTTTTGTTGTTGTTCAGAGATTGTAGCAGGAGGAATGACAATAGACGATTGCACTTTGCACTGGTTGGTTATTTGTTGTTGTTCAGTGGCAGTTACAGGGGGAATGACGACGGGTGATTGAACTTTGCACTGGCGAGCTTTAGGCGAACGGAGCATTTTATTTTCGTTTTAAGGTAGAAATGATTTTAGTGTTTATTACTTATAATTGACAAAAAAAGGGTGTTTTTTTTTTATGGAAATGGTGACATTAGATTATTTCACTATTTACAGCCAGGTGGTGATTACAGATATTGCAACTTTAGGTAGATATAACACGATCAATGGGGAAGCAGAAAGAAACAAGTCTACTCGTTAGCTTTCATTACAGAACACTGAAATTAAAGACCTCAATTTCAAAACGGTTTATAATCGACGGGAAGCCCTTAGTGATTCGCATTGCATTGTATTTTATTTTGTATTTTATTACAAAACAAAATTAAAATCCCCCTTTCGTTGCAGAAGCAAGTCCTTAAACAACTGTTTACAGGACATCCAGGCATCAATACCATGCAGCTATGAATACTGGTCCAACATTGATCAGGATATAGCATAGATTATGCGAGAGTGTTCAGCTTCTGCATTTGCGTCCCCAGCACCTGTTAAGATACAAACATGGTCTTGAAATCATCTTGATTATGTCCAGCCATTCCAAAAGCAAATGTACCCCATCATAATTGATGCAAATTCTAAAAGGCGAGACATTTTGTAAATGCGGTCCACCACAACAGCTGCGACTGTCAGTATGCTGCGAGAAATTTTCGCGAAATTTGGACTATCAGATGTTGGAGTGTCTGATTTTCGTCCGGAAAGTTTGCTGACTTTTACGCTAAATACATAAGAACGGCACCTTTCCACCCACAGTCAAATGGACAGGCGGAGAAGTTCGTCGACATCTTTAAGAAGGGAATGAGAAATTTCGATGGAGGAGGTACTGCATTTGCGCTACTAAAAACCCTTCTACAGTGTTATCGCTCAACATCAAATGATCAACTACCTGATAACATCACTCCTGCGGAAGCCATGCTGGAACGCAAAATAAAAATGCAGTTGATGGATACTCCATCAATTACCGCTTGAGATACAGGAGAGGAATATGCGCAAGAGTTTCAACCTGGTGATACTATTTATGCTCATAATAAGAACCGTACCTAAGGACCTTGGTTATCCGGTATTGTCGTCAAAAGAACTGGATCTGTTATGTACGCTGTCCAAGAAGGCAACAAAACGTGGCGACGGCATTAAACCAATTAAATTATTATTATTATGGTATCGGGAGGGTTGTTGACAGCCCTTGGCACTTCGGTTTCTAAGGAATCCTATTGTGCCTTCTTCTAGTGTTTCTTAGATGAATTGTTTCACCCCAGAGGAAATCAGCAAATTAAGGAACTTCTCTGGGTAGATGGCCGCGAGTTAATCCATTGGGATGATTTCGTCACCGAAAATTCTCTTTCTAAGTTGGAAGAGAGTTGAGCATTCCGTTAGGATCTATGGTTGCTCCTATCGAGGTTTACAATGAAATTCGATTTTCTTTGTGATGGTACAGGGAATAGCAGCTTTGAACATACTTACCCTGGTGTGTTAAGCCAGATTTCTCTAGATTCTTGCATGCAAGGCCCTTTGCGTGTCTTGCGAAGAGTGATTTACTTACCCCATAGAACATCACCGGGCATAATATGCTTAACTACCATGCAAGAAGACTGGGACTAAACACGGATGACCTTTGCAGAGGCTGTGGCGACGAAGAAGTAGATGAGGACACCCCACACTTTCTTTGCCACTGTCCACCGCTCTGCCATAAAAGATTCAAAACCCTAGGAAGACATTTCTTTCAGGATCTAGAAGAACTATCCGACAAGTCTGTGGTCGACATACACAGATTTATCCGCGCCTCTAAATGGCTCGACAGAACATAGGCTAATGGTTCCTAGTAAGGGGGCTGAGACCCCTAGGGTATCACAATGGGTCTACATTGACCTAAGTGTGACGGAGAAGGGACCTCCTTTCCCGTCAACCCTATTACCTAACCTAACCTACCCCATAGAAAGATTCGGGTCCAATGAATTCTGTTGACGTCTTTTGCTAGTGAGTCGGCTATTTCATTGCCCGCAAATCCACTATGTGCAGGAATCCAGTAAAGGATGACCATGTTGTTCCTAGCTAGGTCCACGATTACATTGCGGGTTTCTAGGACTAGTTTGGATTTGATGACATGCTAGTCGAGCACTTTTAGGGCAGCTTGACTTGAGAAGATGAATATGATTTTCCCCATGATGTGAGGGGACTGATTGAGTCTCACACATTGATTGATGGCAAAGACCTCGGCTTGGAATATGGATACGAATTCACCAAGGCTGACTGAGAAGTTCGCGTATGATGATTCTCCAAAGATTCTGGAACCAGTACCTGTTTCCATTTTGTATCCGTCCTTATACCAAACGAGGTCAGAAGGTGATGGTTGGGGTTTGTGGTTCTCCCAGTCCTCCCTTGACGGGATAACTATTTTGAGAAGTTTTTATTGAAGCAATATTCAGGTAGCACGTCGTCTGGAGGCATGCTGCAGATGGTGTCTTGCTCCAGTGTTTCAAGTAGGGATAAGTGTCCTCCTCTATAGGACTTTGGGTCGAAGTTGCTTGAGTGAAAAAGTCGGTGGATGCCTAATTTGGCTTCCATTCGATTGAATTTTTGTAGAGGTGGTAAACCTAAGATGACATTGAGTGCAGCAGTTGGAGTTGTGCGAAGGCATCCTGACATGCAGGTTTCGGCTAGGCGTTGCACGTGTTCTTATTTCGCAACCGTGGTTATTTCGTTAGTTTTTGTCCACTAGACCATGCTTGCCCACGAGATCATCCGTCTGACGATCAGTTTAGAAAGCCAGAATACCATCTTGGGTTGTACCATAGATAAATCTCTATATATATAAAACGCTTCCCTGACTGACTGACAGATCAACGCCCAGCCCAAACCATTAGAGCTAGAAACATGAAATTTGGACAGTAGTTTCCTTTAGTGGCGTAGACCCACTAAGAAAGGATTTTTCGAAATTCGGCTCCAAAAGGGGAGATACAGGGTGTTCAAGTTTGCATGGAATCAAAAATTTAAATTGGAATTAAGAATTGAAATTTGGTAGGTAAATTTTACAATAAAAATAAAGAAACACGTGTTTCACCGTTTTTCAAAATTATATCCACGGGCCAAGATACAGGGTGTTAAAGTTTACAAATTTATAGTATGCGCAACCGTAGCCATCGGCACATTCGGTTCGTGATCGTGTGTTGTTTTTGTTTTATCGAGCTGCGCAAGGGTAGTTTTTTCGTTTATTTTTCTTTGAATACGATTCTTGCTTCTATGGATACACTACGTAGTTTATTTACGATGCATTCGCAGTTCGGAGTAATTCGACGGGGAACGGGTGTGTAGGATGGGACATGAGTCCACTGACCCGATTTCAAAAATTCAATATTGAAATGGTGACATTTTTTGCTTCCTTTTATCTTTGAAAGCTCCATAGGGACGGATAATTTCTAGCGACTTAGTATACACCTTAGTATGTATTTAACGCGTGCGAAGCAGCGGGTGAACTGCTAGTAATACATAGATGCCTTTCAACGAGCACATCGAAGAGCTTTGATTTTACATCGAGCAGATGGCCATAGTTGTACAACATTACGATTTGGAATAATTTTTCCTTATTCCTTCATTCTCGCTGTGGACGATCTACACTAGGGATGTTCATACAAAAAATACATCGATGTTTTATTCGATGTAATGCATCGAAACGTCCCATCGATACATAACGATGCATCGTTGAAAAACATCGAATAAAAATATCGACGTAGTTGTTAAAAATATAGATTAGGCAATAAGAAAATGAGATACTATCCAAGGTTCTTAGTTAAAATACGATTCATTAAAATTTCATTAAAATTAATTTATCGTGGGTTTTAGAAAGCTTGTTATTTTGAAATTAGACATCCCAGTACTTCTACTACAAAGTTTTCGACAATGGCCTAGTACAATGTCCTCCAAATTTTCACTTTTGACAAGCAAATTAAGGCGTCAGGTTCGTAAAAATTTAGATTCTGTAAGGTCTTGAGAGTCTGTAACTCAAATTTGATCATGATCGGTCCCATAGAACCGAAGTTACACGGCTTTTACGAGCGCGCGCCGAGCCGTGCCAGAGTTGATTTTTATTAAAAATCTGCTGCATCGCTAGGACTTGGTTTTGAGTGAAGCTCGGTTTTTTGGCTCATATCGCGCACCAATAGAATTCTGATCGATAGATTTTCAAATTTGTCCTGACTTTGCTAAAGCATGAAAGAATAGAAAAACACGAGGGTCGAGTCATTTATTTGATTTCTGTTATGGAAAAACCGTTCCTGAAACTTTAAACGCGTTTTCCTCGAAACGTTTTTTTTTTAACTGGTGGGAATAGCCGACACCGGAGTTTTTGACCGATTTTGAAAATTGTTTGTTTGTTTTATTCTGTGCGTTATAAGCTATCGAATGACACATGCTTTTGTGGAAATTCGAATTTTTCACAACGCTGTACACGTTTTTCCCCGATTCTTTTTTTACCGTTTTCGGACCTCAATTTTCAAAACTGCGTCATTTTTTCCCCGATCGGTTTTTTTTCAAAAGCATATTTAATTCGATAGATGTTTTTGCACCAACCTACAATTTTTTTTCATTTGTGCAAGGATCGAGGCGAGACAGAAGAAATGCACATGAAACTAAAGGGTGGTTAAGTTTTAAGGGCCGATGTTGATTTTGAATAAAACACAAATTATTTAGGAAATTATTGTCATTTCTTTTTATTATGATAATATTGGTATGGTTGAATTATGTATGGAACAAAATATCGGCCAAATGGCCGCCGCGACCTCAGCGGCACACCTCCATCCGATGGTCCAAATTTTCGATGACGCTGAGGCATAATTGAGGTTCTATGCCGTTAATGTGCCGAATTATCTCATCCTTTAGCTCTTGAATTGTTGCTGTCTTATCGACGTACACCTTTTCTTTCAAATAACCCCAAAGAAAGAAGTCCAACGGTGTCAAATCGCATGATCGTGGCGGCCAATTAGCATCGCCACGACGTGAGATAACACGGCCATTGAATTTCTCCCGCAAAAGAGCCATTGTTTCGTTAGCTGTGTGGCAAGTGGCACCGTCCTGTTGAAACCACATATCGTCCACATCCATATCTTCCAATTCGGGCCATAAAAAGTTCGTTATCATCTCATGATAGCGAACACCATTCACAGTAACTGCCTGACCGGCCTCATTTTGGAAAAAATACGGCCCGATGATGCCGCCAGCCCATAAACCGCACCAAACAGTCACTCTTTGTGGGTGCATTGGTTTTTCGACAATCACTCTTGGATTATCATTCGCCCAAATGCGGCAATTCTGCTTATTGACGAATCCACTGAGGTGAAAATATGCCCATCACTGAAGATGATTTTCTTCGAAAATTGATCATCCACTGTTGCCATTTCTTGCCACCATTCTGACCATTGACGACTCTTAGTTCTTGAGTCAATTGCACCTTGTAAGCGCGTAAATGCAAGTCTTTATGCGTAATGTTCATCAACGACGAGCGTGAGAGGTGCAATTGTTGGGCACGACGACGAGTTGAGGTGGACGGCACTTCAGCCACACTATCGCGAACAGTAGCAATATTTTCTGCAGTACGAGCTGTACGCGCATGCACTGGTGTTTTCACATCTCCTACAGACCCGGTTTGCTCAAATTTTTGCACGATTTTTCCGATTGTACGCACATTTGGACGATTAAATTGACCGAAAAAATCACGAAGTGCATTGATTTGAACGCCCATTTTCATAATAAGCCTGAATAACTTTAACGCGAGTTACATACATTGACCCCAAGCTTGCCATTGAACTCCCAAAAAACTCTCCCATTCAAAATCGAGCGGAAGCAAAAACCGCTTGCTTGGTAATTTTGGTATGACGCAAGGTAGGTCAACGGCAATGCTGACAAATATCCGCCTCATGCTGTTGACTGTGCTGATTGAATACGAAGTAAAGAGAAGACAAAAAGAATGGAAAAAAAGAGAGTTGATTTTTGTAACTGGGTGCGGCAAGTTCGATCTCGAAAATAAAGAAGATATTTTTTTTGTAAAACGGAACGTGGTATTATTTTGTTCTGGTGGTATAAAAATCTAACTGGCGCAGTCGGTAGGATTCTGTTCGGTAGAATTAGAATCTAGTGATACGAACCAAAGAAAAAAAAAAAAAAGTGTGGCAATAATCGGTAAAAGTGTGATACGAAGTAGCCAAAGTGATTAAACAACGTAGAAACGAACACTACACTGAAAACCATACATCAAGCTGAAAGTGAAAAAAAATTTATTGGTAAAAGTGTGATACGAAGTAGCCTAAAGTGCAATTTACTAGGCAACGCAGAAACAAACACTAAACCAAGAACGAAAGCACCAATCTGGACAGAAGAGACCATCGTAACCGAGTTATAGACGGGATTAGAAGTATGGCTCAACCAAACGTCATGGAACAATGCCTTGCTGCACTGACGGCAATAGTTAATAGGCAAAATCAACCCCAAATATTAAGGAGCAGACTGGAGAAAGAACTTCGGTACCTGCCGGTGTTTGATGGAACATCTGGGACTCTACCAGCATTCATATCATCAGTGGACAGAGCTTTAACGGAATACCAGGGACACGAACGCCAAGATGTGTACACCGTTATCTACAACGAAAAAATCATAGGACCAGCAAAGAACTATCTGGAGACTTCGCCGCCAATGACCTGGATGGAGTGTAAGCAGAATCTAAAGCTTCACTATAAGGCAACGAGGGACCAAGGACAAATAACGCAGGACATTAGCAGATTAAAAGTAAGTTCCATAGCTGAACTATGTGATAAAGTTAGAGTAATAGTTAACGACATAGCTGAATGTGCTTTATTCACAGACTATCAGTCTTTAATAGTAAATAATTTAAGTAGTTTTTTGATCCTTAAGATAAAAGAAATAGCAGCAGGGGCTCTAGCAGCCGAATTATTCGAAAAATTTACATTAACAGAAATACGACCTATTTTAAATAAATACATCGGTCAAGACCAATTTAATTTAAAATATATCAAAGATAAAAAACCAACTGTATCCCAAATACCCAGCAATAACCAAAATAACTATCAGTATAATTATCACAACCGAAATTTGAACAACAATAATTCTAGACAAACTCGACCAAATTTCAGTAATAATAATTATTCGAGACAAACTTGACCCAATTTCAGTAATAATTATAATTCGAGATATATTCGCCCTAGTTTCAACAATAACTACGGTAGTCAGCAGTCTAGAAATCAGCATATGAATAGCAATAATTCGAGGCAACAAATGGACGTTGACGCCGTAAGTAGAAACGAAATTAACGAGTTATCTGAAAATGAGTTTTTTACAAATTAGCCTCGGAAAAAAACAAAATCTTCATTGTCCTTACTTTTAATGAAAAGAAATATGTTGCTATGATAGATACAGGATCTACCGTTAGTCTACTAAATTCAAGTAGAGTAACAAATAAAATGTATGAGAGAATAGGAGGTCAAATAGGATTAAATACAATAGAAGGTCAGGTTAAAAAAGGTATGGAATATGTAAAATCTAAATGCCCAGTTGAGTTTGGTCAACCAGAAAACGCTAGAATGAAATGGGTTAAAATTGAATTAGAAAAAGAATACGATTTTTTGCTAGGAATGGATTGGATAGATAAAAATGTAAAATGCATAGACATCGAAAATCAAGAAATAGTACTAAACAATAATATAAATCTACCATTTTTGTATAAAATTGTTCAAAATGAGGTTAATACGTTAGAAGTGAGTGAACCGGAAAATATAAGGCTGGACCATCTAAATGAAGAAGAAAAACGGGGGATAAGGAAATTATTACAAAAATATAATAGATTGTTCTACAAAGAAGGGGATGTACTTACAAACACTACTAGTATTGTACATGAAATAAAAACAACGACAAATGAGCAGATAAATTCTAGATTGTATAGGTATCCACCACAGCACGAAACAGAAGTTAGAAAACAGATGAAAGAAATGGAAGCTCAGGGAATTATCAGGAAAAGTAAAAGTAGGTACAGTTCGCCGATAATAGTAATACCGAAAAAACAAGATAATTCAGGTGTACAAAAGTTTCGCATAGTAGTAGATTATAGGAGACTTAATCAAGTAACAGTTGATGATAAGTACCCACTTCCCAATATAGATAGTATATTGGACAAGTTGGGCAAATCTCAATATTTTTCGTCAATAGACCTGGCGAAAGGATACTATCAGATTTTGTTAGCCGAGAAAGACATTGAAAAGACGGCATTTGTTACGCCATCAGGACTGTATGAATTTTTGCGGATGCCATTCGGTTTAAAGAATGCTCCAGCAACTTTTCAACGTCTGATTAATGAAATACTGCGAGACTACATAAACGTTATATGTGTGGTGTATCTAGATGACATTCTAATTTTTTCTACGACGCTAGAAGAACACTTGAAATCATTAGAAATAATTTTCAAAATATTAACGGAACATAACTTGAAAATACAGCCCGATAAATGCAGCTTTATGAAAAGAGAAACAAATTTTTTAGGCCATATTCTTACAAAAGAGGGAATGAAACCCAATCCAGATAAAATAAAAGACATAAGGTGTATTGAATTACCTAAAACAGAGAAACAACTCAAAAGTTTTCTAGGGATGACAGGATTTTACAGGAAGTTTATTCGAAACTATGCCAAAGTAGCACACCTTCTGATGAAATATTTAAAAAAGGATATTAAAATTAATATCAACGATCCGCAGTTTATTGAAGCTTTTGAAAAACTTAAACTTTTGATATCATCACACCCTATTTTGAAATTTCCAAATTATGAAAAAGAATTTACTGTTACAACAGATGCAATTGGAGCATTTCTATCACAAGACGGTCATCCGATATGCTATGTTTCACGAACGCTGAATAACCACGAGAAAAATTATAGTGTAACGGACAAAGAATTTCTGGCTATAGTTTATTCGGTAAATTATTTTAGGCCATATTTATATGGTAGGAAGTTTAAAATAATCACAGATCATGCACCGATTAAATATTTAAATTCGAGATATAAAGGGAAGGAATTCTCGCAAAGAAACCAAAGGTGGGTCTTAAAATTGCAGGAATACGACTTTGATATCGAATATCTGAAAGGTAAAGACAATAAGGTGGCTGATTGTCTTAGTAGGTTAGAAAATAGTCCTCAAATAAATTATAGAAATAGCAGTGAATCCAATATGGACCTGTCTGATACAATTCATTCAGTAGAGGAACAATTACAAGACCACATAGGTATAAAAGATGAAATAGTTAATAAATATAAATTGCAGATAATACTGACTTATAGTCCAACTAGAGAAATAGAAATAGTGCATAGAAGAAAAATCATCCAGATAAATCCACAAAGTGAAGAAATAGCCATTAAAGAAATATTAAAAAGAAATATTACCTCAGGATACATAGGGATATATTCAGAAGTAGATGATAGGCAATATAACAAAGTACAGCAATGTATTATAGAACTTTTCTCGGGTAATCCAAGAATTAAGTTCAGAAAAGTAACAAAAAGAGCACAAGAAATAGAAAGTGAAGAAGAGTGCCACAAACAAATATCCCTCTATCATACCAATGAATCACTACATAGCGGTATCAATGAAACATATCAAACGCTGAAAGATAAAATATATTATCCAAAATTGCAGGAACACATACAGCTCATTATTAATAATTGTGAAAAATGTCAGGGAATAAAGTACGACAGAAATCCTATTAAACCATTATTTAACATAACCGAAACACCAAATAACAAAAACGAAATTATACATGTAGATATTTTTCATTATAAAAAACAAAGTTTTGTTACCATGGTCGATAAACTAACAAAATTTGCCGTTGCATATCTTATTAATGATAGAAACTGGGTTAAAAAGATTTGTATTTTAGAAGGCTATCTTGCAGCATTTGATACACCAAGAAAATTTATCATGGATAATGAGTTTAAATCGCAACAGTTAATACAATATTTACAAGAAAAAGGAATAGAAATACATTGGACAAAACCCAATAGCCATACTGGGAATGCGGATGTCGAAAGACTGCACTCCACACTAATAGCAAAAATCCAAACAATAGAAGATGATATGTCAGTAGAACAAAAGATACAGAGAGCTATAGGAAATTACAATGACAGGTACCACTCAACAATTGAAATGACTCCAAGACAAGCTAGTAATATCGCAGATACAGTAGCATTAGTAGAAAAGATTAGAAAGAAAAAAAATAAGATTACACAAAGAATCAATAGGAACAGAGAAGAATATTTTGAACGCAGAACTGAAGGATATATTAAAAATTATAAAAGAGTAAGACATAAAGACGAACCATATTTTAGGAAATTTCCATTAAAGAATGTTCATTTATCAAATATTAAAAGACCTCCTAAATTTACAAGTCCTAATAATACTTATAATGATGAGGATAATCACAGTCCAAGGACTTCTGCAGGTATATCCAATACGAGAAGAGAACGGGTATGTGAAAATAAGAGTTAAGGAAGTAGAAATAGTTAATAACACAGACACAATTTTACACATAATAAATCCATCTGAAATGATGCAAATTTTAGATCAGTTAGAGTTTAACATAGCACATTTAAAATTAGAAGACTCGGTTTCACTCTACACAGAAATTAAGTTAGTAAGAAGTAAACTTAGAACAATAAGTAAAGCAAATAGACAAAAGCGGGGCTTATTTAATATTGTAGGCAGAGCTCAAGGGTGGCTATTTGGAACAATGGATGATACCGACCGTCAAGAAATAACGGATCATTTACAGGTTATGGAGATTAATAATCATAAGGCAATAGAAAATCTTAATAAGCAAATCAAAATAAACGACCATTATAATAAAACGTTACAGGACTTAAAAACACTGATAGAGAATGATAGGACTAAAATTTTAGAATCATATAATGTTACAAACAGTATAGTTAAGGAATTGAATTACAAAGTTTTATTTTTGGATCAGGAGACCAAACTAAGATATCTTGAAAATAAAGTAAATCAAATACTCGATAATATAATGGCAACTAAAAATAACTTGATACATCCAAGTATGTTAACGATGCAAGAGCTAGATGTTTACAAAGTAGATTTCCATAAGTTAAGACTCTTGAAAGCTGGAGTAATGGATTATAAAGATAATTGTTTAATATTTGCAATAAAAATACCAGTAAATTATATAGTCGCAGAATTACAATTGATCAAACCTATTCCAAACCAAAATGGCTTACAAATTAATGATGCAGAAGAAGTAGTAGTTGAAATAAATGACGAAATATATAAATATAATGAGAAAGCTATGCTCAAGGATTTAAAACACAGTGCTAATTGTATTGTAAAGAAAACATGTAAACTGGTATATCAAAATTTAACCTACATAGAAGAATTAGATGATGAATCTGTCTTATTAATTAATATGTATAACGACACTTTAATACAAAAATTGCGATAAAAGAATAATAAACTTAACTGGAAACTATCTAATAAATTTTAATAATTGTACACTAGAAATAAAGCAAAACAAATTCTATAACAAAAAAATTACTGTATCCGATAAATATTATTATCCATCAAATAATTTAACAGAAATGTTTGCAAATCCTATCAGTTTTAATGAAATTATTATGAACAATGTGAAAAACCTAGAAGAAATCAAAGAACTACAGTACCATAAGAATGTTATGTACGGTACTAATGTAGGTTTCATAGTAATTATAATTGGTATGGCTTTAGCTATGTTCTTATTTGTATCTAGAAAAACTAAGAAAGAAAAAATCAGCATAGTCAATAATATGAAGCCGGAGACTTCTGATTTAAAGTGGGGAGGAGTAACATACATTGACCCCAAGTTTGCCATTGAACTCCCAAAAAACTCTCCCATTCAAAATCGAGCGGAAGCAAAAACCGCTTGCTTGGTAATTTTGGTATGACGCAAGGTAGGTCAACGGCAATGCTGACAAATATCCGCCTCATGCTGTTGACTGTGCTGATTGAATACGAAGTAAAGAGAAGACAAAAAGAATGGAAAAAAAGAGAGTTGATTTTTGTAACTGGGTGCGGCAAGTTCGATCTCGAAAATAAAGAAGATATTTTTTTTGTAAAACGGAACGTGGTATTATTTTGTTCTGGTGGTATAAAAATCTAACTCGCGTTGCTCGATTGTGTATCTTTCCATGGTTCAAATTGAGTTAGTCTGAAATTGAGAAATGTCAAATGAAATGCAGAAAAAAAATTTGACGTTTAGGTGTGGTTCACATTCAACATCGGCCCTTAAAATGTAACCACCCTTTAATAATAGTAATGATTTCTTTGTCCCTGTTCACCTTTCATCCTGGGTTTCAGCACCATGCAACATTTTTAAATTCACTGGATCAACAAACGTTTGGAGTTTTGGTAATCGAAAAAATTTATAAGTTTAGCTTATAGACCCTGCTAAACTTGATTAATTTTTTTATGTCACTTTGAAGATTAGATTTTTGTTTTTGGTTTGAGTATAAAAACTAGGGAAAGGGCTTCAAAAAAGTATTTCTTTTTGTGTGATATACATATATGTTCATATCTGTGACAATAAAGGCTCAACCATAATAGACTTTAGTGGGATTAACCTTATGTCAAAACCGAACGAAAAGCCCACTCAATTTCTGCCAAGCGTTTAAGTTACCCATAATGAACTTGAGTAAACTTCGTGACCTGTCAAATTCAGGTCGTGACCAGAAAAAATTCACATGAAACTACATAAAATTTGTAAAACAAAAAAAACAAAAAAAAATACTGCAACTGTGCCTTTGCGGCCTCGAATTGAAATCATCCTTTCTTCACTGGTTTTTTACGAACCTGACCTCTTAAAAGGTCTGAATCGGTTGCTTGACTCAAACCTACCACTACATGCGTTTATTCTTCTAATTCTTGCTTTCATTCGATGCATCATATGAAAATACATCGATGCATCGTTAAACAACGAAAGTATCCGATGCATCGGATTGATTCGATACATCGAATAGTAAACATCGATGTTTTCGATGTATCATGCTCATCAGCGGGACGATGATAGGGGAGAAGAAAAAAATCAAAGAGATTACGTTAACTTAGCGAAAGTACAGTGCATTGCATATTGCAAAAAAAATGAGAGAGGCAATGTAACAGCATAATGTAAATTGATAAATTAATATTTTACTAGGGTAAATTGTTTATGTTTGGCAAACAGCAATAGCAAATATAATTCAATCTGCAACATTCAAGCCCCCCTGAAAGACTCCGGTCTTTCAGTAAATGGAAGAGGAGCAAGCTTAATGACAGGCCGCACATAGTCGCCGGTTAGCGTGGTGATTGTTGCAACTCGAACACGCTGGTCTGCACCTGGATGAATGACCTTGATTCTGCCAAGAATCCATTTAGATGGTGAGATGTGTGGTTCCTTTAGTATCACCACATCTCCGACTGCAAAGCTAGGCTTCGCATTTTGACATTTTGGTCGCTGCTGGAGGGAGGTCAAATATTCGGCATGCCACCGTTTCCAGAATCCTTGGGTGAATGTCTGTAATAGAGACCAATTAATATAGGGACATACATTTTGATTAAATTTATCAGGATGAGGGTCCGATTTCTAGGGGATGTAATGAATTTTTAGATTCAAACTTGGACCCAACGTATGCCTTTGAATGATACGAACAAAACCTCATACATAAGTCTTTTTTTTTTCAAAAGTGGATATAATGGCTTTTGATTCTAACCGACACATTTAACCTTCAACCGGCGTGTTTCATTTGTCTGGCTCGATACATTACAGTATCCTTATCGGATTTAAAAGGCAATTGAATCTCATATACACCATTTGGTAATCGCGAATTCGTCAATACGAAAATGTGTTCTACACGTTTTTCTTCAACGGATAGACTTGGTCGTTGATCAATTTCTTCAAGGTGTCAAAAGCGCTCGAGATCAAACATCTGTGTGGGGTCCAATTGAGTGCAGAAGGAATCGATATTTTCAAATGGCAACGAGTTAAGGCTGGCCATATTACCACAAACAACCCACCCGAAAATAGTTGGCACAAGATCAGGCATTCCTTGCTGCCCTCGAATCGCTGAGCCCTTGAAAATACTGAAGACCTTATCAGCACCGACAAGTAAGTCTATGTGACCAGGCACATTGAAATTTGGGTCTGGCAGCGTGTACGACGAGAATGATTTGGTATCTGTAATTATTGATACCGAAGGTGGCATAAGCGATGTTAACTTGGAGATGATGTGACAATCAATCTCAACAAATTCTTGTGTAAGGAGAGAAAAAAGTTGTAATGTAACCATCCCATTCGTTACCCCAGCTGGTGTCAATCCCACACCAATGACAGGAATCCGTGCATTTTAGCGGACAAGGCCTATCCTTGTACTGTCTGCTCGGTATCGAAGGATCCTTGCGAACCGGAATCCAGCAACTATCGAATGGTTTGAAGTGTTCCTTACTTATCTGAAATATATGCGACAGCTGTTGCCACGAGATTGAACTGAACGAGACGACGATTGGCAAGATTCCAAAGCATCACAACGCAGGTGAAAACATGATAACAATTGATCAATGGTGCAATCAACCCGACCTCCTACTTCTTTGGCTCACGCTTCTCTAGTTTCAGTGTCCAGTTTCCGAAGTAGAATAAAGATAACCCATGGGTCTCTACCCTTGGATTCCAGCACTCGAATGTACACTACAATAAAAATAAAAATGACTGAATGTGTGATTGTATGATTATGTTCATATCGATTTTCTAAACGCTTCCATGCATCTAAATAATTAGAGTCCGAAACTACTGTATGGCAAATCAGATTAACCGCCTCGCCACGTAAAAATGACTTGAGATATTGGAACTTGTGTGTTGGAGTTAAATTTGGTTTTGTATCGATGGAACTAAGGAAAAGTTCGCGAAAACATGGCCATTCTTTGTAGTCCCCAGAAAATACCGGAACTACCAATTTAGGTAAGCTAACTGACACAGATTCTCCTGGCACGTTTAAACCTTCCAGCAAGGAAGCTTGCTGACTAGCCAATTTCTCCAAGGCCGATTCATTTATTACCGGAATTTGCGATTGCTTTCGTTCGCGAATTTCTCTAACAAACGTTGATTACGCGCGAAAATATTTAGATTCGTACTCAATATAATCGGATTCAGGATCGACAAAATCTGCATCGGCCGAAAATCCCAAGAGCTGATTATGCAACGATTCGAACTCTTTCCATGCTTCCTCGAGTTTTTGCAATCGTATTTCCAATAACTCAAGTGAAACACGATCGTCTACCGCTTCCGCAAAGGCAACCGCCCGAGTCAAGCACGCTTTAAATGACCACGTTTTACCTTTATATCATTCATGATAGAACGAAATTTTTTCACGTTAACGGGAAAAACAGACAATAAAATATTGATTCGACGAAAAAGGTTGAGTATTATTTTGGGAAAAAATTATTCGCACCGCGTGTCTATTACACAAATTTCATAATCCACATAGAATTACAACATATAAACCATTATCCACAGGCAATGAGAAATGAACTTTCACTTATAAATTTGGCTTGGAAGGACCAATAAATGTTTAGGACGAATGTTTCTGTGTTTTGTGTTTAAATGTTCGTTTAAGTGTTGTGTAAAAAATGTATTTAATTTAATGCATAAATGTTAAATGAATGTTGTCAATATGTATGATATGTATGTAATATGTGTAATGTGTAATGTTATCAAAAACGTCCGCACTGGTTGATGATTAAAGCAAAAGAGAAAGAATTTACAATTGGTTAAGTTGAAGATGCTTATACGAAAATGAAGCACAAAGAAAAATAGAGCAAAGAGATTACGTTAACTTAGCGAAAGTACAGTGGATTGCATATTACAAAAAAAAAATGAGAGAGGCAATGTAACAGCATAATGTAAATTGATAAATGAATATTTACTTACTTACTTTCTTTCTTATCAGGTTAGCGACCCTTGGAGGGTCTGAGCCTGATCTAATGCCGCTTTCCATCCTTTACGGTCCCGGGCACGCTGCTTCCAATTTACTAGACCAAGGCTTCTGGCGTCCGCGATTGCCTGATCTTTAAACCGGAGGTTCGGTCTTCCTCTTCTTCGCGAACCAGGTGGCTGGGATTCAAAGATCCTCTTAGCTGGAGCATTCTCGTCCATTCGCTCGATGTGGCCGAGCCATTGCAGTCGACGGATTTTTTCCTTCCGGACTACATCCACATCTTTGTACAGCACGTAGGGTTCGCGGTTGTATCTTCTCCTCCATTCGCCCTCCTCGCAGATTGGACCAAAAATTCGACACAGGATTTTTCTTTCAAAGGATCCCAAGATTTGATCCGCTGTCTTACTTATCGTCCAGCATTCAGCTCCATAAAGTAGGACTGGCAAGATCAGGGTTTTGTAGAGCAGGATTTTGGTCCTTCGGGTTAGGAGTTTGGACCCTAGTTGTTTGGACAAACCGAAGTAGCAACGGTTGCCTAAGGTTATCCTTCGTCGAATCTCCACTAGAGTGTCATTTGCGGAGTTTATGTTTACCCCGAGGTAGGTAAATTTCTTCACTACCTCAAAATTGTAGCTGTCACTTGTTAGGTTGTGACCTAGACGGTGGGGGTGGCCATGGTGTAGCGGTTGCATCATCGCTTGTCACGCTGAAGGTTCCAGGTTCGAATCCCGATGTCATAGAAAAAAGTCGGTCAATTGCGAAAAAAAAAGCTTACGTCAACTCTACTGTATAGGCATAACACTGGCAGTAAGGTAGGCAATGGCTTAAAAGTGTTGATCGTACTAGTGCCATCGGGGTGTTCGAAAGAAATAGTGAATTATAAGCAATGGCAACAGAACCAATAATTCTCCCCAGTCATTCTGGACACCACCCTTGGAGCAAAGAGACTGAAACCTAATACCACCTGAGTTTCAAAATCACTACACCAGCACTAGCGCTGTGTGAATAGCATCATAAGGGTATTCATAACCCCTTTAGCGCTAGTGAATTATAAAAAAAAAAAAAGCTGAATGGATTTGTTAGATATAGTGCCTTCTGTGTTTACACCGGCCTTTCGCACTACCTGCTCCAGCACAAGATTAAAGAAGTCACACGACAGCGCGTCTCCTTGCCGAAATCCGGTCCATGTTTGAAATAATTCGGAGGTTCTGTTCCCAAACTGCACGGTGCATTGCGAGTTCTCTAGCGTGGCGCGACACAACCGGATCAGTTTTCTCGGGATCCCGAATTCGGCCATCGCGTTGTATAGTTCGGTGCGATGAATGCTGTCGTATGCGGCTTTGAAGTCGATGAAAAGATGGTGAGTATCGACTTGGAACTCGTTGGTCTTTTCTAGGATTTGCCGCAGCGCGAAGATTTGGTCTATCGTCGATTTGCCGGGCCGGAAGCCACACTGATAGGTGCCGATGAGTGTGGTGCAAAACGGCTTTAGTCGTTCGCACAGTACACTGGATAGGATCTTGTAGGCTACATTAAGCAGGGATATGCCTCGGTAGTTCTTACAAGACATAGGATCGCCTTTCTTGAAGATGGGGAAGATAGAGCTGATAATCCAGTCGTCGGGCATGCTTTTGTCCTCCCATACTTTGCAGATGATCTGGTGCATACTCCCTACCAAAACATCGCCACCAGCTTTGAAGAGCTCTGACGGTAATCCATCCGAGCCTGCGGCCTTGTTGCTCTTCAGCTTTTTGATGGCTGTGCCGACCTCCTCAAGGTGGGTGGGAGAACTACTTCATCGACTGAAAGTGAGTTTTCTTTATACTCCATCACTCTCTCCTGGCCATGCCCATTAAGCAGCTGCTGGAAATGCTACTTTAATACATCCACAATTCCCTGCGGATCGGTGACAAGATTACCTTCATTGTTTCGAAGGGCCTGAGTTCCTGGTCTGTAGCCTGCAGCCAGGCTTTTAGCTTTTCGATAAAAGCTTCGCATGTTGTTATTCCTCCTGCCTTCTTCGATATCCTTCAGCTGGGAGACTGCGAAGGCTCTTTTCTTGTTCCGCAGTGTCTTTTTCTCCTCCCTTCTTTTGGCTCTGTTCTCGTCCCACGTTGCCCGGGTTGTTCTTTGCAACGTCTTCTTATATGCTTCATCTGTTGCCTTCTTCTTCTGCATGCACTCTTCATCATACCACGGATTTCTTGTCGGGGGTGGTTGGTAGCCTAGAGTCGTTTCGGCTACTTCCTGAATAGTAGTGCACCATTGTACCCACATGTTGTTGGCGTTTGTGGTAGGCAATGGCATATTACAGAGTCTTTCATTAAGTTTCTCTCTGTAGACTCTGGCTATCTCCGGTGTACTCAGGGATCCAATGTTATACCTCTTTTTTGCCGTCTGGTACAGCTTTCTTTCATTGGATAGACGAGCTCTGAATCGGGCTGCAACTAGGTAATGGTCAGAGTCAACGTTTGCCCCTCTAAATGTTTGCACATTTAGGATGTTTGCTGAATGTCGAGCGTCAATCAGCACATGGTCAATTTGGTTGGCAGTTCTACCGTCCGGAGTTAGCCAGGTTGCTGTGTGGATTCTTTTATGAGGAAATCTTGTGCTACTTATCGCCGTATTACTAGCTGTCGCAAAGTCAGTGAGCCGGAAGCCGTTATCTGTTGTCGTTTCGTGGAGGCTGTGTTTTCCGACCACTCCGCCAAAGATGTCCTCCTTACCAATTTTGGCATTGAAGTCCCCGAGCACGATTTTCACATCGTACTCCGGACAGGCTCCGTAGGCTCCGTCCAAGAGGTCGTAGAAATCCTCTTTGATAGAGTCCTCAGCTTCGTTGGTAGGGGCGTGTGCACATATGAGGCTAAAGTTGTAAATGAATATTTAACTAGGGTAAATTGTTAATGTTTGGCAAACAGCAATAGCAAATATAATTCAATCTCCAACAAAAGGATTTTATTAAGCTTCACTTGTCGGTTTGATTCAAATCTTGCAATCAATTTTAAGCGCACTTCCCGATGAGCTAGAGACTTGAAACTTAAAACATAGCTCAGGACAGGAAGGCAACGCAAAATTCAAGATGGCGGACGCCCCAAGATGACGTCTGAACCTCTTTCTTCACGACCCCCTTGATATGGGTATCAAATGGAAGTGTTTTACGAGGGGAAAACGATAATCTGCGTGATGTTATTCTATGTATAGCGGAATCTGTGTTAGTAATCAGGATTATAAGTCTGGATAGAAAAAATAATTAAAATTTACTACATGTCTCTGTTATAATCTGACATGCCATGACGGCGTACACCTTATCCATTATAAAGCCATGCAATTCCCAGCAAATTTAATCACGGAACGGCTGAGAAAAAGATAGCCAATAATTTTGTCATCGGCCTCCACAGTCCATAAAATGCAGGGTAGTACTATTGACCATGCTGTGGCGTATTTAGGCTCCAGACTCTTTGAGGAGGTTCAGGCGTATGTAGCATTAAGTCGCGTAAGGTCTTTTGAAGGGATGTGTATTGAGGAGCTAGACTGTGAGAAATTAACAGGAAAGAAACCATGCAATAAAGACGCAATAAGAGAGGAGGAGTTTGCGTAATGATACCATTTCACGTCTTATTAATGATCAAAAATAAAATTAAGAACTAGAAAATAAAAATATAGTAAAAAGATTTTTAAGTAAAGCGGTTTTCTTTTAATCAGGGGCTGTACCAAAAATTAGAAAATAATACGAACACAAATCTGGGTCCCTGAAAGATTTTGATTTCTTGTGAGAAATCATGCAAGTCAGATAGCAGGGCAGTATTCTCCAGTCGGATGCCAAGGGGCACTTTCTGATGCTACGTCAGCGGATTAAGTAATAATTTGAACCTTTTATCAGACTTAAATAAAAACGTGGGGCGCATTTAAACATGTATAAGTAGGTATTAATAATGACTTGACTAGAAAAATCTGTTTCCATGCTCCACAAAAAGAAACATTTCAATGCGCCCCACGTTTTTATTTAAGTCTGATAAAAGCTTCAGATTATTACTTAATCCGCTGACGTAGCAAGAAATCAGAATCTTTCAGGGACCCAGATTTGTGTTGTTATTATTTTCTAGTTTTTGGTACAGCCCCTGATTAAAATAAAACCGTTTAACTTAAAAGTTTTTTACCTTATTTTTATTTGGGTTGTTCTTGATTTTGACAAATTTAGTGGTTGGTATGGTAGGAACAAAATGTATTTGCACACCATGCCAAATATGTTCACATATATGAGTGCTTATGTGTGGAGTGCACGATCTACATTCGTCGAGCTCATCATCGGGAAGGCGATAGAGAAAGAAGAAGGGAGGAAGAAACATTATTTTTTGTGCTTTTGGGTTCATGGTACGACCATGACGTATTTTGCTGTTACAGAATCATCATATTCGAAATGGGCATAGTGATTCCAAGGACAACATTTAAATATCTGCTTTGTCTTCGTAAGGATAAAATATATTAATTGAAATGTTGTTTCATTCACTTTTTAGTGAAACCCAAGTGAATTAAAACTTAACATAGTGTTGATTTTCCAGGAACCTTGTTAATTCATCGAGGATTCGAATGATTCCATGTAGGTTTAACATGGTAAATCATTTTAATTTGACTTACGATCATGTAGAATATACGGGGCTCCCATTTTGGATCAACATTATAAAAATGATAATTTTACAAATTAGCTCATTCATTTTATAGTTCATAGAACTAAGTTAACAAGAGAACATGTTAATTTAACATGGTGCACAATATTAATTTAACAGTGAGCACTTTTGAAATATCCGGATTTTTCACGTTAACTTAACACTTCGTAATGTTAATGGTCAAGAAATAAAAATTCTGTCAAAATCATGCAGGGTAAAGGCACTAGTAGTCGGCCACTTAATTTATTTTTTTGACTTCTACATAGCTTAGTTTTTAACCTTCATCTCATCCTTGCGTAGAAAACTACGCAAACATGACCTTTTTTCCTATTTTTTTCAAAAACCACTTATTGCACACTTCCGGAATTCTCTGACTTTATCACAATTCTTATTTTACGAAAAAAAAAAGGAAGTCCCCATAATAAAAATGTTTATAACGGTTGTTATTGAGAAAATTACGTTGTCTACCCTCTTGCGTAGATTAGTCCACACTTTTTTTTTTTTTTTTTTGACTATCATGCAGGAACCGTTACACTTCCCGGCATAAAAAATATCCCAACTGTTGACTCAGGATATAAGCTACCACTTTACCAAGTTTCTTCAAAATTCGTCCAATAGTTTCAGCCTGATGCGTTCCAGACGCACAGGCAAAAAAATTATCTAGAGCTTCATTTTTACTTATGTGCACATAAAAAAAAAATTCTTTCATGAGAAATTCACTGAAATCCCATATGCGTAGAAATCTACGCACAAGGGTAGAAAACGTAATTTTTTTTGAGGATGAGATGAAGGTTAAGCTATATGGAGTTTCGAAATACTATGTATCATTATCAATAGGTGAAGATCATAGGATTCGATTAATTAAAATAAAACATGCTTAAATTGCTGTTGCTAATAGTTATTATCATTTATTTGAGAAAAATCACTCTGAGTTAGTTACCGGCCACTAAAATTTTCTGAATTTCAGTATTCGGCCACTGAAACTTTAGTACCCGGCCATGCAAGTTTTACGTATTAAATTTAGTTTGCTAGCTTTTTCCTAAATTCTTTTATTATCGGAAAACAAAGAGATAACAGAATAAACATAAAAAACTCAAAAAGTAGATAGTTATGAGTTTAAAAAAATAATAATTGCGGAACGGTTGTTCCATACAGATGAATGAGTTGCCCTTAGATTACTTTGAACTCGACAAGAACAACTTGCAGTTCTTTTGCTAATAGATGCTTTCGGTTTTGGAATAGAAATGTGGTTCTGAAGTTTACTGAGAATAAACGAGCTGACGGTTGCCAACATAAATAGGTTCCTTCTTCCCTATTGGCCAACTCGGGGTTTCTTTCGAAGATGAATATCAACCAAGTTTTGGGTGATCAAGAATATTTGAATAGAGTCTTTTCCTTGGTGTATTTTACAAATTTTTGTCCTACGGTGTTGAGCAAATCAACTGTTTAATTTGCTATGCTATGATAATGAGCCGACTCCCTTTTAAAAACACCTTCCGTCACTCTACGTTTGCACGGTCGAGACCTTGAAGAGGAGATCTGGCTATGACATTAATGCAGCCTTTTGAATGCTTTCTTCATTGTGTTAAATCTCATATAAAACATTTGCCATGTGATCTACCTTGGTAACTTGAAACGTTTGACTGGTTCTTTTTGAATGTGATGCCTCTTCTTCATAGGTTCCCGCTTCCAAAGTTTTGACTTTCTGGAATCAACGCGTAAGTATACACCAAAAAAACCCCAAATTGCCTTTGCGACCAGGCCATGACGATGGTTTTATATCCCGGCCGGATCCTAAAAACACCCCCCTGGCCGGGTTCTGAAATTTTACTGAAATCCGAGTACTAGAAACCGGCCACCCAAAATTTAAGAAATATATTTCAATCTTCGCAATGATTCTTCTTTAAATTGTTACTAGCTCTTATTCTGAGAAGAGTAGAGCTAAGCATTTACCATTTTTTGTAAGAAAATCGCATAAAAACTTGCGTTTCAGTCTTTGCCCACCACTAATAAAAAAAATAAAATTCGAACCATATTTAGCCTCTTTATTGACGAAGAGTAACTAAAGTGTGTGCTGTGTTCACAATTTTTGGTTGATAGATACACTTTTTTGGGAATACCAACAGGGACATATGAACAATCATAGTGCCTTTAAAACCGTTAAATTATGTAAAGTGGTTTTCTTATTTTAGGCAAAAAAAGACAAAAGTGGCCGGTTACTAGAGAGTGGCCGGGTACTAGTGCACTTACCCTATCATGTTAAAACTTTAACACGATTACTCGTGTTGAAAAATAACAACATGAGAATTGGTTAAATTCTGGTTGATTTTACAGGATTTTTTCTCTGAGTGTACTACTACAAAACATATATCGTGCCAAATTACCTTTCTTTATTTACGCGGACGGACGGCAACACGCTGAGGGGCGCTGTCGGTGTTGATCAGCGCTGGCCATTTCCCTCCCAACCTAGAATTCCTTTGGCCATGATTGAACTTCCCCGATAACGCCGATGTTGTAAAGGGTGGTTAAATTTTAAGGGCCGATGTTGAATGTGAACCACACCTAAACGTCAAGTTTTTTTCTGCATTTCATTTGACATTTCTCAATTTCAGACTAACTCAATTTGAACCATGGAAAGATACACAATCGAGCAACGCGTTAAAGTTATTCAGGCTTATTATGAAAGTGGGCGTTCAAATCAAAATGCATATCGTGCACTTCGTGATTTTTTCGGTCAATTTAATCGTCCAAATGTGCGTACAATCGGAAAAATCGTGCAAAAATTTGAGCAAACCGGGTCTGTAGGAGATGTGAAAACACCAGTGCATGCTCGTACAGCTCGTACTGCAGAAAATATTGCTGCTGTTCGCGATAGTGTGGCTGAAGTGCCTTCCACCAGAGTTCTTTCGTTTTGAGAAAAACATATTGGTACGTTTGTAGAAAGTTTTCGTTTTCAGTGATTTTAGCTTCTAAAAACATAATAAATAAAAATGTACTAAGTAAAAAAAAATACATAATTTCTAATAAAAATTAAAAAAAAATTTTATCATTTGCATTTTAGTCGATATTTTCAGCAATGTGTCTATCGGACACATACATAGGTTCGTTTGTGTAAGTAATTTTCTTTGCCCGGAAGGGGTTAAAAAAACTTATAAACGAAATCTGGAAACTCTATTGACAGAGATATTTTTATTAAGCTGCGCAAAGATTTTACGGTCTTAAGTACATTTTTATACACAATTTACATTAGTAATGTTGAAAACAAAATAAAACACGGCTCCAAATCATTTTGGTCTTTCATCAACCAAAAAAGGTGTTCCAGTGGATTGCCCAAGCAAATGGTATATAAAAATTGTGTGTCCGATGACGTTAAAAGCTCCGTTGAACTATTTGCGCAGTTTTTTGAATCTGTCTTATCTAACCCAGTGATTCCTACTCTACCTGAATCATGCACAAGCACAATGCCCAAAATTGACTTTGGAAAATTAGTTCTGTAGTTTCAGGATATTGAGACTGCTATCTGTGGCCTTAAGCCGAATCCTAAACCAGGGGCCGATGGTATTCCTGCAATAATAAAGGGTCTTTCATTAAGCGCACCGATTTTTAAATTTAAATAAAACAAAGTGTGTGTGAGATATCATCGAAATTTTTTATTAGTTTGAAAGGCCTATCGATGCCACTATCGTTCAAATGTCCACCGCGGCTTCTCTGGGTGGCGCGCATCCGAAATGCCCAATTTTCCATGACTCTGACGCATAAATCAGGCTGAATTTGACCGATGGCATAGGTTATGTTGGCTTTGAGACCCGCTGTGGTTTGTGGCTTATTCGCATAGACCTGCGAAACCCCACAAGAAAAAGTCTAACGGGGTCAAATCGCATGATCTCGGTGGCCAATTCACATCACCTCCACGTGAGATGACCATGCCCTCGAATCGCTCGTGCACAATTTCCAATGTGGCGTAAGCTGTGTGGCACCTAGCGCCGTCACGTTGAAACACATGTCGTTGGTGTCCATATCATCCAATTCAGGCCAAAAGAAATTGGTAATCAGGTAATCATCGACCTATAGGCCTGGCCAACGTAGTTCTCAAAGAATTATGGACCGATGACGCCGCCAGCCCAAAATCCACATCAAAGTGTGACTTTTTCGGGATGCATTGTACGTTCTTGGATCTCATGTGGATTGGTATCGTCCCAAATTCGACAATTTTGTTTGTTCACGTACCCATTCATCCAGAAATGGGCCTCATCGCTGAAGATGATTTTTCGATGAAAATTAGGGTCAGTTTCCAACTGCTCCAGAGCCCATTCAGCGAACACACATCGTTGTCTATGGTCGTTTACCTTCAGCTCTTGTGTCAGTTGAATTTTGTACGGGTGCAGGCCCAAGTCACGACGCAAAATTCGCCAAGTTGTGGTCTGCGAAAGGCCGAGTTCTTGTGAGCGACGCAAAATCGACTACCTCGGATTCTCCTGCACACTCTCACGGACAGCGGCGATGTTTTCGGCAGATCTTGCGTTTCGTCGACGTACGGGTGTTGGTTGATCGTTTACTGAACCAGTGGACTCAAATTTATCCACCACACTGCGAATAGTCCTCTCGGAAGGACGATTACGGCGAGCGTAAAATGGGTAAAACGCGCGGAACGTTGCCCGAACAGAACACCCATTTTGATAAAACAAGTTGATTATTTGCACGTGTTGTTGAACGCTATATCCATTCATGGTGATTTGGCAAAACAGACTGAATAAATGAAAGCCAATTTGACAGATGTAGCAATGTGGCCGCTATCAACTTGCAAAGTTCGGAAGTCACTATTGGAAGACACTTTACTTGATTGGAAGCCTTACATTGCTTACAGACGACACAATTGGACACGTAGTTTCTTATTTGGACCGCCATGTTTAACCAGTAAAAATGCTGCCTGATCCTCTGCAAGGTTGCCAATGGTGCTCAAATGTAGATTCATCTGCCGTCCCCGGAAATGAGCGCCTATACACATAATTCTCCTCGACCTTTAAATCCGGGAGCTCTTCAGGATGGTCCTGGATGGTAGTTATCAGTTGAAGATACTCCTCGGAGCTGAATTCTTCGGCGTCTAGGTCGACAAAAGGCGCGATTTCCCCCAGGTCAAAGCTATCCGCATGGGCCCGTGACAGAGTGTCGAGTAACGTGTTCAGAGAACCTTTCCGGTGCTCAACGTCGAAGGTGAACGCTTGCAACTTCAGGCTCCACCTCGCCAATCTCCCGCTCAGGTATTTCACGCGCATCAGCCAGCGTAGACTGAAGTGGTCAGTTATTACCGTAAAGGTCATCCCTTCGACGTAGGGCCTGAACTTTTGCACCGCCGTGACCCCTGCCAGACACTCTTTTGAAAGAGTACCGCTCCTATTCCGGTCTCCGACGCATCGCACTGAATGTAGAAGGGCTTGGCGAAATCAGGGTGCGTCAGAACGGGAGCCGTTGTTAGAGCACTATTTAATTTCTCAAATGATCAGTTGCCTCATCCGTCAGTTTAAATTTGTCCTTATTCTTCCTCAGCGTATCCGTGATGGGAGCAGTCACGTTGGAGAAGTCCCTTATGAACCGCCGCCGGTACCACCCTGCGAGAGCAAGCAGCCTGCGAACCTACTTCGGGCTTTTCGGAATCGGGAAATCCACGATTGCCTCAACCTTACCAGGATCGGTTTTAAGGAACCCACCACCAACTATGAACCCCAAGTACTTCAACTCCTTGAAGCAGAAGCTGGATTTGTTCACGTTGATGGTGAGCTTCGCTTTGCATAGGCATTGTCCAACTTCGTCAAGCAGGGCAACATGGGTTTCGAAGACCGGCGCTATGATGAGCAGATCATCAAGGTACACAAAGACGCGATCTCTTAACCGTGTGCACAACCCAAAGGCCATGACCGTGAACTGATACAAGGGTCTTCCCGGTACAGTAAATGCAGTCTTTTCCCAACTCTGCCTCTCCAGCAGTATTTGCCAAAATGCATCTTTCAGATCCACACAACTGATGTAGTGTGTATTTTGTAGGCGACTGAGAAGCCCGTCGATATGGGGGAGAGGATAAGCGTCCTTTTTAGTTAACGCGTTCACTTTATGAGAATCCAGGCAAAGTCGGTTTTTGCCTGGCTTCCGTTTAAGGACCACGGGTGAACTCCAAGGACTCTTACTCTCCTCGATAACTCAGAGACTGCTCGTTCGGTCCACTTCTTCATACAAGAGGGCTTATATTGCTGGAGACACAGGGTAGTGACGCTACTTCTCTGGGGCCGCATCCCCTGTATCGATGACATGCTCCTCCAGCGCCGTCCTTCCAAGCCCATGCTGGGTGAAACAAAGAAACTTCCGCTTGACTGCTTCCAGCGCGGATTGCTGCTCAAACGATAACTCGTGATTATTTGGGGCATCTGAAGCTTTCGAGAAATAAATCGTACTTATGATCTTCGGCGCTATCTTGAATGTCTTCCAGAAATCTACGCCCAGGTATAGCTAGATGAAGCTAGATTCGGTACTAGGTAGAGTGTGATGACGTGCTCGATACCTTGGTACCGAACTGGGGTCTGTTTCCTGCCTGGTTTTTTCCGTCTGCCGTTTTCACCTCTGAGCAGAATGGGAGTACCTTTAGCCCTAACGTCTCAATCAATTTCGTACAATTTTTCCCTAGGATACATACGCTAGCGCCACTGTCTAAGAGACCTAGTACCTCCGTGCTCGTTATATTTACCCTCGCGTAAGGTTTTGGGTCAGTTCCTGTGTCGATTTTCGTCGACGCTAACATTCTCCTCATCTCTCTTCTCAGCTGGTATCTTTGTCTCCCCTTCAATATTCTTTAAGAGATTCTAATGTCTTCGTCTCTAAAAATCTTCTTCCTCGTTTCCTCGTATTCTCTAATCCTCACATGCAGCGGTTTTCCCTTACTCACTTATCTAGCTTCCTTCATATCTATATTGTATTTTTCAGTATTTTAATTTTTGTTTCGCCTTTTGCCGAGTAGTATGCGTCTCTCTTAATAATTTGTGTATTCTCTATTTGTGATCGAAGGTCTGGGCTGAGCGCGACTGGGCTGGTATCGCGTTCGCTGTCCGATTTTCCGGGTTACAGCGGCGACATCTTGGAGTTATCACCCCTTCTTAGCCACATCTGTAGCAGAATACGTTCCTCACTGGAGATGGGCAGTTCATGAAGGAATGACCTTCCGTCCTACAGTTCCAGCATACTATCTAACTGCTTGCGGTCGCATGCCTGTTAACTGGAGAGCTGAAACCTGCTCGTCCTGGCAGTATGGATCATCCCTGTCTATGTCTACCTCATTTGCCGAATACTTTGGCGGCGGCCTATGGGGTCTCGGGAAATCCCTGCTCGGAAAGGCATTCTCTGCGTCCTTGCAGGCATATTGCAGCTGATCCAATGTAAAATTGCCCTTGGGTAAACTAACTTTCCTTTTTTATCATTTAAATTTCTTTTCAGAATCCTAATTTCATAATTTAATAGCTGAAAAGAAATCGTCAATGGTCTCCCAAGCACATTGCCTTTGATCCATAATGTCTCTCATAATTTCGAAGGCAGACTTCGAATTATGGAACCGGCGCATTAATGCGTCCTTGAGCATTGGTCAGTCAGGTCTATAATTCGAACACTGAAATTGCCAGAACCATTCATATGATGGTCCCGATAGCAGCAGGTGGAAATCACGCAAAATCTCCGGCCAAGGACAATCATACTGCCTTTGCAGTGTTTTTAACTGGAATGTGAAGTCCTCTACTGTTAGAGCTTCCGGTTTCCCTTCAAAATTAATTCCCCATTTGTCTAGCCGTATAGGACCACGCATTCCACATTGAGAATTAAATTCCGTCGGATGAGGGGGTGGACTCTCATAGTGCGTGTTGACTGGGTGCCTCACGTGCCGATATGGGACCTGGTTTTGGTGGTAAGTATGGTTGTGGTTTCTGCCGTTGCTCCTATTATTGGTATTACTTTGTCTGCTTTACTCATGCGGGTTGTAGGGAAGCGAAATGGGATCTAATTGAGATAGTTGAGGAGGACCTGGCTGCTGCTGCGGAATCTGCCTACGGACGGCCTGTGGATTGCCCGCTAGTTTAGGGACTATTTCTTCGGGTGGTGGAGTTGGACGGGTAACAAGATTTATCTCATTCATGAATTCTAACAAACTGTTTTTCATCTCCGTTTTTAGGTTTTGAAAAATATCTTCCCTGATGGAATTTTGGTTCGAGAAGAACGCATTTAGTACTGCAAGGTTACTATATGCTTTTAAATCTGATGGAATATTAGCATTCAGGTAGCAGCTGCGCCTCTTTTTGGTCTATTATCGTTTGCAGACTGTCATTCTGGGCTGCAAGTGATGCTGCTCCTAGTTCACTAAGGCTACTAAGAATGGTGCACAGATCGACTCAGATGAACTCGTGGGGCGGCTGGCGGACATCGGTGTGTTGATTACATATATTGGACAATGGACATCCACCGCTGCAGACGGATTACTTGGAACGTGGAGCTACAACACAAAGAAAACTGGGACACTTGGAGTAGTGCAACATGCTACGAACGGATCGAACAGGGCCATTACTCCAGAAGAACCTCAGGTGAATGGAAGAACTGAAGACAAACACGGTTCAAAATCTTGTTGTTGTCAACATTGGAAATGCTCGTCGCAATTCAAGGTGGCATGTTAACGAATTATCCACCTGAAGACTTACGAGCTTTCCGATGTTGACTACAAAAACAATAATTGTGGACATATGACAACATGAATAAACAGGAGACTAGGACAACATTAAACGTTTGTGGGCGCCTTAGCGGCGGCGGCGGCCCATAATTTGCCAAACGTTGGGTGCCATTTGTAATAGGTAGGTCCAAGAGGAAGTTGGGAATTGAGGATTTTAATTGGGAAGAAGTGAGGATGTGGACAGGATATTCGGATGGGAATGGAAGTAAGATGGAAAGGAATGTCGAGTGCGAGGACATGGCACGCTAGCGATACACGGCTAAGCTCGCCGGATGGGTGGGTTATTGTCCCCGCACTACAACCACTACTACTCCAAAACATATATCGTGCCATATTATTTTTCTTTATTTAAGCGGACGGACGGCAACAGGCCGAAGGGCGCTGTCGGTGTTGATCAGCGCTGGCCATTACCCTCCCAACCTAGAAATCCATTGGCCATGGTTGGACTTCCCCGATAACGCCTATATTGTATAAGAAGATCACCTTTTCATCGTCCAATGGGCTGCAGTCCACCTTATCGCACCCCCTGAAGTTTAAATTTTAACAGCTCATCGGTCTCTCACGGGCCCAATGGAAAAAAACACCTATTTTTATACACTCATGCATTTCATAGGCGCGATTGAAATTTTACTTTAATATTATACAAATACAGTGGACTCTCGATTTTTGCAACCTCGATTTCTGCAACCCTCGATATTTGCAACCACCGTAATGGATTTCCTTTTTTAAATTTTTGCAACAACTTCAAGAAAAGTTCTCGATTTTCGCAACTTTGAAATTGTATGACACAAAATACATAAATACATACCTATGTGTGCCTACGCCTACTATGCATTGTCGAAGGTTAGAGCAAGCTCTTGACGACATCATAATCCAGAGGGTAGTGCCGTTACTATGATGCGTCTAGATTTTGTTTGGTTTGAAAAAGAAAATAACCTTATGTGAACTTGGTTTTTGTACTGGTATTTTTTTTTTACGCGACTGTATATGTGCCTATATTTTTATTTCGGGATTGGAAAAGGAAATTGATGATCATTTGTCGCCATATGTACTTATAAGCACGTGATCATTGTAATGTACATATGTAATTTTATTTATACATCACGGAGTATATCGAGTAAGCCTTTTTAAAGTGTTTTAATTTTCTGTTCGATTTTTGCTACAGGGTCTCGTTTTCATTAGTTGCAAAAATCGAGAGCCGACTGTATGTACACAGGAATACCAAACGAAAGAAAGATGACTAAATTCGGCTTCACTGTCGTCGCCTTAACCCTAGAAGGGTAACCATATTTTTAAGTACGTTACAGGTAACCATTCGTCGATTCGACGAAGTGGTATTCAACTCCAATTCTCAGGAAAAGTTTTTGACGAATTCTTGTAAATTTTAGTAATTTATCTTTATCAGTTAATTTTTTAATTATAAAGCCAAAAAAAATTTTTTCTTAAATATATGAGTCTTTGTTTTTAAAAAACATGTTTTTGAGACCGTTTAAGTTTTTCTTAAAAAAATAATTAAAAAAATGATACATTTTTCATGAAAAACAAATAACTTAAAAATTAATTCATCAAATAATACAGAAAAATTAAAATCACAAGAAAATAAATCATGTTGAGCATTTGGTGCAAAGTTCAACATTATGCTCCCTGCATATGACTTGACTTGGTCATACGTCGTTTTGCATATGGACAATTTTCGGAAAATGGAATTATTTTCGACTTGCCATATTATCGCAACAAAGTTAGATGCATATTATCCTTAGCATCTTCCGTATCCGAATTTTCCGAGTCCGAATCTTCTTCTACCTCCAAGATGTCTTCCGGGTCATTTTCTGGCTCATTTTGTTCGAAATTTTCGATATCCAAGCAGTCGCAAAATTTGTTCTATTTCCTCATCCGGAATAACCCATCTCAAAACCATTCTAAAACTAAATTATACAACGCAATTTGTAAAAAAAAGGATGCATATTAAAAAAAATTAATCGAACACAAAAAGTTACGTTGAAAAAATCAATGCTAATTAAAAAAAAAATTGCATTGGCATTGATTTTCTCAATGCTAATGAAATTTTTTTCATTAGCATTGAGTTATTTCAATGCCAATGAAAAGTCAATGCTAATGCTAAAGTCCCATCTCTGGTCTACCGCCATTTCAGCATAATGCTGGAAACAGATGTGCAGAATCTATGCATGCAGCACTGCGTGCATATCTGCAGACGAAACACATGAGCAGTTTTATTTGACATGCATCGCATCGGCTGCTGTCATTCGGCAGTTAACAGTTGAAAGAAAATCAATGAAAAAGTTCGAAAAATAATATAAAAAATGCAACAGGTAATGTTTTTAATTCCAATATAAAAGGAAATTCATATATACTCCTTTATTTTATTTGAAACCGAAAAATGTTTGCGGCGAAAGATTTCTTTCATCAGTCTGACTTGCAAAACACAACAACAAAAAAGTGAACAGACATCGAACGATGCTACCAAATACTGTTAACTTAGATTTTTTTTTTCTTTTGTGTTGTGGTAGTATTGCCTCTGCGCAGAGAAATTAGAAATAGAGACTGAATGCAGCGCTGCTCTGCATGCAGAATTTACGTGTGTTCAGCTTCATATAATCCTGCATATTCTAATTTCGCTGCATGAGAAATTCTGCACATCTGTTTCCAGCATTAATCTGTGCTAGGTGATTTGTCCTGTATGCCAGTATACCAGTATGTCAGTTGGCTTGGCGAATAACTGTGATCAGGCTTTAATTTTGCCCTTTTTCTGGCAAAAAATTACCTGAGCACTACTTATGCTCTCACAAAAATTTTTTTATATATTGCACTGGCTTTTTTGCTTTATATTTATTTTTTTTTCTCTTTTGCCTTACAGCTCTCACTAATCACTTAGTTTTTTTTGGTATCACTATAGGCTGTTGCTTTTCTGACCACTAAACTTTGAATCAATTCCTTTGGTCAATCCCTTTGTTTTGGTTGGCCGACGAATCACCCCACATCGGTCCCACTATGTCCAATACATCCGATCTTTCCAGCCCACTTTCTGAGTAGGCCGAGTTTTGGACAAGGATACGATTGTATTAGTGTCCCAACACCCTGTTTAATTACGATCCGCGACCACCTTTTTTTAGCCATGAACCAGCGAGTCTCGATACCAGGCAGCTCCACGAATGACAGTTGACAAACGTCACGTACAGTTGACCGGGTGTGTTTTATTTTTGGGTGTGAGTTTGCTATTTATGTGTCCTATTGTGCTACTTGGATATATTTCTAGGTAGCTGCAACATCTTCCGTTAAAAAATTGAACTGATCTGTTATTTTTATATATCCAGAACTTCTCAGATTATTCACAAGCTTTTGCCTCGTTACAAATAGTGTGTTAGAGCTCATTCCTAATGCAAACAAGTAAGAATAAGTATGAGATTAAAATGTGTGGCACATATTTTTTTTTTACCACATTTAAAAAAAAAAATAAAAAATCGTAAAAAAAGGGGACAAGTACGCCAAGTAAGCCACTCTATAAAATACAATAAAATTTCTAGCCGGGACTCATCCGGAACATAATTAATACGATCAATCTTTGAAATTACTTGGAAAAAAATTGCCATTTCACAGTGTCATGAGAATTAAAAGGAAAAATTGCAACATATATTAAGCACTATATTGAGAATAATATTTACTTAAACCTTGAAACTTACTTAATACCTGAACTTGAAGGTTCCATACCAATAAAATTAATTGCAGAAGGGAAAGTATATAATTATCTGTGTGTATGCCCAAGAAAATGTGTTAATTTCATGGATATTCCAAAAAGTTCTTAATAATAATTTCCTTGCAAACATATGTATTTTCGCTTGCTTTAAGCCGTCCAAAAAAATTTAGTTTCGATTATTCGTAATAGTAGCCTATTGAAAAGTGTAGTCGCTTTTCGCTTAGCAATTCAACCATTCAGCGTGTAATGAATCATTTTGAAAATTTGCATACACTGGAAGATAAAGCAAAGTTTGGGCGACAAATTGGGAGCGTCTCATATTAAAAATCCTCAAAAAAGATTTACATTACAAGGGGATTTAGGTAAACTCGTGTTTATATGCTAAGACATACCAAAAAGCCCAACGAAATTTAAAAACCAGCATGTCTTTTAAAAATTCACCTTTTAATTTAAAAAAAGACCTTCCGGCACCAGCCGCATGAGATAGGTGGATTTCCTTTGTATGCAACTTTTAAGTAATATTAAAGTAATCCAAAATGGCGAAATTATAACAAGTACCCATAAACGAGTATACATTTTCAATTTCAACGAAATCGGAGCAATTTTAAAGAATTTCAAGATGGCGGATTCAATATGGCGGACATTTTTTTAGCAAATAATACTTATGATTATTACCGTTGTCATACTAGTAAAAAAAGATGCAAAAAGTTTGTCAATGCGTAATTTGAAAAATATAAAGGGGCGTGGCACGCCCCCCGCTCAACAGATCACGCCCATCTACGAAGTCAGCTGAGCTATTTTTCATCTGAATATGTGTTGGTTGAACCAATTCGGTTAAGAACTGCGGCCCCTATCGTGCGGACAAGATTTCGTTGTATTACATAAATGGGCGTGACACGCCCCCCTCTCAACCGATCTCGCCCATCTACGAACTCGTCCGTGCTATTTACCATATCAACATGTGTACCAAGTTTCGTTCAATTCGGTTAAGAACTGCGGCCCCTATCGTGGTGACAAGATTTCGTTATATTGCATATATATATATATATATATATATATAGATATATATATATATAAACATTTGAACGGACCATGGTTTTGGTGTTTACTATAGAGGTCTTGAAAAGTTGCATTCAAATTTTTTGAAAGTTGCGTCATGAGGACCTCTGCAATAGGTAGTATTTCTTCGAAATCCACCTAAAATTCCTTCTCTCGTTTGTTCTGCCATCTACTGCACACTAGAATCAACCGAACCCTTTTCCACCTTGTTGCCTTGCCTATGCTGTTTTCGGCGCGAATTTTGACATGTCGTTCGCATTCTGCGGAGTGGTAAATCTGTTTTGCAAACGTTGTGTACTTTTCTTTTAATTTTGAAACGAAGTTTTGTTTAAATCATTTAATTATTTGCAAATATGGATGTAGCTGATTCACAAGTTGGTCAATTGCGTGTAAAAGACGACGTCGGTATTCGGTGTCAGAAACTGTTCCAAGATTTTCTTGAAGAGTGAGTTGTGTTGTCGAAAACCCTGCGTCTCACTGTAAAGCAATTGGAAAACTTACATTTCAGATTCAAAGAAGATGGAGAAATCAAATATCTGAAGCCAGTAACCGAATTGGAATCTCCAGATCGTTGCACCCTCGAAGTAAGTTTCGATGATGTCGAGAAGTACAACCAAAACTTAGCCACCACTATCATCGAAGAGTACTACAGGTAAGAAAACCTTTCGCAATACTCTAAACTGAAAGACAACACTAGATTTCGTTATCTATGACTACAGAATCTATCCATATCTCTGCCAATCGGTGTCGAACTTTGCCAAAGACCGCATTGGTTTGAAGTCGGAGAAGGATTGCTATGTTTCGTTCACGGAAGTACCCACTCGCCATAAAGTTCGCGACCTCACAACGTCGAAGATTGGAACACTCATTCGTATCTCTGGTCAGGTAGTGCGTACACATCCAGTTCATCCAGAGCTGGTTTTCGGCACCTTTATGTGTCTGGATTGTCAAACAGAGATTCGCGGCGTCGAGCAACAGTTCAAGTTCACCAATCCGACGATTTGTCGCAATCCAGTGTGTTCCAATCGGCGCCGCTTCATGCTTGACGTGGAGAAGAGTCTATTCATTGATTTCCAGAAAATTCGAATCCAGGAGACGCAAGCTGAACTCCCACGTGGTTGTATTCCACGCTCGGTTGAGATTATACTTCGTTCTGAGTTGGTCGAAACAGTTCAAGCTGGAGATCGCTATGATTTCACAGGCACATTGATTGTCGTTCCAGACGTGGCAGTGATGAATATGCCGGGAGCCAAGGCTGATTTTGGTTCCCGTCATAAGCCTGGTGATGGCCAGGGAGATGGTGTTCGTGGTTTGAAATCGCTTGGTGTCAGAGATCTGAACTACAGGATGGCATTCCTCGCCTGTAGTGTGCAGGCAACGACGGCGAGATTTGGTGGAACCGATTTGCCAATGAGCGAGGTCACCGCTGAGGATATGAAGAAACAAATGACAGATGCCGAGTGGAATAAGGTCTACGGTATGTCAAAGGACAAAAATTTGTACAACAACTTGATTAGCAGTCTGTTTCCAGCCATCTACGGGAACGATGAGGTTAAGAGAGGCATCCTTTTGCAATTGTTTGGAGGCGTTGGCAAAACAACACATGAAAGTGAGTATATGGTTGTATTGTCGTTTCAGTAGCGAATCTCGGCGTGGGGATATAGCTCAGTGGTAGAGCATTCGACTGCAGATCGAGAGGTCCCCGGTTCAAACCCGGGTGTCCCCTTTGTAGATTTTTTTTTATTTTTATTTTTTTTTGCTTGGAACTAAAACTAATCCCATTTGGTTTTCTCCTCCCCATTTCAGAAACGACACTTCGTGGTGATATCAACGTTTGCGTCGTAGGTGATCCAAGTACAGCCAAGTCGCAGTTCCTTAAGCAGGTCGCCGATTTTTCTCCTCGTGCAGTGTACACATCGGGCAAGGCCTCCTCAGCTGCTGGTCTTACTGCAGCCGTTGTGCGAGATGAAGAAAGTTTTGATTTCGTGATTGAAGCTGGTGCTCTTATGTTGGCAGACAACGGAATTTGCTGCATTGATGAGTTTGACAAAATGGATCCCCGTGATCAAGTGGCAATTCACGAGGCTATGGAACAACAGACAATTTCAATTGCAAAAGCAGGTGTTCGCGCGACACTGAATGCCCGCACATCAATCTTAGCTGCAGCTAATCCAATCAACGGTCGCTACGATCGTACGAAATCCCTGCAGCAGAACATTCAACTATCCGCACCCATTATGTCGCGTTTCGATTTGTTTTTCATTCTCGTGGATGAGTGCAACGAAGTGGTAGATTACGCCATCGCGAGGAAGATTGTCGATCTTCACTCGAACATCGAGGACAACGTACAGCGTTTGTATACACGCGAGGAAGTCCTGCGTTATATAACATTCGCTCGTCAGTTCAAACCGGTCATTAATATAGATGCAGCTGGATTGTTGGTGGAGAACTATGGACATTTGCGTCAACGTGACACCGGGACCAGCGGCCGCAGTACGTGGAGAATCACAGTTCGCCAACTAGAGAGTATGATTCGATTGAGTGAGGCTATGGCCAAACTGGAGTGCATGAATGAGGTGCAAGTGCGACATGTTAAGGAGGCATTCCGTTTGCTTAACAAATCCATCATTCGGGTGGAGCAGCCTGATATTCATTTGGATGACGACGAAGACGTGGGAATGGCTGATGTTGAAATGACCGAAGAAACGGAAAATGCCACCGAGAATGAAATTGAAAACGGCACGAGTGGGGAAGAACCAGCTTCAGCGATGCAAAAGAAGAAACTGACATTGAGCTTTGAGGATTACAAGAATCTGTCGACGATGTTGGTGTTGCATATGCGAAAGGAGGAAACTCGCTGTGAAACCGAAGGCCAAGACAGTGGCATGAAACGTAGTGAAGTGGTTGCATGGTACTTGGAACAGGTTGCCGATCAAATTGAGTCGGAGGATGAGTTAATCTCGCGAAAGAACTTAATAGAGAAAGTCATAGATCGTTTAATATACCACGATCAGGTTATCATTCCACTGAAGACAACAGAATTGAAGTCACGCAGACCTAGCGGCCCTGAAAAAACCGAATACTCAGAAGATGATGCGCTGTTAGTGGTGCATCCGAACTATATCGTGGAGTAAGATTAAGGAGGATGTTTTTAAGTTTAAATTTGCTTTGTTTAGTGCTGATAAAATTGTCATTGTTTTCTTGAATTTGAATAAAAAAGTGTACAAATAATAATGAAAACTGTGTAAGAGCTATTGAGGCTGGGACGGTTAAATGTTGAGATGTGTCCTAGGTTTAGTGGCACTCTGCCAACATTAAGTTGGGAATCAGCATCGGATTTTCAAAACGACATTCATAAAACCCATCCAATTTCTATTTTCAGACATTTCGAACTTTAGAATCGGAATACAGAGTAGGAAAGGGTGAAATCTACTATCCATCACAAAATTTCGACTTTATTTGGCTCACTTGACGCTTTGTACACTTTACTATAGTATATCCCGATACACTACATCATAGGACTAGTCATGTTCAGCAAAAACATACAAACTTTGGGCACTCGATACTCCCGAGCTGGCAACGTACTGTTGTCTGTGAGAAAAGCATGGAGTTCCCTAATGTAATTCAGAAACTTCTAATGTTTTCCCATATGACTTATTAATCGTCATTGAAAATTCAGCTTTTAGCGGAAACTGTAGTCTTTTAAATTAATAGAGCAAATTGTTGGGTACAATAGGGATAAGAGGAACTAGTACGCTCTCTCCTCCAGCCACTTCGGTGAGAATTGTGCCTTTGATTTTCTTTCTAACTTTGTGATGCGCGGCTTGGTACTATTGCAGTCTCGTAACATCAAGGTTATGCATTAGCAGAACTGAAACACCAACGTTAACAGATTATTCCAATGAGTTCAAAAACTCTACTGGGTAGGTGGTAGCGTCGTTGGCGGACATGATCTGCTTCCCAATTTCGAGGTGTTATCAAATATGTTTGGAGCAGGAAGAAAATATAATACATAGGAAGTTTTCATTGTAAAATCGCAGCAAAATTATATCCAATATGTACTGGAAAAACTGAATCGTACAAACCCTTTCTCCTGTGAATAGCGGGCGAGTTGCGATAATTTAGAAGCACGGATACGCATACCTGCCACAAATAAAAGAAATCAAAACAATCGAAAACTAGTAATCAGTCTGCTCCTGAACAAAAGCGATATGCAAAAAGAAAAACTATTAATTTTCTCCAAAAGCCATAAGACATTTTCTTTATTTAGACCATCGACTACGTACAGTGGGCAAAACACCACTGAGCATAGTAATAATCAAGAACATTGAAAAAAGAAAGAAATTTATAAATCTATGAAAACAGGTATTTAACAGCGACATAGGGCAATGCCCTCTCCACTTAGCTCTCATCGTCTTCAATCTTCGGTGCCAGATAGTAGCGGATGTGTCCCAAATCCTGAATGCGATATTCAACAACCAGCGGCACATCTGCAGACATCGACAGTTGCACTTGGTTGGATAATGGCGTAGCCTTTGTGAACGCGTTTAGGTAGCGACAAGCGAATGTAAGCGTCACGGGTTCTTGCATTTCAATGGTTACAGCTTCTTCCTCCTTGTCCACTGATGAAGTTTGAGCTAATTTTACGTTTGCAGATCCAACATCACCGGAAGCTGAGAATTTCACACCCTCCTTGGTGCAGCAGATGACAACTGATTCGCCAAACTGCGCGAGGTCCCGGCAAATACGTGCGAACTCAATCGACGGCATACGTACCACACAGCTGTACTCCGTCTCTGGAATGCCAAGGTGCTCCTGATCAAGATTCATTAATTTCATCTCATAGTCTGAGACTTTCTCCTGATTTTGCGATTCAAACATGAAAGTGACTGTATCGGCATTGTCTTGCGCCTTCACGGTCACATTGTCGTCATTGTTGGCGCACTTGAGAATTTTCGCCATACTGCCAAGATTCATACCCATCGAAATGTTGCGGTCACAGCGGAATTTATCGAAACCATCTGAGCGGAGGGTAAGCGAAACCAGAGAAACGTGGGAATTGTCCATCGCTTGGAGCTTAAGTTGGAGAATTTGAATACACATTGATTGGTTTTCGAAGTGAATGCGATTAGTGGGTATTTACCTGAATTCCTGAATCACTGCAGTCAAAGGTTCCCTCGTTGAGCAGATCTTTGATAGCATCGAGGACTTTCTTGAGTGTGGTGGCGGAAAGCAGGCGTGCTTCAAACATTTTAGTTCTTTTTGTTTATTGTTTAAAAGGATATACAAAGGCACAAGAAAAAATGTATAAATTTACTTAATTTATCGTGTTCACAATGTGAACGTTTTTCATAAGTGCAACCAATTTCGCTCTCGACTGCAATTTCTGACGAAACTTGACATGTACAACTGAGTGTTTTGGCGCGAACTGTCAAAATGCCGGCGGTTCAAATGCAAACAAATTTGAAGTTTTATCGCGACCTCTGATGTGTAATAGGTGAAGTGTTATAATGTAAGGTCGTGTGATTAGAATAGAACAAATTGTTACTTTAGCCGTGTTTTTTTTGAGAGCTGTATACCCAGCCCAGTAAAATTTTACACACAAAGCAATAACAACACACCAAGTGGGGATAAACTTCCCAGTAGCAGCAAGTGAGGATAGAACTACATAAGTTGACCACCAGAGCGCGAAAAATCTCATAAATTAGCTCTTAGCCGATCGTATTTGTTGCTTTTCCTCGGTTTTGACATTTGCAAACTGTCAAACGAAGAAAAAGAAATCGAGCCCCAAACCAATTGGTTGGTGCGGCTGCTACTGTGGATGAAGTGAGTATAGATCGTTTTTTTGACTGAAGTGAGTATAATTATCAAAAAAACACGGCTTTTGATGGAACGTTGATTGTTGGCTCTGATAAATAAATAAACGTAGTTAGTGAAATAAAAGCGACATTTTGTAGTCTTTTCATTTGTTGTATATAAACTTACATACTCCTGTTGCATACTCTTAAGCGGTGGAGGTTTTTGGTATCAACACAGTGAAAGGCAACAAGCACTTAAGTAGACTTTACACGGTCATGCGGCATACGTCAAATACTTACATACAAATAAATGTATCTGTATGCGTCACACACATTTGGTGAAGTCCGCATGACGAAAATCGAACCACTTTTGATTTTCGTGTGATTCATGTGTGAAGGGTTGGATTGACCTAAATTACTTCATTGTAGAGGTGGGGAAAATGCTTTATTCTGCTGAAGTGCTTCACTCACTCCGCTTCAGTTGAAAGAAGCGTTCACTGAATCATTCACTGAAGCGTTCATTTTCAAAAATTTCCTGGATGCAGGGTGTACTGATACGAGGCGTTTTTATGTATTTTACTAGTGACAAATTTATGTTTCGTTATGAAGATTCCTGGTTAAGGACAAATCGAGGAATAATGAATTATTTAACTAGCATGTAGTATATATCGTCACCTGAGTGCTAGAACTAGCTAATCTGTCTACCTGGATTCGCTAAGAATGGGTTTGAATAATTGGATGATTCATTTTCCCTACTTCGGGCCATCTATTGGGAAGTCAATAACTGAAAACAAAACAGTGGATAAACACTAAGTGCACGAAGTAGACATCTCGAGATAAACGTAGCCACGTTATACAATAATAAATTAATGAATATTGTCGATTTTGCCGATTTTTCGAAAGTATAAAAAGCCGAGTTATCAAGTTCTATCACTGAAGTGACGATATAACATAACTCTAAACTGTTTATCAATCAATTTATGAATATAATATAATAAATTAAAAGAAATATATAGATTATCTATAAAAATTTGTCAATACGACAAACAAACTAAAATAACACCCTGTTAATGTGAAATAAATTTTCATCAACGAAATGAGAAAAAAAAATCTGAAAGAGAGAAATCTTATCCCTATTGATAGAAAGAATTACCACCCTGATCTGTTTGCTCCGATCGAACAAAAAACAAAAACAAAATATACCAATGAAATGAATACCGAATATATTTTGTAGGGGAAATAAATTTACAAAATGAACCCTCTCTCCCATATGTGAAAAAAATTGGCAAAGAGTGAAAGAGAAGCGAAAGAAACTAACAACAAATTGAAGTGTATGAATGAATTCAAGTATAGGAGTGAGTGAAGCAATGGAAGTGTAGGGAGTGAATTGAAGTGAGAGAAGCAAAAAGAAGCGAAGAATGAATTGAAGTGTTGGGAGTGAATTAAAGTAAGAGAAGCAAAAGAAGCGAAGAACGGATTGAATGAATTGAAGTGTAGGAATGAGTGAAGCAATTGAAGCATTGAAGCGTAAGAATGAAGTGAATCATTCATTCATTCTACTGAAGCGCTTCAATTGAATCATTCAGTCCCGGATGATACACCACTACTTCATTGTGCGTTGTGTCGCGGAAGAGGAAACATGCCTGTCGCTAGCGGATAGTTGAGGGACGATGAAGATCGGGCATTTTTATTGGAATTCATTAGAACTTATCGTTTAATACTGAGTTCATGGGATGTGAAAATGAAAGATTGCAGGTACCTAAACAAAAAATTGAAACAGTATGAAGTTTTACTACAAAAAATAATGCAATGCATTCATCCGCTTCATTCAGCGTACATCCGTACACCACGAAAACTCGCAAAAAATGAAAAACTGACGTCATTTGATTGAGCTGTGTAAGGGCTAGCATCAATCCACACATACACGATTATTATCGGCATGAGCATGACCGTGTAAGGTCTACCTCGAGCAACGAAGTTGCGCGAGCGGTTAAACCCCACAGAAAGAGAGTTTAAAACTCTTTAACCCGCGAAGCGGGCCACTCACACACTGTTTGATTCGCCTCTAATTTGAGTTTATTCCAATTTAAATGCACTCTAGAGCTGAGTGCATGAAATAATCACATAGTTTTAGGTGTTGATACATTTTGGTGTTAGCTGTCACTTAACAATTATGAACTCCTCACTACTTTGTTTTGGAATCTTTGGATGATGTCCATGTTGGTGTGCTTAGTACAACGCCAGAGTTGAATCCCGTATGTCCATGTGGGTTTAATTACTTGTCTATAAAGTAAGAGTTTGTTAGAAATTGATAGGCAGGAATGCCTCCCTATTAGCCAGTAGATCCCTCTATATCCGATATCGAGCTCCTCTAGTTTTTCTTGACATAAGTCTTCCAACGAAGTTTTGCATCCAATGTCATACCAAGATATTTAGCTGTGTTCGCGTATGAAATTATTTTGTTATGTTATGCGCCATTTTCTTGTCCAATTTTGGATTTCCTGAATCGCATCTTTCGGTTTTTCTGTAGAATAAATATTGCTTTTTGCGACTGACATTAATGTCACTTTTATTACATTTATTACATTTATTTCCAACTGTTAACAATATTTAACAGGTTGTGAATAACTAATTTGATGTTGTTAAGTGTAAATTGAAGCAAAACTCCAATTTAACTGTTAATATACCTCGAAAATTACAAGAATTTAGGGGTCCTTCCGGAATCTTTAACTGTTAATAACTTTGTTAATAATAATTTTCTCACCACATGACTATCATTTTCGTGTTTAGGAGATCATTTTACATAAGAAAAGTGAAAACTTTTATTGCTTTGGAAGTTTAACTATTGTAAACCAGAGCCGTGATGTAAACGGTTGAAAAAGTGACCATGCTATTAGGTAACGAATCCAGAATGTTGCTGTGGTCGTAAGCAACGTTGCCAGAAATTTTCTTACATAATATGCCAAATTACAAAATTAATATGCTAAATCATATGGGGGAATAAACCAAAATAAACTTTAGCATATTTAGCATATAATAACAACAACACCATTGTCAGTTAATCTTCTATATATATAAAAATGAATCCGTGTCGTGTTCGTTCGCGCATAACTCGGCTGAACATCATCTGATTTGCATGGGGATTTTTTTGTTGGATTCGTATTGAACTAGGTAAACACACAACGGAGCCAACACAACAAAATTGGAAAATTCGACCGGAAAAGTCGGGAAATCGTGAAAACCCAAAATTTAATAATTTCATTGGTGGATGGTTACATCTGAAAGTATACAATTTTCAGATATCATCGGAAAATCGTGAAAATCCAAAATTGCATACTTTCAAGGTGACCATACACCCCTGAATAAATCGTCACAACGCGACATTGCATATTTTCAGGGGTGACTAGTGACTATATCTGAAAATTCTTTTTTTTATGGGAAGGAGAAAATATTGTTCTAAGGAATGACAAACACTGCGGAATTGACAATCGGCTAATTTTGTCCCTCACGAAAATGCGATCGCCAACAGATGGCGTTACGTTCTCGGACTTGTGGGCACACACTAGCGACCTAGTTGACAGCTGTGGAATAAGACAAAACTACATTACCAGCATTGGAAAGCAGACAACAAAGGAGTTAGATTTGGCGTCGCATTCGTATCCTTTATCTCAAATAGCAAAGACGTGTATTGTAGTTAGTAAACATAAAATAAAGCGAATAAAGACTTCCATTAAAAAAGTAAAAGTGCATTTTTCTTTGAGACAAAGAAAAGTTAGGAAAAGAGTTCCTACAATTGGTGACCCCAATTTTTAAAGGAAATATAAGAACACACTGCGCAAAAACTTTTACTACATAAGTCGACATCGCACTGCGCATTTTTATCTGCTTTTTTTTCTGCGCACCATAAAACATGCCTCTTACGCACTCGCCAACCAGAGCGCAAACAACCGATCAACAGGACATCGGTGGCATAGAAGAAGAAACTCGCGCACATCATTCCAGAGAAGATGGACGTCATGTCGATAGAATCGACCGCATTGAGCTGCCACCCTTCTGGACCCAGAAATTACAGCTTTGGTTCACAGCAATTGAATCGCAGTTCCAGAGCAGGAGAGTAACATCTGATGCAACCAAGTACCACGCTGTCGTCGCCCGTTTGGATCAGGACACCTTATCGGTAATTGAGCACATTGTTGCCAAACCGCCCGCTCAAGATAAGTATAAAGCGATAAAAACGGCGTTGCTTAACCACTACTCAATATCACAGGAACGACAGTTCAAGACGTTAGCTTCAGGCCTGGAACTGGGAGATAAACGCCCATCAGAGCTGCTGGCAGAAATGCACCGACTTGGGGGCAATCTGCTAGACGCTACATTCATCCGGACTCTTTGGCTCGACCGCCTGCCACCACACGTCCAGGTTGTACTCGCCATAGCTGATGGTCTCGACAACACAAACCTCGCTGAGCTCGCCGATAAAATTATGGACATACAACGCTACGCAAGCACCGGACAAGTTATGCCTGTCACTCGTGTTCCTGACTCCAGTGAACTGGAAAAGCAACTGACCAAAAAAGTGGAGAAACTGTCCCAAAGGCTAGATCGAATCACATCCACCAAATACTCCCGTCACCGCAGTTTATCATCATCTTCATCAACTTATCGCAGCAATAACACGCAAAATAAACCAGTTCCTGATGACCCTACAATCTGCTACTACCACCGCAGATTCGCCGACAAAGCCAACAAATGCACTAAGCCATGTGCATGGATACCACCAAATCAGGGAAACTCCAACCACCACTAATTGAATCGGCGGCTGCTGGTGGTGACACAAACCTTCGTCGACTTTTCATATTCGATCGAAATTCGAACATAAAATTCCTCGTCGATACAGGCGCGGATATTTCACTTTTCCCACCTACTCGCGCCGACAAAACAAAAACAGCAGAATTTCAATTCTACGCAGCCAATAGTACCAAGATCCGAACTTATGGAGAACGAGCCTTCACCCTCAACATTGGACTCCGTCGGCCCATCCGCTGGATCTTTTGCATAGCAGACGTGCCCTACCCAATAATAGGTGCCGATCTTTTGCATAAGCACGGCCTCTTAGTCGACCTCAAGAGTAAGCATCTTTTGGATCCAACCACTGGGTTCAAGGTAAAAGGTCTCTCGCTCCAGCTCCAATAGTTTCCGTGACCGCCATCAACCACAACAGTAAACATGCGTCAATAGTAAGGGAATTTCCGGAAATACTCGAAAACCAATCGAACCGCTCGGGGACTAAACACTCAGTACGGCATCATATCCTCACCACAGGACCACCGTGCGCACAACGTGTCAGGCAACTATGCCCCGAACGTCTTAAAATTGCAAAAGAGGAATTTCAGCTGATGATGGAAGCGGGACATATAAGACCATCCAACAGCCCGTGGGCCAGTCCGTTACACATGGCAAAAAAGAAAAACGGAGACTGGCGACCATGCGGCGACTACCGCAGGCTCAACGCGCAGACAGTGCCGGACAGGTACCCGATATCCATACTGCAGGACTACGTTACGATCGCAGCCGGTAAGACCATCTTTTCAACTTTAGACCTCCGTAGAGCATTTCACCACATTCCTGTCGCCCAAGAGGATATTCCGAAGACCGCAGTGATAACCCCATTCGGCCTATTTGAATTCGTCAGCATGCCATTCGGTTTACGAAACGCAGCGCAATCGTTCCAGCGATTCATCAACGAGGTGCTAACTGGACTCGATTTCGTTTTCGCTTATATCGACGACCTTTTAATTGCTTCCAAATCACCTGAGCAACACGAACAATATCTTCGTTTAGTCTTCGAACGACTCCGCCGTTTTGGACTCTGCATCAACGCCGACAAGTGCATCCTAGGAGTAACAAGTGTGGACTTCTTGGGCTATCGGATCTCAGAGCATGGATCATCGCCACTTCCAGACCGTGTACAAGCAATCCTCGACTTTCCCAAACCCCAAACGATACTGGAGTTAAGAAGATTTATTGGCACAGTAAATTTTTACAGGAGACACATAAAAAACGCTGCTTCAACACAGGCACAACTGAACGAACTCCTGAAGGATTCCAAGAAGAACGATAAGAGGCCAGTACCCTGGAACACAGCAACAGACGCAGCTTTTGACCAAATCCGCAAACAAGTGGCAGAGGCCACACTTTTATCCCATCCAACAACTGATGCTAAACTCCGTCTTACCACAGACGCATCTAGCACAGCACTTGGAGCAGTCCTGGAACAGAGAGTAAAGAATAATTGGGAACCCCTGAGAAACTTTCGCCCGCACAAAGGAATTACAGCACGTATGACAGGGAGCTTACAGCCCTCTACGAAGCTGTCAGGTATTTTCAACCGTGGATCGAATGCAGAGAATTCCACATCAGGACCGACCACAAACCGCTAATATTTGCGTTCCAGCAGCGATCGGATAAAGCGTCACCTCGGCAAGCCAGACAATTAAATTGGATCAGCCAGTTCACCACTGACCTTCGGTACATAACTGGTACGGAAAACAACATAGCAGACGCTCTATCCCGGATCGACGCTATCAGTGCTCCACCAGTTATCGATTTTCAAGAGCTATCCACCATGCAAGCAACCGACGAGGAGCTACAAGAACTGCTGAAGAACAACAACACCTCTCTAAAACTACAGAAAATGACATATGGTCAAAATCAACAAGCTATGTGTCAAGCAACGATATTAGACCTTTTGTGCCGCAACTCTTGCGTCGCAAGGTCTATGAAACATTTCACAACATGGCGCATCCCAGCGGACGAGCTACCACAAAAATTATTGCACAACGATATATCTGGCCGTCCATGAACAAAGACATCACGCAATGGGCCCGTAACTGCATCCCTTGCCAACGCTCGAAAGTAGGACGCCATAAACAAACATCACCAGCCGCATTTCCCAGTCCCGACCAGAGATTCGACCACATACACTTAGACCTAGTGGGACCCATGCCAGAGTCCCAAGGTTTTAAGTATTGTATGACGATGGTTGATCGCTTCACAAGATGGCCAGAAGCCATCCCCATTAAGGACATAACGGCAGAAACGGTTGCCAACACATTTTACTCCTGTTGGATTGCACGATTTGGAAGCCCCAAAATAATCACCACGGACCAGGGATCGCGGTTTGAAAGCGCACTTTTCACTTCACTGTCGCGCTTAGTAGGTGGCAAGCGCATACGCACCACAGCATACCACCCGCAAGCAAATGGCATGGTGGAACGATGGCACCGAACGCTGAAGGCATCTATAATGTGTCATCAAAATCCGCTGTGGACGCAAGTATTGCCAACGGTACTGCTAGGACTCAGGACGTGTTATAAAGAGGAGCTGAAAGCATCGCCTGCAGAATTCCTCTACGGAACAACTCTCAGGATTCCGGGTGAGTTTTTTACACACGAAGATCCTCCTGATGATACACAATTCTTCCTTAATGATTTCCGTATTCACATGAGAAAAGTGAAACCAATCCCAGCATCACACAAATATCGTCGCAAAACATTCTGCTACAAGGACTTGTACTCCTGCACGCACGTATTCCTTAGACTGGATTTGGTTAAGCGCCCACTTCAACAACCTTACTCAGGACCGCATCAGATATTGAGAAGAATAGATGACCGGATTTTCACCATTGATTTGAATGGAAAACAAGTCAACGTGAATGTCGAACGTCTCAAACCAGCTCACGCCGATCCTTCCCAGCAGCCCAGTTCCACCAATATTCCAGATACATTTCAACAATCCACTTCCGCAAAGAATACAGATACAAACCAAATGCAACAAACAACCACCGAATTACGAACATATCAAAACAAAAAAAAAGTAAATATTAATCTTCGTCGAAATCAAACGTTTGAATTTGAAACTGACAGAGAAAAATAAGCAAACTTGATCTCATTCGGGGGGGAGTGGTGTGGGCACACACTAGCCACCTAGTTGACAGCTGTGGAATAAGACAAAACTACATTACCAGCATTGGAAAGCAGACAACAAAGGAGTTAGATTTGGCGTCGCATTCGTATCCTTTATCTCAAATAGCAAAGACGTGTATTGTAGTTAGTAAACATAAAATAAAGCGAATAAAGACTTCCATTAAAATAGTAAAAGTGCATTTTCCTTTGAGACAAAGAAAAGTTAGGAAAAGAGTTCCTACAGACTCACGTTTGACAGCTTAGTAGTAGCTCGTTTACGAATGGGTAACATGCGGGGCGCGTTTTCGGAAGAAGAAAGAGCAAGCAGATCATGTAGTAAGAGCCACCGGTCATGCGAACAATGTTCAAGTTCAACGTAATCTCAATTGACGTGAGGTGCGAAGGACACTTGCGCCACCTTTCAACTTAAATCGAGCTGCATTTCGCTATGATTCCACATTCGCTTACAATGATCTTCCGTGCGTTAATATTGGGTCATTGAATGTCGTCTGTCAGCATTGCAATGCATTGAAGTTCTCAACGGAAACGCCTGGATTGTGCTGTGTGATATGAAATCTGTAAATACCTATATACTCTCTCTCTGCAAACCAAACTCAATTGTGAGTCTGTAAGAATTTTAAATTAATAAAGTACTTTAGTCTAAGCCAATCTCTCGAGTAATTCATTTGTCTTACATACATATCAGTGGCGACGAGGAAAAAGTTTGACACCGCGTGGGAAAGGCATTTTGGAAAAAAGAAACAATAATAAGCACACTTCGCATAGTATCAACTTTTTATAATTCTTAAGTGAAAAGAACAATAACAAAGTAAACAAAAATTATGTCGGAAGGTGCTACCCTGTTTATGGGACATATAGAAGCATTCACCATAGGTGAAGATTTTAATTTATATGCCCGGCGACTGAATCAGCTATTATCATTAAATAAAGTGTCTAAAGATTAGGAAAAAGTGTCATTTCTAGTCAGCCTTGGTGGTCCTGAGTTATATAAAATTTTAATTTCATTGATCGCGCCAAAAGTAGAGACCGATTTCACGTATGACAAATTAATAGAGAAACTTAAATTTCATTTCGCGCCAAAAAAAAAAACATTATTGGAGAGAGCTTCAAATTTTTCAAGAGACAACAGAAACATAGTGAGAGTATTGGCGATTATGTAGTTGAGTTGAAGCAATTAGCAAATGAGTGTGAATTCGGTACTTTTTTAGAGAGAGCCCTTGTAATTCAATTTGTGTGTGGGTTGAACGATAGCAAAATTCAAAACCGATTATTAAATGAAGCGGAAGCGGTAATGTCGACATGATGAAGAGTGGTCATGTTAACTACATGTACAACCAGCAGAGAGGCAGCAACAATCGAGGAAGTCCAAGCAAGCAGCGGTCAACGGCGTCACATCATGCAAGAGGGCAGGAGCAAAGAGGTTCATCGCAATTCCATAGTCCTGGGAGACAGCAACGGCAGGAGAAGTCAACTTACGGTCCACGCGATAAAAGCAATACAAGGAAATCGGTAAGGTGTTATAATTGTGGCCGTATGGGGCATTTTGCGAGAAATTGCTTCAGAAAGCATAGTTAGCCAGTGTATAATATTAAAAGTGTTGAAGATGATAAATTAAATGTCGATTTAGGCTATTTAAATTGTATGATGTATGGTGGTAAGAGATCGTTAATAATTGAGATGAGTGTTGAAATCAACAATTTTGAAATGGAAATCGATACTGGGGCTTGTTTGTCTGTATGTCATGAATCGGAGTATATTAAATATTTTAAACATTGCAAATTATTAAAAGAAGATATTCCTCTTAAGTTGTTATCTGGTGAAAATGTTATAGTCGCTGGAAAAATTTGTGTGAAAGTAAGGGATAAACAAGTGTCGCATAATCTGGAGTTAGTGGTTATCAAGAGCAGGCACGTGTTTAGGGCGTTAATGGGAAGAAATTGGATAGATATTAAATATCCGCAGTGGAGACATTTTTTTCACGAGAGAGTTGACATTTTGGGTAAAATAGATTCGGTTAATGAAATACCAGTCAATATAAGAACTAAATATGCGTCTATATTTTCGAAGAATAATGATTCGGTCATAAAACATTTCGAGGTAGAAATAGAACTTGCGAAAGAAGCGTAGCCTATCTTTTGTAAAGCATACACAGTGCCCTTTGGATTGAGGGATAAAGTTAAGGAAGAGATCGAAAGGTTATGTAAGGCAGGTGTTTTAGTTCCGGTGAATAGAAGTAAATGGGCAAGTCCAGTGGTTATTGTTAACAAGGGAGATGGGTCGATTCGGTTATGTGTAAATTGTAAAAGGACTATAAACAAGTTTGTCGAAATGGAACACACGGTGATCCCTAGAATTGATGATATTTTGGCAGGATTAGCTGATTGGAAGTTTTTCTGCAAATTAGATCTTACAGGTGCGTACTTGCAGGTGCCATTATCGGAAAGATCGCAGGAATTAATGACTGTAAATACACACATTGGCTTGTTTAAGTTTACCAGGCTCGTTTTTGGGTTAAAAACAGCACCTCAAATATTTATAGGGATTGTAGAGGAAATATTAAAAGGGCTTAATATTGTTCACATATACTTTGATGACATTTTGGTTGGTGGCAAGGACGAAGAGGATTGTAAGCGTAATCTTTTGGTGGTTTTAGATAGGTTTCTTGAATTTAATGTTAAAGTGAATTTAGACAAATGCGAATTTTTCAAGGAGAAGATTGAGTATTTAGGATATTTCATTAGTCCCTTGGGTATACAACCAAGCGATAAGAAGTTGGAGGCGGTACTAAATGCACCTGAACCCATCAATAAAACGCAGTTAAAATCATATTTGGGCATGATTAACTACTATAACAAGTGTATTCCTAATCTATCGGCGGAACTTGCGATTCTGTATGAATTAGCTTCTGTTAACACGCTATGGATTTGGAATGAACACCACAAAAATGCGTTTCAGAGAAGCAAAATTTAGTGTTGAGAGTTGATGTGTTAACGTATTATGATCCAAGTAAACCGATAGTAATTTCAGCAGATGCGAGTCCATATGGGGTTGGTGGTGTCCTGTCGCATGTAGTCGATGGAGAAGAGCGGCCAGTGATGTTTATATCAAGTACACTGAGCTCAGCTGAAAATAATTACTCACAGTTACATCGCGAAGCATTGGCTATAGTGTTCGCGGTGCAAAAATTCCATAAGTACAGTGGGTCAACTTTTTGATCACATAATAAGGAGAAAAAAGGTTTTTTGTTGTTACATTTTTATTTGTATCCTCAATGCAACAAATCTTTGTCACATAACAAATACAGATGTTTAGAATTAGCATACCCAAGAAAAAAGGAAATTCACCGTTAAGGTTCCGATCCTTTCAAAAAACCCTTTTTGAATGCATGTGATCAATTAGTAGACACAGTCTCAATTGTGCATTGAGTGTGATCGAAATCTTGGAAAACTCGAAGGAGGTGCTGTTATTCTTATTTTTTCTTACAACTTTGAGAAATTACGTGTTGAAATTGCAGAAAAGCAAACATAATTTATTCTTATTTTTGCATTTTTAAAGTGAGTTTTGTTTGTTTGTCAGATGAAAGAAATAGAAAAAGTAGAAAGGCTTATCGATTCCAAGGTCACATGCTGTAAAATTTCGCTTAAGGTTGGAGTTGCGTTAGATGTCATCTCAAAAGTTTAAGAAAAAAACTCAAGCCTGAAGTCAAAAAGAACAAGCCCGGTAAAAAACCAATTTTGAATTCCTTAGTACAAAGTTGTATTTTAAGAAAAATCAAGTACGGAGTGCACGATAATGCAGTTTTAATAGATAAAGAGCTGCACTAGAATGAAGGCATACATTTTTCAAACGAGGCCGTAAGGAAAGATTTGAGGAAAATCATTTTTACGGTGTAAAAGTAAAAAAACCACTCCTGACAATAGGCCATAAAAAATAAAGGCTAAGATGTGCTTAAAAAATTAAAAAAAAAAAAAAATAAATAAAAAATTATTAAGACTTGTTTGGTCGAACGAAACGAAAATTGGCCGTTTTGGATCCGACGGTCCCCAATGAACCTGGAAGAAGTTTGGTGAGCCAATCAAAGATCGCCATGTAAAACCAACCATCAGGTTGGGTGGTGAAAATCTAATGATTTGAAAGTCCATAACCGTGGAAGGTGTTGGTGAATGTGTGAGTGTAGTGCGGCGAATGCTACGCTACCCAAAACGTCAGCATACTTGACCGAGGGCTCCAGAAAAGTCTTGATATTTGGAGCAAGAACGTGTCGAACATTATCTTCCAGAAGGATAATGATCTGAAACATACTGCAAGAATTACTAAAGCTTGATTACAAGATAAGGAATTTCAATGGCTTGATTGTCCACCACAATCCCCTGACCACGACCCCATCGAGCATCTTTGGGTTGATGTCAAACTTACAATTTCCAAAATACCAGGCAAATATCCAAATTTAAAGGATTAGTGGATCAGAACCGAAACACAATCTAAGTTCTAGCAAGTGCAGAACGCTTGTGGAATCAATGCCAACAAGAATTAAATCGGTTCCTAAAGCAAAAGAAGGGCATACAAAATATTGAACAACAAAATCGACTAAGTCAACTAATTGATCTTGCCATCTTTTTATTTTTTTAAAAGTTTGATCAAATTTACAAATAACCTCAAGTTTTGTTTCTATTAGCTGAATAACAATATTATAAGCATTGTGTTCTGAAAATTACATTGATTTATCTTTAAAAATAAAAAAGTTGCAACAAAAAAATATTTTTCTTGTTTTTATATGATCAAAAAGTTGAGCCACTGTATATGGACTGAATTTTACAATTTATAGTGACCATCAACCATTGCAGGCAATTTTCGGGGATAAAAAAGATATACCCTCAGTGGCGGCTAATAGACTGCAAAGATGGGCTATTTTATTATCAATGTATCAATATTCCGTCAAGTATAGAAAAACCTCGCAGATGAGAAATGCGGATGCTTTATCGAGATTGCCACTTACAGTTGCGACGGATGTGGAGGATGTGGAGGATGATAGTATTAATTCCTTGAACGTATCGGATTTTCCTTTGAATATGGAAGATATACATACGTCGTGAGACAAAGGCAGATAAGGTTTTGAGGGAGGTTTATCAATTTGTAACAGGTGGTTGGCCGGAGCATATTTCGATAAGTGTGAGACCAAGATAAAGAGATAGATAAAGATATCGAGTTGTTTGTTACGCAGTGCGAAGTATGTCAGGTTTCTTAAAACTTAAATAAAAATCATCTGAGTTCATGGCCAACACCGCACTATCCATTTGAAAGGATTCATATCGATTTCTGTAGTGTTGATAAATCATCGATTTTAATTATTTTTGATACGTTTTCTAAGTGGATAGAGGCTTTTATAATGAATAGTACAACGGCGAAGTGTGTCATTGAGCGGTTAAGAAATGTATTTAGTACATTTGGAATACTGACGAGTATCGTTAGCGACAATGGGCCGCCATTTAATTCCAAAGAATTTGTGTCATTTTGTTCATCTAATGGAATAACAGTTTTAAAATCACCCGCATATCATCCGCAGTCCAATGGCAGCGCGGAAAGAGCCGTGCAAACGTTTAAAAGCTCAATGAGGAAGATGTTAGTAGATCCTTAATTACGTTATTTATCCTGGAATTTAAAATTTAACAATTTTCTGATAAAATATAGAAATACTCCTTGTAAAGTAACAAACAACTCTCCATCAAACATGCTGTTTAAGTTTAGGCCGAAAACTTTGTTAGATTTGATTAATCCCGATCATAAGCGGGATAGGTGCGAGGAAAAGGATACTAGAGTATATAAGCATGAACAGACATACAGACCGCAAAAGCCCATCATCGAAACAAGAATGTATAAAGTAGGAGAAACAGTGCTGTATTGAAACATTTTTTCTAATTACGTTAAGTGGATACCAGCAATAATTATTAAAAAACTAACGCCCGTATTATTGACAAATTTGAAAACTAGTTTTTCGACAAAACTAGTTTTAAAGGCATTTCGAGTTTCAAGTTTTGATTCATAAAACTCGCAATTTTAAAACTAGTTTTGAGAGCGGCAAAACTAGTTTTAACGCTGTTTCATTCACCTGAAAATAAAATGTGAAACTAATTTGACGAAAACCCTGTATGAAATAAATTGACGATGGCACCCAAATCAGTTGGTACTGCCCGAGCATTTTTTAGATGAAGACGACAATGATTAGCTCTTCGGTAAAAGCATATCTGACAGCGACGAAGAATAAGTCTATGAGACTCAGCGTGCATATATTTGTGCAGCCATGCAGCGGAAAGCGATTATCTTGCTTCATTTTTTGGCGTCAGGAAGCTTCAACCATAATGTTACCGTTGCAGTGTGAGTATCTCAGCCAACCATCCGGTATATTTGCCCAGATAGTCGGGCAGCGATAAAAGCCATTGAAGTTGGTAAAGCAATGCCGCAGGTCTCTAAACGAGATCACTAACAGATGCGATGTTTCCTTGTGCTGGGTTTGAGGACACGGGGATGCACAGGGCCACTGCAGAGTGGACGAGCGGGCAAATTCTGGAGTATGTCAGAACTTCTCTGAAAATAGAGGCAAATAGAACTTCTGTTGCCGCAATTAAATGAGGATCATAAGTTCCTTCAGATTTATTTCCTTGGAAATTCAAATAATGAACTCAATCAGCGTTGTGCGATGAAACGTGAGATCATCGAACAACTGCAACAACTTCTACACGAACGCAATGCGTTGGTTAAAATGTTCAAAACGGCATTGGAAGCGATGCCTTCTGATCATTACAAAATCATCATCAGCGCAGACAAAAGACCAGGTGGTGCCCATGCACGTAAATTCAATGTTTCCACAATTGACGAAGTAGCAGTGGTGATTGTTGGCGAAAATCTGGAATCACGCGACATAGTCCTCAAGCGACGTGATAACGGACAGTTCAGTTTCAACGCGTCATGGAGACCTACCGGTCATACGACGCATTACAATACCCGCTAATGTTTTGGGAAGGCGATGATGGCTACCATTTTCAAATTAAAATGGTAACCCCATTCACCGGTTAGTTGCTGAGTTTTCTGAAATATCTTTATCACCAACTAACAATAAGATTATCTTTCAGGCCATGAAACAAATAAAAAGGTCAGCAGCATTCACTTCTATGCATATCGCTTCATGATTCGCCAGGATATCGACAATCATCTGTTAAGATATCGCCGATTGCTTCAACAGTATTGCGTCGACATGTACGTCAAGATAGAAACATTTTCGATTAAATCAAAGTAAATTGCGTTCAGAAGAGTACATCCAGTTGAGAGATGCCATCGATTTGGATGGAGATACAGCAGCAGCAAACATCGGCCGGTTGACAATTCTCCCAGCGACATATGTTGGAAGCCCGAGGCATATGCACGAATATGCGTAGGACGCAATGACATATGTGCGGCATTATGGACGGCCCGACTTATTCCTCACGTTTACCTGCAATCCGAAATGGGCAGAAATTACGCAGCTCTAACGTCTCGGGAAAACTTCGAGCGACCGCCACGACTTCACCGCCCGAGTTTTCAAACAAAAACTCAAAACGATCATAGACTTCATCGTTAAGCACAATATTTTTGAACATCCGCGTTGCTGGATGTACTCAGTCGAATGACAAAGGCGAGGATTGGCGCATGCCCATATTCTGCTTTGGTTGATTCAATTCAATCATTAGCGCCGAAATACCCAATCAAGAAGCCGACCCGGAAGTGTATGAAGTCGTATTTACGCAGATGATTCACAATCCACAATTCCAATGATATCGACCGATTTGCCGTTCGAGTTTAAGCGCATTCAGTTTCCCGTTCGACTCGCATTCGCTATGACAATTAACAAATCGCAAGGCCAATCGTTGCAAGTGTGTGGCCTGAATCTAGAATTTCCTTGCATTCCGCATGGACAATTGTACCTGGCGTGTTCGCGTGTCGGAAAGCCGTCTGCATTGTTTCTTTACGCACCGGACAACAAAACAAACAACGTTGTTTATCACAAAGCGTTGCAGTGACGTGAAATGTGTGAAATCCATTTTCCATGTAAATAAAATGCATTGAATTCAATTTAATTCCTTTCGAAAGAGTAATTAATACTTTAATCAATTTTAGGCGGAACGAAGTTCGCCGGGTCAGCTAGTACAAACAAATATTGACTTACCTGTTTATTAAACAAAGTAAGATAATTGAGCAGCAATTCTCTAGCAGTTGATGTTTGAATTGAATTTTGTTTTTTTTAGGTTTGACATTTGATATTTCAAATAGCCGAATTGGGTGCGTTCTGATTTCTTAACGTGTGACATGTCTGATAGTCTAGAATACGAAACATTGCAGTGCACTTGAAAATCATACATCTGCTGACATGAAAAATACATCATACATCTGCTCATGAAAAATTGCAATATCTTGACTATTGTAACAATGGCTAATCTAGCCCAGCGTTAATACGACTAAAAAGAGACCAGCTTTCGAAATTAACTAACTTCCTACCAGAGCACTGCATTCTAGGCACACATCTCAGTTTTTGGGTATTGTATGCAACGATTTCTGCAGGAGCTGTAGAGATGAGGAATAGAATGAATATATTCTTCATCCTCTTCACGTGTCCCGCCCTTGCAAGATCAGAAAAATCACCTTAGGCGATTACTTCTGTAACCATCTTAATGATCTGAACGCCGCCAATATGACCGCTCTTTTCGGCCGCGTTATGAAATCTAAATGATTTAGGGATTAGCACTCAAAGTGAACCTACTTCTGGTCACTTAATCTTTTCTTATAGCACCACTTCAAACTGACCAACTAATTAGGCCCGAAGCATGCAGCCATGCACCATTGGACTCAGCCCTTTTTTCTTGAACTCATCTGATGCATTGGCATTTTTGTAAAAGACATATGTATATATGTAAAATTGCAAAAACAAAATGCATGACAATAATTTCAGCAAGGCGGAAAAAATAGGGAAAAACCAAATGAAAAATAGGGAAATCAACTGTTTTATACCCCAAAAAGTGGGAATTTCGACTGAAAAAATCTGGCAATACTGATTATACACATTTTCAATACAATGAGAATACAATACATTTTCAAATCAAAAAGAGAGAACTTTGATGGAAGCGTTTGTTATTTGTTTTGCAAAATATAACACGAGCATTTCCTTAAGTTAACACGATGCAAGTGGGACACGAGCAAGCAACATGATCGACATCTTCTGCTGACCTGGCGGATTTACTTGCTCAGGTGCGAACATGTTCCCACAGTCGGCCCCGACGCATCGGGTTACACCTGCGATGCACCGGATACACGCGCCGGCCCATGGTGATTACTCAGCAGATTGGACACGGGGACGTAGGCTACGAGTGTGGCGGAAGATTAGTTTTAAGTTATTCTTAGTTTGACTATTGTGTGAACCGGATTAGACCAGAATAGCTTAATAAAATTATATAAGAAAAGATCGGTACGCGTTTTCATTCGGACAGTTGGGCCAACCTATGGTTGGCGTTCGTATTTTTTTGGAGTCCTCCTAAAGGACTTCCTTAACTCTTATGATGGGTATAAAGTTTTTGTTTATGTTGAAAATATGCTAGATTGCATAAAGTATATTTTATTAAAACTTATATGCAAATCATGATTGAAATATGCTAGATTTAGCATACAAAATGCTAAAATGGCACCACTGGTCGTAAGGCCTCGCAGTTAGCACCCAGATTCTTTGAGTCTGACTGCGCTGCATAGTGTGGTATCTTTTCTGTGTTGATCGAAAGGCATTCATTTTCCCTTGCCCAGCTCGATCAGAGCTTTATGAATAGCTTCAGTATGTATGTACGTTATTAAAGGTTTCCTCTATGTCTAAGAAGTAGGCTAGAGTATATTGTTTGTAGTGTAGGGATTTTTCGATTATTCGCACTACCTCGTGGCCGTTTCCGTGGATCTTCCTTTGAGGTAGGCGTGCTGTGATTTGGATAACGACGATTCTCCTACAATGCTTCGTATGTGGATGTCTAAGACACCCTCTAGGGTTTTAAGCACGAAGGAGGTTAAACCAATTCGCCTGAAATCTTCCGAGGACTCGTGCCCGAGTTTGCCTACCTTCGGTATAAATACCACTCGACCGCGTCTCCAAGAGTGGGGTACGTGGTACAATATTAGACAGCTTCTAAAGATTGACATTAGCCAAGGTACTGTTAAGTTTTGCGTTCTCTACTAATATCACTGCATCCGGGAAAGTGTACATTCATTAAGAGTTCTAGGGTCTCCGCAGACGATTCTGTTCATCCTCCGTCTGACCTCCTCAGGAAAGAAGGATTGGAGTGTTTCTTAGGCAGAATTTTGTTTAGCCTGGCAGAGTCCTTGAGGGTCTCTATTGAATGACAATATTGGTTATTGGTATTGGTTATTGGTCTCGGCCTCAAGACACAAATCGTAGAGAATCCATCCGTGGTCTGAGAGTGACTCCAGATTGGACACTCTCCAGTTTTTGACCCTAAAATTATCCCTGTAAGTTTTGAGTGTAATATCTATGACCTCTTTCCACCCCCTGAAAGTTTCCGTACTAGGAAAGACAAAGGTTGGGGTCGTGCTCTTCTTGCAGAGTTGGCGTCGCAGCTCATCAGTAGGTTGTCCTTCTTTGTTATGGCGGCTGTGTTTTGCTCCACTTCCTCTGGCGGTGCTGGCCTCTCATGGCCCATGTATGCTGATGATAGGTATGTTGATTGGTTCGCACAAATCAGTTTAACAACTGTTAAATCGCCTGGGCTAAGATTGGGACATAAAAAAAACTTTAATATGTTTCTTAGCGAGTATGCATGTTCTGGGCTCACCGATAGCCTGATGTTTGTAGAATAGAACGAAATGCTTGTTTTGAAGCCTCTTTATGGTCAAGTCTCTCACCCAGGGTTCCTGGATAATGCCGATGTCAATGTTTTCCTCCCTTAGAAAAACTAGTAGATTATCGGAGGCAAGTCTAGAGTAGTTTTCTTCGGGGCTGGGCGTTGGGGCGTCTTGTCTAGGGACTTGCTTTGCTTCGCTGCCTGTTTTGGCTGATTCTTCAGGTAATCATTGTACTCTTTAACGACTGCCTGGTATTTTACCTTGCCCGCCTGATCTCTTTGGTCGACCTTCCCGGCATCTTCATTTTTAGCAATCTCGCCCAGAAGGAAGAGAGCCATATGGTGAATGCTTTTCATAGCTTTCCCTGTGGGCTTCTGTTTTTTGTTATTTTTGTTTTGTTGGCTGGTTAGCGGTCGAGGTGCTAGCCTGAGCACTCTCACCACTTGGTGGACAGACGATCGTTTCTAGACTGGAGGCCATCAATTTGTCCCCTGAAGAGGTGCAAATCTCTGGCAGCTTCAGCTGGTTTTTTGTTTCGGTTTTTTTTTCTGCTTCTTTTTATCCATTTTTTGTTTCGTTTTTTTGTATTTTATTCCCACGAGTGAGACCGGAGGGGAAAGTTCATCCTGGCGGAGCCGTTTTACCAAGACAAGGCACTGATGCAACCAACCTTGCTGGGCATCGGAGGGGACTGTTTGTCAGTCAGTCAAGTCTTAAACCCCAAACTTAGGAGCATCCCCGATCCTGGAATCGAATCGTTGGAGGCACTGGCAGCAAAGGCGAGGACCTTCGAAAAAACTATGGCAATAGCCTTTAAGACCTCGTGTCCACTTAAATTCGGCAAGAAAACCCTCTCTCAAACGACTTGATGAAACATGGACAGATTCTATTGAAGAATCATTGGAGCTTCTAATGAATACCCATTTCCCGGGGTGTATGTAAAGATAGCGGCGTTGGTGTGCAGGCTACAATAAACATGCGCCTCTCACCCTGGAATGAAATTAACTCACTAATTACCGAGGAAAAGATTTCCTGGCCATGAACAGTTTCTCCCATTATAAACTTCCGGGCCTTGACGGGATTTTACCGATTATGCTCCAACAGAACTTGAAGAAAGTACTGCCCAGGTAAACGGTCATTTATCGTGGCTCCCATCGATTCAATCACATCCCCTCGAGCTGGAGACGTGTTCGAGTCGTCTTCATCTCTAAAGTTGGCAAGAGAGGCCATGAGTCGGCCAAGGATTTTAGACCCATTAGCCATCATCCTTTATACTTACAATTTTAGAGCGCATCCTGGATATGCACATCCGGGACTCCCTTAAAAAATCTCCTCTATCGAAGTCACAACATGCTAATCTCAAAGGTAAGTCTACGAAGACGGCCCTGCATGAAGTGGTGCAGACGATTGAGAAATCGATTAACTATAAACAGTGTACGTTAGCCACCTTCCTAATAATGTGCATATTGAATTCATTCTGGAATCTCTTACTAAGTTTGGCACGGAGGATTTTTATCAGCAGCTGGATTATATCCATACTAAAAACCAGCATTATTCAGTCACAATTGCGAAACAGCCTCATAACAAAATCCATAGATAGAGGTACCCCACAGGGCGGAGTTATCCCGCCTCTTCTATGGTTCCTGGTCATTAAAAATATCTTGACAGAGTTCGCGTACGCGGACGACGTGGTTATTTTAGTATCAGAGATGTTCCCCTCAGTGATTAGTGAAATCATACTACTTAGCTCAGCGCCTCGGCCACAGGTTGTGGACTTGGCGTTAATCCGGGTAAAACTGAACTAATGCTATTCACCACCAAGTAAAAAATACCGATTTTTAAGCTCCTACGTCTTAACAACCAAATACTTATTTTATCCTCCAGTGCAAGGTACCTTGGCGTCATACTTGACCTCAAGCTCAAGTAGAAACTTACCATAGAATACAGGGTAAAAAAAAGTATGCTTCGTTTTCTACGCCTGCAGCAAGACTTTTGGCAAAAGGTGGGGACTCCAGCCTAAGATGGTCCTCTGGATGTACACGGCTGTAGTTTGTCCGATCCTTACTTATAGTTCGCTCATGTTGTGGTCTGCCTTAAGTAAACCCTACAACATCGCAAAACTTAGCAGAGTCCAAACGAACAGCTGACCCCAGGAGCGATATGATCGAGCCCGAAAGAAGCTCCTAACGTGCTCCTCCATATCCTGCCTTGCACATCAAATACATCGTTTCGTGTAGTGCTAGCAGACTCAGAGAATCTGGGTTTTGGTCCCCGAAACCCTACTGCCACAATAAGACTCTTGATCTGCTACCTAGGGATCTGGCCTCGACCATGGCTGACTACACGACTTCTATACTCAAATTCAATAATAAACTAACTCTCTCACTTCGTCCTTCCCATCAGTGAAACAGTGTAAGGAAACACTTACGCAGGCAAACGCTCGGTTTAACATCACTCTCCTCTGGGTTCCCGACCATAATAACTTAGAGGGGAATGAGAGAGCCGACGCGTTAGCCAGATGTGGCTCAACCTTCGATGTCTCTCTTGCCAAGTCAGCTTGCTCCACGTTTGGACTCATCAAGGGAAGAATCCTCCAGCACTTTCTATCTATTGCCAACTCTAGGTGAAAAAGTCTAGAAACCTGGAAGGATGGGCATTATTTAATTAAAAAAATTATTCAAACAATTTTCAAATACAATTTTAAAATAAAAATTTAAGCAAATACTTTCGCAAATAATTTTTTCAAATAATTTATATGTAAATAAAATGTCAAATAATTTGTTTGGTTATTTAAAAATATATTATCTGCAAATACTTTATTTTAATATGAATTAATTAAAATAATGAATTCGAAAATATTGTAAATAATTAAGTCTAGGGGTATTTTTATATGTGAAGGTTCCCAACATAAATTTTTAGTTAAACTAACAATTTCACATAGAACTATCATTTCATAATACATAGCATGTGCAGTTTATAATGTATACCGACACACGTAATTAATAGTGTATGCACTTGAAAAACCAATATTAAAAGTCGGAAGCCATCTGAGCTGACAACACCAGAGATGACTTCCAATAAGATAATCAACTGCGGGGTATTATCTCTTTTAGCCTACAAGCTAACTTTGGGAGACATCCCTTTAAAACTCAACTTTTTGATCATATAAAAGCAAGAAAAATATTTTTTTGTTGCAACTTTTTTATTTTTAAAGATAAATCAATGTAATTTTCAGAACACAATGCTTATAATATTGTTATTCAGCTAATAGAAACAAAACTTGAGGTTATTTGTAAATTTGATCAAACTTAAAAAAAAATAAAAAGATGGCACTTGATCAATTAGTTGACTTAGTAGATTTTGTTGTTCAATATTTTGTATGCCCTCCTTTTACTTTAAGAACCGTTTTAATTCTTGTTGGCATTGATTCCACAAGCGTTCTGCACTTACTAGAACTTAGATTGTGGCAAGCAGTTTCGGTTCTGTTCCACAAATCGTTTAGATTTGGTGCTCGCCTGGTATTTTTGAAATTGTAAGTTTGACATCAACCTAAAGATGCTCGATGGGGTTGAGGTCAGAGGACTGTGGTGGACAATCAAGCAATTGAAATTCCTTATCTTGAAATCAAGCTTAAGTCACTCTTGCAGTATGTTTCAGATCATTATCCTTCTGGAAGATAATGTTCGAAACGTTCTTGTTCCAAACATTAAGACTTTTCTGGAGCCCTCGGTCAAGTATGCTGACGTTTTGGGTAGCGTAGCATTCGCCGCACTACACTCACACATTCACCAACACCTTCCACGGTTATGGACTTTCAAATCATTAGATTTTCACCACCAAACCTGATGGTTGGTTTTACATAGCGATCTTTGATTGGCTCACCAGACTTCTTCCAGGTTCATTGGGGACCGTCGGATCCAAAACGGCCAATTTTCGTTTTGTTCGAGCAAACAACTCTTAACAATTTTTTATTTTTATTATTTTTTTTTTTAATTTTTTATTTTTTTTGTAGCACATCCTAGCCTTTATTTTTTTGTGGCCTATTGTCAGGAGTGTCTTTTTTACTTTGACACCGTAAAAACGATTTTCCTCAAAACTTTCCTTACGGCCTCGTTTGAAACATTTATGCCTTCATTCTGGTGCAGCTCTTTATCTATTAAAACTGCATGGTCGCGCACTCTGTATTTGATATTTCTTAAAATACAACTTTGTACTAAAGAATTGAAAATTGGTTTTTTACCGGGCTTGTTTTTTTTGACTTCAGGCTTGAGTTTTTTTCTTAAACTTTTGAGATGACATCTAACGCAACTCCAAACTTAAGCGAAATTTTACAGCAAGTGACCTTGGAATCGATAAGCCTTTCTACTTTTTCTATTTTTTTTTTATAATTCACTAGCGCTAAAGGGGTTATGAATACCCTTATGATGCTATTAACACAGCGCTAGTGTTGGTGTAGTGATTTTGAAACTCAGGTAGTATTAGGTTTCAGTTTTTTTGCTCCGAGGGTGGTTTTTCCAGAATGACTGGGGAGAATTATTGCCATTGCTTATAATTCGCAGTATTTCTTTCGAATATCCCGATGTCATTAGTACGATCAACACTTTCAAGCCATTGCCTACCCTACTGCCAGTGTTATGCCTATACAGTAGAGTTGACGTCAGCTTTTTCGCAATTGACCGACTTTTTTTTCTTCTGTGACATCGGGATTCGAACCTGGAACCTTCAGCGTGACAAGCGATGATGCAACCACTACACCATGACCACCCCTTAACGTCTTAGTTCCTTCATCTGACAAACAAACAAAACCCACTTTAAAAATGCAAAAATAAAAGTAAATTATGTTTGCTTTTCTGCAATTTCAACACGTAATTTTTCAAAGTTGTAAAAAAAAAAAGAATAACGGCACCTCCTTTGAGTTTTCCACGATTTCGATCACACTCAATGCACAACTGAGACTGTGTCAACTAATTGATCACATGCATTCAAAAAGGGTTTTTTAAAAAGATCGGAACCCTAACGGTGCATTTCCTTTTTTCTTGGGTATGCTAATTCTAAACATCTGAGTTTGTTATGTAACAAAGATTTGTTGCATTAAGGATACAAATAAAAATGTTACAACAAAAAACCTTTTTTCTCCTTATTATTTGATCAAAAAGTTGAGCCACTGTATGTATGAATGCATTATTATAACTGTACTCGCAGACATTAATGTTAAGAGAAAACGTCGGAGATTCCAGGTCCTATTTGGATACAAAAACATGAGTCAGTTAGTTAGAATGTCAACATTAAAGAGTGAGAGGAGACACAAATACAAATACAATACGAGACATTGCTAATAAAAGGTCAATATTTGACGGAACAGTTTTTCGAATGATTCCCGAAAATTCAAACTTGTCGGGTTCAATTGTAGCCGAATGCAAGCAATGCACCACAGAAATCAAAGGGTCATTTGCATCCACATCTAATTAACAGGACCAAGGTAATAACTTTATTAATTATAAACAAAGAATTCAAAATGACAATAAACTAAATTATTCGGCAAGCACCTCCAGTTCGGGCAACGAAAGTAAAGTTGGAAAAAGAGAAAAAAATAAACAAGTTTTCTCAACAAAAGTTGGAAGACGTCTGACGTCTGGTTTAATAGTCACAAAAGGTTTATGGGTACGACAGTTCACTGGACTGAAACAAAAACGTTTGAAAGGAAATCAACCGCACTTGCTTGCCGAAGATTTGACGGAACGCATTCCTACGATAGAATTGCCAGTTTACTGGATAGCATCAATAAGGAATACGGGCTAAATGTTAGCAAATTTGCCGCTACCATCACTGATAATGGCTCAAATTTTGTCAAAGCTTTTCATGAGTATGGGTTACAACACCCTGATTTGAGAGACAGCGATGACTAAGAGTTAGATTTTGATACTTTGACAGATATTGTTTACCGCCTTAAGCATAAAAGATGCTGTTCACACACGTTAAGCCTAACTGCTACCAAAGATGCCGTTAAAGGCATTGAATAGCTCGATTGCTGAAATCTATAATGCAGTCATGCGAAAGTGCTGCAAAATATGATCCACTTGGTCACTACCTAAAACGGCTGAGATAGTTAAAAGTTCAACAGGTTTGTATTTCAGTCGGCCATGCATAACACGCTGGAATTCAATGTTTGATGCTTTAATGAAAGTTTCACGTAACAAAAATAAAATCGTAACTCTATATGATAAACTAGATTTAGATCTAATTACAGATATAGAATTTTCATCGTTAGAAGAGAACATAAACTGTATCACACCCCTCGCTGATGCACTAGATAGACTGCAAGGCGAGAAAAATATGTATTATGGATATCTTATACCGTGCCTGCCAAACTTAAAGATAAAAATGCAAAAAATGCGGTCGGAAAATGTAAGGTTCTACTAATTGTACAGGCTATATTAAAGGGTTTAGTTGTGAGGTTCAACGAAATTTTAAACCTTGACGCATCTAAAAATAATGCAGTAATTGCAGCTCTGAGTTTTCCGCAATTTAAAAATAGGTGGGTAGAAGGATTAGGCAAAGTTACCATTACAAAAGATGACTGTGACGAATTTGATTTCGGAAGCGAACCCGAGAATGAAGACGGCAATGGTATATTCGAGGAGATTAGTTAGTTATCAACAAGCAGAGCTTGAAGTACAAATCGTATGTTTTGCCTTTGTAGTTACTTAAAAACTCAAAATATTTTCCCTATTTAGGTTTTAAGATATTTGGGTGACAAAAGAAGAGATCTTGCAATGCTAAATGAGTTCCCAAATGTGAGATCTGCTTTTATGAAATACTAGCAGACCCGTGCCTGCGTTGTTTCGCGAAGTTATTAGAAATACTTTTTTTGTCATAATATTAAAACAAAAAAATATTAAACATGCCTCAAAAGAAGCTCAGCTTTAATTTCCGGCCACTCTGGGTTGCATGTCAGAGTTTCCTATGAAGAGATCTGACCGACCATGTTTTCTGACATATGTATGCCATTGCGCCTTGAGTTTTTTGGTGAAAATACCTTGGTGATCCAGTGAACGTAGATGGCAAAAATATAATTTGCCCTATATTCCGAGGATTAACATTAACATCATTGCTTACAGCATCTTCGAGATCAATATAATTATCAGCTTTCAGAGTCTGCTAATGAGTTCTTATGAAAATAAGCCTATCTGTTATCATTTTAGCTGCCATATCCACCACCAATTGACTCAAAAGCTTACGAATTAAAAGCAAAAAGTTTGTCTCATTGTCCTTTACCATCAATCTATAAGCGTAAAATTTCCTGCAAGAAACAGTTTTATTTGAATTTATTTTGCCGGTAGCAGGTAAAATTCGTGGAATCCTTATGCAATACCCGGCCTACCGCGAATGAACATTAATGGGTATTGGAGTGGGTCATATGCAGGGCCGGACCCACCATATGTGCAGGATGTGCAAATGCACAGGGCGCCAAGCTTTTGGGGGTGCATTGGTGAAGCCTTAATATAAAAAAATAAAATTCATCAATATACTGCCATTCTTTAACTTTTAGTTCGTCCAATCAGCTACCTATGCATTTCTAAACGCTTTCTGAACACAATTATTTTTTAATTATACAAATTACATATGTACATCATTTCATCTGTTCACACAAAAGACCATTCACTACAAGAAACTGGGTAGGTAGTTCGAATAAATCCAAAATTAAAAAATCCCACCAACACCGTGCAGGATAATTTCTTGCACAAACACTCAAATATTTCCATTGAAAAAAATCTCAAAATAATAAACTCAGTTTTCAATTCCTATGGAATCATTTGAGTGAAAACGTGCAAATTTTATTTCTGCACGTATGAGATTTACTCATTTGACATATTTGTTTGAAAAGAGAATGGGTCAGTTTCGACTCGTTCTCGCACACACAAACAAGGAAGAAGTGAAAAATAAACAAAAAACGTTGCATTATTCTTGTTGCATTTGTATTGTTTTTGAGTTAGCTCAGATTATTTTGATTGTTTTTCGATGTTGAGCTGTAGTTTAATAAAGGAATACGCGATTGAATTGAAAATAATTATTTTATTTCTTTTCAAAGTCGCGATTTTATATTTTATGAAAGTTAAGTGAAAGGTGGAACTATGGAAGTGCCTATTCTGAAAACGAACAATGGACAAAAAAAGCCTTCGGGGGCAGAAAATAAGAAAAAAGACTGTATACCTACATTTTTGAAATGCAGCGTTGAATCTGCGGTTGAGGAAAGTTCTTTGGGAAACACAATTAATGTAAATAGCTATGTCGATACAGTGGAAGCAGAAAGTAGTTTAGGTACAGTTCAGGTAGGAGCTCTAGTAAATTCGGAGGAGTTTTTTGAAGATCCAAGTAACTGGACAAATTTATCAGGCGAACAAATAAAAAAAGGGCCCAATTCAAGTTCAGGATCATTCTTTTCCAAAAACTAATAACAGGAAATTTGCAACTTCCAGTTATCAACGAACTTTAGCAAATGGCAAGGTAGTTCCGAGGACTTACCTGATTTATTCGAAATCAAAAATTCAGTGTTTTGTTTGCAACGAACAAAAATTCTTAAGCCTTGTCAAGCACAGGTACAGAATGTTCCAACCAGCCACACAATTGAAGAATGGGGCGCTAAACATAGGGCTTGCACAGGGCGCTCATTTTGCTCGGACCGGCCCTGGTCATATGATTGATGGAGCTCCGAAATACGTTGTAAGTGTTTCATTTGCTGTTGTAGAATTAAAGCGGCCAAGATGTTCATTTGCAGGTTTATGGTCAACCTTAAAAATAACTTTGAAGTCTGACAAATTTGGAGGGGAATGTTCCAATGTGGTCTTGAAAATGGATACCTATATACTCATTTTGAGAGACCTTGAAGTATTTCTATGATCTCCCGTTTGAGATTAGGAGCCATGTTTTGCTGCAAAAAGATCTGATCCGCTTCTGAGATTAAGTATATTTAGAGGAAGCTTGGATTGCTTGTTTGGGGGAGCAAGCTTCCGATGAGGTGGTATATTTGCTCTTACACTTTAAAAGTCGACACGAAGTTTCCTTCCTTTATCTGTTTTCAACCAAAAGATGTGATTTGGAATTGTGTATTATATGACCTCACATTATCAATGAAATGTTTGGGGGGGGGGGTCAGATCCAATTAGCATACTTCGTACAGGCTCAGATAGTTCGGCTGTAGGTGGTAGCTATATTTTACTTTTAGAGCTGCACATGCTGCTAAATTCCTCAGCCCATTTTTTCGCTTTACAAAATGTACAAACGAAATCCATTTAACCTATTTCTGTTGTTTTGTTATTTATGTAGGGAAACAGTGGTTTGTACCTATAACTAAAGGCTGCCCGATTGCCCAAAAACTGATTTACATTTGAAGTGTTAAAACTTGCTGTTGCTGCATTTTGATCCCCATTACCATGAATTCTTCTCCAATAATCTCGTTGATAATTTAATATTCTCTGTCTCTGTGAAGGCTGTTCACTTGAATTTTGTAAAGATTTCTTTTTTGCGTTACTGGATTTTTCTGACAAATTTGTATATCTTTGGATAATTATGTTTTCTTTATGATAAAAAGGAAGGCAAACAAATCTTAACTATATTTTCTGTATGTTCTTTATAATAAACAAAAAGTATGAAAATTCACCTACAAATAAAGAAGGTTAAAAAACATTTTCTTAACGTTGTCTTGTTCTTGTATTTGGTACCTACGTAATTCAAAAAGATATTTTTTTGAACAAAAATCGGGGAGATTTTTATGAAGCTACTCCGATTGTATCCAAAACTGTGTAAAAAATAAATAAAATCATGTCATTTGTTATTCAATATCAATGTTAAAGGGCATTTATAATTTTCCGCTTTAAAAAAAATTAACATGAGCATATTTAAAATCTAATCCACAATCTGTTTTAGTTTTAATTTATATTTTCTCTTTCTAAATATCTACATAATTTTACTCAATTTTATTCATACCTTACCGAGTTTTTTACTTTTGGATGAATTGAGTACAAACAACGAATGGGAAAAGAAATATGTATATGGTTCGATTCAGTTCAGTTGGCCAATGAAAAAACATACTTCGCTCTTTAACTGATTGGTTTTTGAGTGAGACTATCTGGCTTTAACTCAAAAACCAAGCAGTTTAAAAAAAAACTCTACTGGGGAGCCAGTCCTGTACTTCTCACCTCATATTGCGTTATATAACAGCGAAAATTGTTTCCGACACACACCACAACGCGCTTACGTTCTCAGCATCTGCTAGACCAATTTTACCCAAAATCTAACCAGATCTAAGTGTCATGCTGACAAATAAAATTAAAAAAACCGCATGATCGTATGTTGTTCTGTTCTCCAGATATGGAAGGAGAAAAAATTGTCAGATGCACACGCACACAGAGATATAGGGGAGGAAGTTTCGGAGAGTGTGGTTATCACGAAGGTGTTGATGACACTTCCAGAGAGTTTCAAGCATTTTTTCTGTGCATGGGAATCGACCGCCAAGGAACAGCAAACCCTTGAAAATTTGACCTCACGGCTTGTAATGGAAGAGACACGCATGTCATCGCATTCAGCAAGTACATCAGTTGCTTTGATGGCAAAGCAAAAGGCGCGAAAACAAAATCAAAGAGCGCCTAGGCCTGGAAGGTGCTTTGCATGTAATGAACACGGGCACTGGAAAAGAGATTGTCCGAAGAAAAGTGTCGTTACTGATCGAAAAAAGTGGACTGGAACTAAAGGTGAGGAACGAAGAGGAGATGCACTGCTTTGCAGCGTTGATGATAAAGAGTGGACTGGAAGTACAAGTGAGGAGCGAGGAGGAGACAACGTATTGTCATTCAATAAGAACTGGAAAAGAGATTATCGAAGAAAGTGGACTGGAAGTACAAGTGGGGAGCAAGGAAGAAATAACACATTGTCATGGCAAGATGATCGTTGTAGGACTGGAAGTACAAGTGGAGCTCAAGGGGAATGTCAATTCAATTTTAATGCTTTAATAGCGAGTGGAAGAAAAGTAAGTTATGAGTGGTACTTGGATTCCGGAGCCAGTGAGCATATGACTTGCAAAAGAGAATGGTTTATTCGTTATCAACAATTTGATGAACCTATTGGTATCCGAATTGGAAGTGGAGAAAAAATCCTTGCGATGGGCTTAGGCGATATAAATATTTTAGCATCAAATGGGAATGTGTGAACTGAAAAGCACCTGTCTGATGTTCTCTATGTCCCAAAGATCACAATTCACTTGTTCTCGCAGGCTCGTGCTTTAGATAAGGGATTGCATTTTATATCAGATAGTTTGCAGTGTAAATTTGTGAATAAGGATGGTACTATTGTGGCAGTGGGAGAGCGGCAGGAACAACTATTTAGAATGAACTTTAAAGTACGAGTGCCGACCGTGAAAGTAGCGAATACGGCAGAGCTGGTGTTGCCAATCAAGGTATGGCACGAGAGGATGGCTCATCAAAATATTGCTCACGTACGGGATCAGCTAAAAAAGGAAAATATTGCTTTGAAGGACGATCAGAACTTCGTTTGTGACTCTTGTCTCTACGGCAAGCAGCATAGGCTATCGTTTCCACAGAGTAATTTTCAAGCACTTCATCCAGTCGAACTGGTGCACGCTGACGTATGTGGCCCAATGGAGGAAACTTCTCTTGGTGGTTCCAGGTACTTTCTGTTGTTTAAAGATCATTTTTCGCGGTACAAGGTGGTGTATTTTCTGAAACACAAATCGGAAGTTTGTTCAGCAATAGAAGATTTTTTAAACAAGGCAAAGACCGAGAGTAGAAACGAAGTTAAAACGCTTCGCACAGACAATGGAACAGAGTTTGTTAATTCTTCTGTGAAATCACTTTTAGCCAAACACTTTGTCTGCCACCAAACTTCTGTACCTTATACTCCCGAACAAAATGGCAGTGTTGAACGTGAAAACAGAACTATCGTTGAGGCTGCTCGAACGATGCTGTCAGGGAAAAATTAACCAACAAGTTTTTGGGCAGAGGCTGTGAACACGGCAGTTTTTGTATTGAATCGAACAGGTGTTAGTTCCATCAAAGGTAAAAGTCCGTATGAGCTGTGGTGGCGTAGAGAGTGTAAATCTTCCGAATTTAAAGTGTTCGGGATTGAGGCATTTGTTCATGTTCCGAAGCAAAAACGTAGGAAATTCGATAGAAAGGCAGAGAGAGGTTTATTTATGGGATATGCGGAAAACAGCAAAGGCTATCGAATATGGAAACCTGCTTCTAGAAAGGTGGAAATTTCCCGGGATGTTACTTTCAGGGAAAAGGAGCATCCTGACCAGCTAAATGGATTGCAAAAAGCTGATGTTTCTTTGCTGGAGAAGTCTGAATCCCACTATTTGCGTGATGATTTGCATGAGGGGTTGAATGGGGCGTTGCATAAGAACCTGCATGAAGGTTTGAAAAAAAAATTCGAAAGAACGTGGAATAGCTGATACTGAAGGAAACAATTCGGCCAGCGATGAGGTGTTGCATGAAGGTTTGCATGAGGGCTTGCATGACGTATTGGCTAATACTTCAAGACAGCAGAGTATATCTGATGATGATGGTGAAGAAAATAATTCTGCCAGAGAAGAATCATTTGAATCAGCCGACGAGGATAACGATCAAAACGGTGGGACCAACAATCATCAGGGTGATAGTGAGCAGATTGCATGGAGAGATCGGCTGCGAAGTGGAAAGAATCAATTGGGTTCAGGTATGCTTAGCTTTGCAGACAAACACGCTTATCTTGTGCCGGGTGAACCAGGTAGCTACGATGAACCGATTGCTTGCGAGGATGCGCATCAGTGGAAAGCGGCAATGTCGGATGAGATGGACAGCTTATTTAAAAATTATACGTGGGATTTAGTTAAGTATCCACCGAATAGAAAAAGTATTGAAAATAAGTGGGTTTTCAAGCTGAAAAATTTGGATGTGCATGGGCGAAAGAAATTCAAAGCAAGGTTAGTCATACGTGGTTTTACTCAGGAATATGGGATTGATTATCTCGAGACATTCAGTCCAGTGGCGAAATTCAACTCCATACGTACGATACTTGCCATTGCAGCAAATGAGGGCCTGTCACTTACCCAATTTGACGTGAAAACGGCCTTCTTAAATGGCGATTTAAAGGAAGAGATCTACATGCGTCAACCCTTAGGATTCGATGACGGATCTGGCAAGGTATGTAAGTTACGTAAAAGCATATATGGCTTAAAACAAGCGTCTCGATGCTGGAATGACAAGTTTACAAAAGTGTTAAAGGAAACACAACACAAAAGTGTTTATGGGAAACAATGCTGATAGGCGTCTCATACTCACAATCTACATTGATGATGGGCTTATCGTGGCAAAAGAAAAGGAAGATAGCATAAAGTTGATCGGGTTTCTTCAGACGCATTTCGAGATTACGATTTTGGAGGCTGAGCTGTTTCTGGGTATGGAGTTGAAGCGGGCACCAAACGGTGGAATCTTCATCAGTCAGGTGCTTTATGCAGAACGTGTTTTAAGGAGATTTAACATGGACCATTGCAAACCAGTATCAACTCCGGCTGAAACTTGTTCCAGTGCGGAGGTTTTGTCCTCAAAAGATGTTAAGTTTCCATACAGAGAGGCCGTGGGATCTCTGATGTACTTAGCAGTGGCTACTCGACCAGATATCGCTTTTGCTGTGGGTGTAGAATCTCGTTACTTAGAGGCGCCTAACCAGAACCACGTAAATGCAGTGAAAAGAATACTGAAGTTCATCAGTGGAACCAAACAAATGGGTATTTATTTTGAAAGACTTAAAGATTTTGTTTTAACTTGTTACAGTGATGCTGACTATGCTGGCGATCCGGTGACTAGAAGATCCACCTCTGGATTTCCCTTCACAATTGGAGGTGGACCTGTCTCCTGGCTGTCACAAAGGCAAAAATGTGTGTCACTATCCACCACTGAATCCGAATATGTTGCGGCATCCCAAGCTGTGAAAGAGATGGTTTGGCTACAGCGCTTATTCTCAGAATTGGTTCCAAGCAAAACTTGTGTGGCTGTTCTGAATGTGGACAATCAGGGAGCTATCCGGCTTATCAAGAATCCTGAGTTTCATAAGCGTACAAAACACATAGATGTGCGCTATCACTACATTCGTGAAATATATTGTAAAGGTGATTTCACCATAAATTATGTTCCTTCTGAACTTCAAATTGCCGATATTTTTACTAAAGCTCTTAATAAAGATAAATTTCAGAAATTTAGAAATTTGATTGGAGTTGTTAATAATCTTAATTAAAGTAAATTTTGTTGCAATTAAATTAATTCAAAAGTGGGAGTGTTAAAAATAATGAATACAAGCATTCGAATAAATTGAATTTGGCAATGCTCTCACTGGAAATTGTAGAATTGTACTCGTTATAATAATCTTGAATTATGTTCATAAAATCAGTTGCACTTTTCATCTTTGTCAGTTCGGTCGTTTTATTTTAACAGTTTTTTAATGTTTCGTCTTTATAAAGGGTGATTAAGTTTTAAGGGCCGATGTTGATTTTGAATAAAACACAAATTATTTAGGAAATTATTGTCATTTCTTTTTATTATGATAATATTGGTATGGTTCAATTATGTATGGAACAAAATATCGGCCAAATGGCCACCGCGACCTCGGTGGCACACCTCCATCCGATGGTCCAAATTTTCGATGACGCTGAGGCATAATTGAGGTTCTATGCCGTTAATGTGCCGAATTATCTCATCCTTTAGCTCTTGAATTGTTGCTGTCTTATCAACGTACACCTTTTCTTTCAAATAACCCCAAAGAAAGAAGTCCAACGGTGTCAAATCGCATGATCGTGGAGGCCAATTAACATCGCCACGACGTAAGATAACACGGCCATTGAATTTCTCCCGCAAAAGAGCCATTGTTTCCATATCTTCCAATTCGGGCCATAAAAAGTTCGTTATCATCTCACGATAGCGAACACCATTCACAGTAACTGCCTGACCGGCCTCATTTTGGAAAAAATACGGCCCTATGATGCCGCCAGCCCATAAATTGCACCAAACAGTCACTCTTTGTGGGTGCATTGGTTTTTCGACAATCACTCTTGGATTATCATTCGCCCAAATGCGGCAATTCTGCTTATTGACGAATCCACTGAGGTGAAAATGTGCCTCATCACTGAAGATGATTTTCTTCGAAAATTGATCATCCACTGTTGCCATTTCTTGCCACCATTCTGACCATTGACGACGCTTGAAATGGTCAAGAGGCTTAAGTTCTTGAGTCAATTGTACCTTGTAAGCGCGTAAATGCAAGTCTTTATGCATAATGTTCATCAACGACGAGCGTGAGAGGTGCAATTGTTGGGCATGACGACGAGTTGAGGTGGACGGCACTTCAGCCACACTATCGCGAACAGCAGCAATATTTTCTGCAGTACGAGCTGTACGAGCATGCACTGGTGTTTTCACATCTCCTACAGACCCGGTTTGCTCAAATTTTTGCACGATTTTTCCGATTGTACGCACATTTGGACGATTAAATTGACCGAAAAAATCACGATATGCATTTTGATTTGAACGCCCATTTTCATAATAAGCCTGAATAACTTTAACGCGTTGCTCGATTGTGTATCTTTCCATGGTTCAAATTGAGTTAGTCTGAAATTGAGAAATGTCAAATGAAATGCAGAAAAAAACTTGACGTTTAGGTGTGGTTCACATTCAACATCGGCCCTTAAAATTTAACCACCCTTTATAATAGTAATGATAATTGCATCCTTCCATAGTCAGCGCCAGTAGAAGGGCTATTTTCCTTTGCGACAATGGTAGATATGCCAAGGACAGCGAATCTAACAGATCAAATGTTTCAAGTACGGACTCTTACAAGAGCTAATGATATAAACAAGCTATAGCTCATCGTCATCCCTAATTATACAATTTTTTTTTCATAAAATGAATTGAAAATTATTTTCATTTGTTCAATCAAATAAACAATTATTTTCAAATAAATTATTTGAATTCTTTCCCGTTATGTTAACATTTTTTGAATATTATTTGCAAATAACAAATTGGTTCACACGGCCAAGTTAGGCATTCTGATCAATCCCCACTGCCGTTGTTGCAATAACACACATAAAAAGGAAAATTTATTTCACTTTCTCTGTGACTATCCGGCATTAGTTAGAACCAGACTTAGCACACTAGGCAAACCCATTTTCGAAGAATTATGAGAGATTTCTGGTATTAAATTCCCCAACATTATTAATAATAATTAAAACCCGCAATATCTCAACAATATCCTTCAACATCCATACGTGAGTTGTGGTATCAAAACGGCGCACCCGCGATAATTGTGTTCTAGTAGTTCTACCAGACAACCACTTTTACCTACCTACCTACCCCATATCGACTTCTAGGTCGAATTTTAAAATTCGGGCGACGACCTGCAGATTAGCTATATCTGTCTGTGTTCAAAATTTCATGCAAATCGGTCAACACATCTCCGAGAAAAGCGGAATGGAATATTTGCTATTTAAGATACTGTCAAGAAAGCTCGTTGCGCTTGAATGATCAAAAGGAAAAAAGCAACAACGGGGTCTTAACTCTTAACAAATAAAGGTCAAACTTAGAAATTTGGTTATTGAAAATATATACTAGTGAACTTAACAAGTCACGGAAGTTTATAAGTAAACATTCAAATTGTACACATTTTTTAAGAATCCGACAAGCGACGACCTTGACCCAAAAACCTAACCAAGATCCTTGACGGTGAGCCATAGAAATGTTACAGCTTTGTGGCAACCGCAGAACGAACAGAATTACATCCACTATATCATAAAACTTTTAAAGTTAGCAAATTGCCAATATTTCGCGTTCCATTAAATGTAATGCATCCTATCTCTATCACTATTGCGACTTTCACAAATTTGACTTCGAAAGACTTTATCGAAAATTGAAAGTGCATGCGGAACACTTTTGCGGTCAAACATCATCGTCATTCAGATTAATTTTAATGGAATTTTCCAGTGTGTTCCCATACTCAATCGCACAAAATGACTGACATTATGCGGTATCGTGACTTTTTACAATAACCGAAACTCCATTTAGATTGTGAATTAAAAATAAACTCGAACCGCAGTATAGGTTTCATGGAATTGATTTTCCTTCAGAACTCCTCGGTTGTATACTACCCATTTGCGCTATATGTCGGCCCGTAACTTAGAATTTACTTTTTTGTTAGAATACGAAGGTAGGTACTCTTTTGACTGGAAATGTGTCAGTGGAGGTTTGGTAACGGTAGGCTTGCAAACGACACCAGAATCTCGTAGGAGTGTTTTAAAATTGTATGAGGCTTCATGTATGTATGTGCCGGTGAGATACACGTGTTTCAAAGTACATACTTTCAACAGGGCTGTTAACAGAATGGCATACCTATGTATCATGAGTTTCTGTCGGTTGTGTATGGCCACGACTACAACTGGATCCCTCATAGGAATGGGCATTAGGAAAATGGGGTTAGGAAAAAATTGTCAACTGCATACACGTACATATGAGATTATCCTGAACACAGGCGGGTTTAATCTACTGAGTTATGCTATAATAATTGCATTTTGAAGTGATTCGGAGAACGTTGAATTTTTATTAAATGATTTTACTTAACTACTAATCTCCGTAACAATCAAATGTTGTGATGTGAACGAATTTTCACCCACTTCCCATTAACCGATCGAATTGAAATTTTGCACACGTACATAAGTCCAGCGCCAATGCAATATATTATATCTAAATGCTTGTAAATCCAAGATGGCGACTTAAGTTTTTCTTCACAACCCCCTGGATAAGGGTACCAAATGAAAGGGCTTAATGGGTCGAATACGATAAACTACATATGTAGCGTCTTCCTTAACCCAATATGGTGGACGCCCCAAGATGTCGACTTACATTTTTCTTCACAACCCCTTGATATGGGTATCAAAGTAAAGGCTTAATCGAGTACAACACCTACCTATACGACGTTATTGAAATTAAAACAAAATTAACGACTACATCCAACTGCGTAATAGCGCGCTGAGGACAGAATGGCACAGGGGTGTTTAAAATAAACATGTCGCTGGCGTCTAACCTCAGGAACCGGCCGTACCCTGTTCTAATAAACGACTTGTCCCTCTACTAGGGCTTTGGGGGGACTGGTCGTCTTTTATCTCAAATTCTTGTAGGAACCAATTTGAATAAATCCAATTAAAATTTAAGACTTTGGATTGTTTCCAAGCAAAATGCACAAAGGGCGATAGTTAGTTACATTTATATCATGGTTTTTGTTTTAATAGATCATAGATTAAAGAGGATATTTTACGGTACAGTTGGTCGACCCGCTTTAACATACGCTCGGCAATGTTAGATAATATACGAAGCATACAAAAGTAAAATGTCGGCGGTGGAGCTGAAAATGCTAGAAATATCGGCAGAAGTAATAAAATGCGACAGTATAAAATCAACCTGTATTCGAGAAAGTCTTCGTGTTAAAATTTTTTACCGTCGAAAAACTCCAAGCAGACAGAATCAGTTGGTATTTCCAACCTGAATCCGTGTGGATCGCGCAAATGATAAAAGAACAACACCTTGACTTTAGCTTAAGCAATCGAGAACCGAGGGACAATGCAGGAAATACGAGAAACGGGATATGCATTTAGTATAATGAGGAAAGAGCTTACAAAAAAGGAAGGAGAGAGATACATTTACATATATTAATTTCTGAATGTTCTAAGTTTTCTTCAAAGTAAAAAGACTGAATAATAATAATGCATGAGCTTAGATGTTAACGCATCAAAAGAATCGTGTACAAAACCTCTTGAAGATAAGGCGTGACTTACCAGGTCAGCAATTTTGAATGATTTTTAAAAAGTCTTAAATAAAAACTACTTAATCCTATAACACTAACCGCTCGTTAAATTTACGATTGTAAATATTTCTTTTTTTTTTTATAAAATAGCAACAATATATAAATCCTATGTATGTCGCCATTCCAGTAGTTTCGTTGGTCAGATGTTGCGTTAAAATAACGCAGCAAAAGTTCCGGTCCTCTCCATCCCTCCGCTTCTCTGTCCCATCACTTTTTCGACCCTTTCTTCCTCTCTCTTTTGTCCGTTGTCCTCGCAGGACGATGGCAAGGTGGTTACTGGATCTTCATATCCAGTACCCTCGCCTACCATAGTGTCCGGAGGATAACAAAGCAGGTACCTCGGAGCCAGAGCCAGACGGACGGTCTAGAAACTCTGATCGGACGGACGGTCCGCACCCCTAATCAACCCTAGGAGATGACCCCGAGCTCGGAGGCAGCGAGCCCACCCTATAATTATTGTTTTCTTGACGACCAAATACATTTGTAAACCCCTAAACTTCCCCCAAATAATTTAACCAACATTGTGAAGGATAGCTCCCGACTCCCTTGCGAACCACTGTGCCCCTTTAATTTTGTCTGCGCGGGGGATTATTCGGCAGCTAGGGCCCGCGATTTTAAAATATACTTATCTGTGCTTCAGGGCAGAATTAGGCTCAGAAGATTAATTAAATGCAGATCCCTGGACGGGATGGAACACGAACCTAAGCAGTCACGGGATACACAAAACAAACAGAGCGACGAAGACAGGAATGAGTGCTGAATGGAAGCTGTCAGAACACTGGATGTGATTCGCTTTGTTCTGGCAGCTGACTAAAGAGTGCAAGTGTGGAGGCGAATTCAGCGCATTCCCCAATGGCTAAGTTCGTCCCAAGTATGAATGTGAGAGTGTATGAGTGATCTGTCAGCGCGGTAACCTCACTCCTTGGTTGACCGTCTGGTAGCGCAGGAGTTCTTACAACAGAGAACAAAATACAGAACAAGGAAAAGGAAAAACCCAGCGATCAGAGGAACGAGAAAGTAAAACAAAAATAAGAAACGTAACCAACGAAGACGAAATCATCAAAAGCAAAGAAGAAAAAGAGACTGAGCAAGAAACAAGAAATTGACAAAGGAGATTAACACAAAATATAAAGATACACCAACCACCCCAAGAAACACCCAACAAAGGACCCGTGACTGTGTCGGAGAGCAGCCCACCCCATTCTCAGGTGATAGGTTTTCAAGCTGGCCCATATAAGCACAGATAAGTATAGTGGTTAATTATGGATAGCTAGTTAGTTATGTCGTAGAGTATTTCAGTATTATAAAAGTGCCGTATAATAATTCGCCCCATTTGTTTCACCCATAGCCATTAACGGCAACATTACTGCCGCGATCCGTTCTGGCGAGAGTTCCGCAAGGGAATCCGGAGCAATCCGTTGGGCCAAGCTCCCGTAACTTGCTTTCCATTTTTTTCGTTTCATTTTTCATATCTTGGTCATTCGGTGCCTTGTTTCAAAGACATACATAGAGTGATAAGCCCAATCCCCATCAGGGAAAATCGAGTGCATTTTTCTTCCTCCAAGTTTTCACAGTTTCTTTAAAAAAATGTGTGACGCCCTGTATTCCTCGATCCCAAAAATCAGAACACTCTCCTGTGAACCCACCCCAGCTGAGCAGCCGATGAAGCAGCACAAGTGACAACTGCTGCACAGGTTGGGTACCCCCTCTGACACCTTCAAGTTCTCGCACACCTGAGGTATCCAACACAGTCTAGCGAGCAGTTCGGACTGTCGTGATCGTTGTCAGTGCAGTCTATATGCTTATAACATGCACCGACTCTTAAGAAACGCACAAATTTTAACATCTGTCCTTGAAAACCATTAATTTTTACAATAAAAAGTATGTTTTTAAAAATTTTATGTAGACTTTTTTTTGTTCAACTTAACTGCATATGCATAACACTGGCAGAGTGGTCATATGGCTTAAAAGTGTTGGTCGTGCTGAGTAGTGATAATGACATTGGGATGTGCGAAAGAAATACTGGGATTATAAGCAATGGCAATAATACTAATAATTCCCCCAGTCATTCTGGACACCACCCTCGGAGCAAAAGCCTGAAACCTTATACCACCTGAGTTTCAAAATCACTACACCAACACTAGCGCTTTGTGAAGAGCATCATAAAGGTATTCATAACACCTTTTGTGCTACTGAATTATATAAAAAAATAATTATCATCTTGTCTACCGACTCTTAGAATGTAGGAGCTCCTAAATTCGGAGCTGCAAAAATAATAAAATTGAAAGAACAAAATTATTTGTAAAGCCCTTTTCGTTTGGGAGTGCTCCATGTAAACAGGCAAAGGAATCCCCCAAAAACCCACCGCGTCAGCGTTTTTACTAAAAAAAAAATCTTTCAAAAGATTTTTCTCTTATTCAAATTTGTGAATTCAATTGAATTACCCAAATTAAATGTTTACACACCATTAATGAATTAAAAGTTTCATCCCCGAGAGAGGAGTCCATTTAATTTGATATATCGACAAGAAGCCAATCACCTGGGAATCACCATCATCCCTAAACCTTATTCAACACACAAGAACCAGCTTTTTCGGTTTTGTTATTCCAAAAAAGAAGAAAAGTTACCAATTCATGAAAAGATGGAATTTTTTTTTGTACTTTTTTTTTAATCTGCAAATGGTGGGAGGGAGTGTGCGTGATACTTATCGATTGTTCTGAATTTAATTTGACGTAAGATGTAGTCACCGTCTTTGTTAACAGGTTTTTGAATTCTAAAGAAATTTTGGCTAGCTTTGCGTAAAGTTAGGAATTCTTTATCATATTCGAACTCCATTTAAAGAGACCGCGGAAGGAATAAAGATTCCCCTTCAAAGTCTACGAAGACAAGACCGTCATATAAGCGGATTTTCTATACTTATTTGGCGAAACTTATAAAAATATGAATGAATGCCTGCCCACTTTCTAAAGTTTGATCATGTATCATGACAGAGATGAAAGGGGAACAAAGCGTTTGCTCTTATTAGATGGGGACTAGCTCAGAAGACCAAGTTGAAAACTTTATTTTGAAACTATATACCATCTTAGTAGAACATTACTTCGCAAACAGGATCAGATGAAGCGGCTCCATTCGGGTTTAGAGAAGTTTGTTTTCAGCTAAACATCGAGCTGGATCGATCGCATCCTTTAACGTGAAGAAAATTCTTATGCAATAGAATCCAAGCGGCAAAAGGGTGAATCGACATCGGAAAATATAGCATAGGCATAAAAGTCAAGAAGTTAGCAAAGTCCTGTATTATTATTATTATCCTTATTATGGTTTTAGGAGTATTGTTCACAGCCCTTGGCACTGCGGCTTCTAGCGAATCCTATTGTGTCTTCCTTAGATGAATTGTTTCGTCCCAAAGGATATCAGGAAGGTAAGGAACTTCTCTGGGTGGATGGCAGCGAGTTGTTCCGTAGGGATAACTTCATCGGCGCGAATTCTCTTTCTAAGTTGGGAGAGAGCTGGGCATTCCGTTAAGATGTGTAGAGAGGTCTCTTCACTCTCAAGGCAGAGTCTACAGGTTTAATCTGTTACAAGGCTCATGTGATGTAGGTGTTTGTTCAGACGGCAGTGTCCGCTGAGAAATCCAATTAGTGCTCTTAGTGGACTGATTGAGTCTCACACATTGATTGATGGCAAAGACCTCGGCTTGGAATATGGACACGAATTCACCAAGGCTGACTGAGAAGTTCGCGTATGATGATTCTCCAAAGATTCTGGAACCAGTACCTGTTTCCATTTTGGATCCGTCCTTATACCAAACGAGGTCAGAAGGTGATGGTTGGGGTTTGTTGTTCTCCCAGTCCTCCCTTGACGGAATAACTATTGAGAAACTTTTTTTGAAGCAATATTCAGGTAGCATGCCGTCTGGTGGCATGCTGAAGAAAATGTCTTGCTCCAGTGTTTCAAATAGGGATAAGTGTCCTCCTCTATAAGACTTTGGGTCGAAGTTACTTGAGTGAAAAAGTCGGTGGATGCCTAATTTGGCTTCCATTCAATTGAAATTTTGTAGTGGTAGTAAACCCAAGATGATATTGAGTGCAGCAGTTGGAGTTGTGCGAAGGCATCCTGACATACAGGTCTCGGGTAAGCGTTTGACGCGTTCTAATTTCGCAACTGTGGTAGTTTCGCTTGTTTTGTCCTCCAGACTACGCTTGCGTACGAGATCATCGATCTGACAATCAGTTTAGCCCGAGTATCATCTTGGGTTGTACTCCCCAGCTTTTCCCGTAGATTCGGCGACAGGTCCATAATGATATGGTAGCTCTGCCGGTTACTCTTTCGATCTGTGGGTTCCAGGAAATTTTGCTGTCCAGGATGATTCCCAGATATTTGGCTTCTTGAGAAAATGGGATTGTTTCGCCAAATAGTGAAGGGCAAGTGAAAAAATTGAGCTTTCTTCTTCTTGTTAAAGGAACAATTACTGTCTTTTTAGAGTTTACAGAGAGGCCTTCGCTAACACACCATCTTTGTACTTCGAATAGTGCGTATTGTAGCACCTCCGAAACGGTGCTTTCAAATTTTCCTCTGACTATAATCACAATATCATCAGCGTAGCCCACAGCTTCTATGCCTTGAGTTTTTAGGGACTGAAGGAGGCTATTGACCACCAAGGACTAGAGGAGAGGCGAGAGGACTCCTCCTTGTGGGCAGCCTGTTGTTTTAAGCGCCGAGATTTCCACATCATCAATACTAGTTTGTATTATTCATGAATTCAGCATGGAAATAATCCATCTGCAGACTGTGGATATGTTCATATTGTATAGCACCCTAAAGGTGGACTCATATGAAAGCTTCTTCGATGTCTAGAAAGGCAATAAGGCATATTTCCTTCCGATCGATCGTGGTTTCAATTTTGGTTTCTTATTTTGTGAAGTGCGGACTCAGTAGATTTACCTGGTTGGTATGCATGTTGGATTTTAGATGAGGAAGTTGCGAGAACAGCATTTCCTCGTATGGGCTAGTCAACGATTTTCTCCATACCTTTGAGTATGAAAGATATGAGACTTATAGGACGGAAGGATTCCGGGTTGTTGTCTAGATTCCTGCCCCCCTTGGGTAGATATTTTACTATTATCTACCCATTTCCATGCTTCTGGCAGATGTCCAAGAGCTAAGCTGCAACTGAAGAGCTTAGACGGACTGGGTGCTATACTGTCAGCTCCCTCCTGCAGAAGTGCTGGAAAGATGCCATCTTCACCTGCAGCTTTGAAGGTCTTGTATAGAAGCACTTATTGTCAGGTACATTCTTTCATGAAAGGTAGTGGAAATTTGCCAATAGCTTGGTAACAAAATTTCCCCATATACCAATCTTTCTTCAACTTAAACTAAAGATGGGAAACAAATCTTTTCACGACGGACAACTACTAAAGGCTTTTTCTAAGGGCTTTCGTAGGCCTATACCCGGTGACAATCTAGGCAATTTAACCACGTAACACTCACCCCATACACGGCAAAGGACATACCTAACCTATGTGTGTATAAAACTTTCGATTAAAATTAAAACGAACATCAAAAAGCAATTCCCACTCCCACCAACCACACTATCCTCTCTTTCGGTGTGACATTCGGTCGTTTTGCCTGTCGCCCGCTAACCCGCCGAAACGGCGGATGACGATTGAGGAGAAATCATTAAAATCTGCCACGGAAAATTGCCAATCGACGATGTTTACGCCGAAAACAGAAAAGTGATGTTTCCAATCAATTATTCCGATGTGTGGGACTTTATTCATCAGCCACAGTGTGGAATTGATCCGAGTTCGACATCGGCCTTATCCTGATAGGCATTGTGTTGATTGTTTGTCAGAGAAAGAGAAACAGAGTGAGAGTATGGAGATAGTTCCAATAACCTGCAATAATAGTATTGTTGTGCTTTTGTCAGAGACGATGCAACACCCAATTTAATTATTTTCTCTTGAAATCGAAAAATCGATTTGAAGTTGAGTCCTTTTCGGATGGTGGAAGGGAAGTCCAATTTTGTAGCTAAATATGAATTTATGTGCTTATTGCAAGTTGAGCTAGTGGGGGAGACAATTACATATTATTCAGGTGAAGAATGTTATGGATAGGCTTTTGATGATTGCCAACATTTGGGAGTTGAAGGAGATTACTTCTATTAACATTTACTATGACATGCGGGGATAGCTTAAAGAAGAAAGATTATAAGGAACCAGCGTCGAGGTTCGCTTGTGTTTATGGCTGTTGAAAGCCACGGGATGTGGCGAACAATGACATCTTCCGTCATCGTCGTTCTACAGAATAATGAACCTTGGTCTATTAAAGTTTATGAACTAAAGAATTAGCCTTTCGAACTTCGCCATTTGCCAGACAGTAAGTCAAATCAATTGATAGATTCCCATCTTAAGAAAGTGTTTAACCGACCTTGTACATTATAAATTAAGAATTAAATCATATTTAATGATTTTGCATTATAGTTATTAAGCCAGACATACCTCATAAGTCGGCCAAAATGATAAAATATGTTAATGAAATGTTCAAATGATTTAAAATCTCAATAAAGTTGAATTGAATTGAATTGACCATAAAATAAAGCAACAAAATTGAAGTGGACTGCCGAATAGTCATCATATCAAACTTGCAACTCCTAACAGAGGAGTTGGAACCCATGACAACCAAGTGAACCACACTTTACCGAATGACGAACATTTAATTGCAAGATGTGCATTGCGGTTTTTAGCTCGGTTTACCTCTAACGAGCAAAAAAGTGGGTTGCACTGAAAAAATGTTGATGCAAAACTGTTGAAAAAAATGAAAGATCTTTAGGAATGTGCCGTGTAGAGCTAAACTGGCCAGGCAGGGCTCAGCCCTACACGGATCACTCGCGGCAAACTAAACAGAACCCGCCCAAATATCGCCAAAATCACAGAGAAAAACACAGGGAATTGGCCAATTGGAGACCATGCGGCCAAACTAGGTAGCCCATACAACCCCCACTGCCGAAGTTGAGGGAACGAAATGAGAAGGAAACTCTCTCCCATTTCCTCTGCATATGTCTCGCACTCCCAAAAGCCTGACTAGGTGCACTAAAGCAACCATTCTTCGGCGACCGTAATGACATCTTGGGTAACGGGATACAAGATGTAATCCACTTTCTTTACCCCACAGGCTGGATCTAGGCACCGAATGTCTCTAACATCATCAATCAGGTCACAGGAATCGTGGTAGCAAAAAGATATATTTTGATGCCACTTGGGTTCATGTTGAATCGCCACCTCTACCTAACCTACTGTGGAGAGCTACGTCGCGACGTGTTGCACTATACACGTCGTTAGCACCTATATCAGAAGACCTTCAGTTGGCTGATCATTTTAAGGATAAATTCAATGTTAGGTGAATCGAAAGTACATTTTGTTGATCAAATAATGTAATAATTTCTAAACATTGTACAATGTTGGGTGGCCTTGCATGATTGAATGGTACACATCCCTCTGAATATATACATAAAAATGACAACAAAGTCTTATCAAAGGTTCTAGCAAACGCTCTTGTCATGTACTTCAGTGGTGAAGACATGATTTAACGTACTGCGAATGGCAAGGCAGTGACCAACTACGTTGCACAACGCGACATGTAGGGTGGTGACCGAAACGTCTTCGAGGGATTATCTCCTGTAAACTCGGCCATGTGAGATAGCGTTTGGTTGTGTCATAAGACATAAAGGGTGGGCTGGCTTACCTTTGCTACCATCATCTGGCATGCCCCCGGTTCCTGAGGAATCTTTATCGGAGAGCGACTGAGGGAAAGAAGAGTGCGTTTAGGGGTTAAGATTAGTATAGCTGTAAGTTAGCATAGGTCTAGAATAAGGTCATCTATCTATGTGCCAGATATGTTCAGATTCATCTAGGTTAGTTCGTTTTAGTGCCGCGAACTTATTTCCAGCCTCCTTCCTTACTGCTACAGGTCCTTTGAGCTCGCCTTTTTTTCTTTCCTACCGTTTTTCTGCTTTTTCTCCATTTTTTTTTGTGTGTTGAGTGATGGTGCAAGGTGGAGCGGACAAGAGCAACCGCAAGCGTGCCGCCGTCCTCTTCACCTGCACCAAAGTTGTCTCCGTGGCTAAACCCTGGCTCGCAACAATGGCTGTGGTAGCTGTGGCTTAGTAGTTAGGACTGTGTGCTAGAGCACATAGGTTCGATCCTTAAAACCACCAAATGTTTTTTCGCGGCACCATGGCAAACCTGCAAGCCATGAAAAAGCTTCTCATTGTCGTTCGGAGTCGGCAACAAAGCTGTAGGTCCCTTCCATTTGTGTGGAAAGAAAATATAACATGCACAATATAAATGGCTGTGGGAAGCTAGGCCTTGGTTCTCCATGAGCTGCACAAAGGTATTTTGATTTTTTTTTCTTTGGTCGTATTCTTGCTTCTATGGATATATTACGTAATATTAATTTACAATGCATTCGCAGTTCGTAGTAATTCGACGGGTAGAGGGTGTGTACGATGATTTGGTTGGATTGATCTTTAAGTATCTCTGGAACTACTAAACCGATTTCAAAAATTCTTTCAATATGGTAATGGTGACACTTTTTGCTACTTATTATTCTGAAAAGTTCTTTCTGGGCGAACGATTTTTAGCAAAGCAGTACTTTCGTTGGATTTACAGATTATAATCTCTTCCATTTTAAGTTTTAAGTACAGTAATGCACCGTGACATGATGGACGAGACGGCTGGCCAGCTAACGCGTGCAACTGATAACGTCGATGAGCTTGTTCAATGGTAAAACAAAACTTATTGGATAAATATAGAACAACATAGAAAATCGGCTCGGTAGTTTTCAAGGCTTACAAAAAATATACATATGTAAAATCGGCTCAATAGTTTTAAATTTACACTTGATGAGGTCGGTGAGGGGAGGGGTAGCACCGTCCTACCAGCAGGGGATTTTCAGCCTCAGTTCCTATTCAAGCTTTCTACGCCATGACTTTCAACAAGTCACAAGCCGACGTAGATGGCGGGTATTGATCGACCCACTTGACCAGAAACATACGAAGGTGCCGTGAAATAACGTCGAGCGAAATAAGGTCGAATATCAAAAGTCAGGCCTAACTTTATCATTGGTGGTGACTTTAACGCGAAACACACTTTCTGGGGCTCAAGATGCAATTTAACGAAAGGCAGATTACTATATAAAGCCAGTATGAAACGAGGGGTGGACTTCTTCTCAACGGGAAAGCCAACGTATTGGCCAACTGACGGAAATAAAATCCCTGATCTCGTTGATTTCTTTATTGCAAAAGGTTTAAATAAAAATCTGACGGAAGTCGAAGAATGCTACGACTTAAGCTCAGACCACTAAGCAGTCACTCTGAAAATGGGTGGAAGACTAGCCAAAAAAAAGGAACACCTAGGTTGACTAGTAACAAAACAAACTGGGACGTCTTCAGGAAAGACTGCAAGGATAATGTTGCTTTAAGCGTGCCGCTTAAGACACCGCTCGAAATAGAAGACGAAATTGACAAACTCGTGGAAGCCATTCAAAGCGCAGAATGGAAAAACACTCTGTCCCGGAAGATAGCAACACGGAACAATAAAACCAAGTACCAGCCTGAAATTGAAGACCTTATACGAGAAAAGAGGAGAGCGCGCAAGAGATGGCAAAAATGCCGCACTCCCTTGGACAAAACTTATCTGAACCATCTTTATAACAAGCTAAATGATGTGCTGCAGGAGCTAAGAAATCTCGAGACTTCTACTTACCTCGAGGGTTTGACTGCTGATAAGAGTTCAAACTACTCATTATGGAAAGCCTTGAAGTCCATAAACCACCAATAAGGAAAGCTAACGGCGAATGGGCAAAAGGAGACAAAGAGAAAGCGGAATTATTTGCCGAGCATTTAGAAGAAACGTTCAAGCCGTTCGACGGACAACCATTGGCCGAAGATCCCAATGCACCAGACAACTTTAAAGTAAAAGCCGTATCCCTGTCTGAACTTCGAATGACAATAAGAAAGTTGAAAAAAACAAGGCTCCAGGATATGATCTAATCACTGGCGAAATTTTAAAGGAGCTACCGAAAAAAGCGTTAGTAAAGCTGCTCCACATTATAAATGCTTCTTTGAGACTTTTATATGTTCCAAGGCAATGGAAAATTGCCGAAGTCATTATGGTTCCGAAACCGGGGAAATCTGCAAACGACAAGAAATCGAATAGACCCATTTTGCTGCTGCCGATAATATCTAAGGTCTTCGAGAAACTCTTACTAAAACGATTACAACCAGTAATTGAAGAAAGACGATTGATTCCGGATCATCAATTCGGTTTTCGGGTGAAACATTCCACAATCGATCAGGTGTATCGAATAACGAACGAAATTGAAAGAGCTCTAGAAGAGAAAAAGATATGTTCTAGCGCTTTTCTCGACGTATCGCATGCCTTCGACAAGGTCTGGTACGAAGGCCTAAGGTATAAACTAAGGGTAACCTTACCAGAAAAATTGTACAGAGTATTGGAATCCTACCTTGAAAACAGACTGTTTCATGTTAAACACTGGACTGAATACTCGGAATTCAAAGAAATCCACGCCGGTGTTCCACAAGGTAGCGTTCTCGGTCCAATCCTGTTCTTGCTCTACACAAGAAATATACCACAAGACGAAGAGACCGTCGTAGCGACGTTCGCAGACGATACGGCTATTCAAGGAAACTACAGCGGGCTCTTAACAAAGTATGCGAGTGGACAAAGACCTGGCGAATCGTCCTTAACGAGACCAAGTCAACATATGTCAATTTTACGTACAAAAAGGTAACCAACTTATCTATTTACATTAACTCGGTACAAATACCGTACGCAAACGAGGCAAAATACCTAGGAATGACTCTAGACGCAAAACTCAAGTGGAAGCCACACGTTAAAAAGAAGCGCGACGAACTCGAGATCAGACTTAGAGAAATGTATTGGCTACTCGGAAGATACTCGAAGCGTAGCATATATAACAAACTGTTTCTGTATAAGCAAGTGCTAAAACCGTCCTGGACATACGGTATGCAACTTTGGGGCTGTACCAACCTAAGCAATGTAGTTCTACTACAAACATTCCAAAACAAAACGCTAAGAGCAATCGTGAATGCTCCATGGTATGTAAGGAATAGCGATATTCACAGAAACTTAGGAATTGCTACAGTGAGGGACGAAGTAACACACTTTGCTCGCAAACTTTACACTCGTCTTCATGTTCACTGCAATAACGAAATAACTTGCACTCTGGAAGTGACAAACGAGCGCCGACTACAAAGAACAAGACCGTTCGACCTAGCGACGTAAGGAAAACCGCTTATAATGACGGTATTAGTAGGTGCCTTCGCTGGAAAGCTACCTACCCAACGCGATTCACACTACAGAAGCGTAAACTACTTGTTAAGGAAACTTAGTCGTAGTCGTCACAAAAATGAAAAAATGGGAGGAATAAATTACCTATTACTACGAGCACGCGCGGCCGGTCCTCATAGTGCCTCTCTGAGGGGTGAGGTTTAGTCCGTAGGCATACACTGGCATACAATGACATTGTCACGTCAGAGATATGAATCGGGCATAACCAAATGGTACGGACCATTGGTATCTTTTGAAGATTCCTCACCTCCAGGCGCAACTGAAAAAAAAAAAATCGCATTTAAAAGCGAAATATGTCGGAATCCTAAAATTCGGCGTTATTGTTTACGAAATAAAGCCGAATTTCAGAGAGGAAGCAGCAAAGCTAACAACAACAATGGAATGTAACAAAAACTGTTGCGCCTCACCGATTTTCGACATAAAAGGACCGCAGTAGCCAAGCGGTGCAATACAGGTTCTGTAATGGACGGTGGTGATGTAGAGGAGCAGAGAAGGGGGAAGTCTGAAGAAATGTTTGGGGTTATGGGACTGAGGATAAAGATTGAGGGAAAGGATGGGAAAAGGAACTTCGAGAACTCGGAAGCGGGGTGCATGCCTTGCAGGTCAAAAGCTTAGCTTGCCGGGATCAAAGTGACGGAGGTTCGTTTCTGGAGCACGTTGTCTCGACCGGAGCTTTTCGTACGGGCCGCTGGTCTGGATGGGAGTTGTTGAGCCGATGAACACCAAGTCTGCCACAGCAGACTGCTTAATTTTATTTTGTTGGTGTCGGCAGTTTAACGCGGCACTGGGTTTTTTTTTGTTCGATGTATATTAACGCGCACTCGGCACAAAACTTTTGCAAAAAGGAACTGCAGTTAACAAACAATGTAAGTTTTGAGTGTTTTTTTTCACTCCACTTCAAATTTTGTTTCCCCTTTTCTTTTCAGTTATTTAATCCCGTTCTGACCCGACTTGGGATCGGCCCTTCTTTTGCTTTCTACGGCTGTGACCGAACTACTCCGTTTCTATCAATTGACTGACTTCTGTTTCCTTCGTTGCTTCGGCTTTCCGCCTTCCTCCCAACGTTCTACACTCGTGTCCTAAAATCGGTTCGGAACCATCACCCGTTTTCCCGATTCGCGATCGTGCGAGAAAAAAAACATTCTCTTAGCGGGATTCTCGCACGATCACCATGGGTGAACATTGGTTCGTGGACCCCTCTCGGACCCTTCATATGATCGCCCCTCCCGAGGCCACCCACACAAGATCTGTCACACCATCGATCGTCCGCAAAATCGGTTGCGGATTAATCGCCTGATAGTGCGTATATACTCTCTTTATGTAATGCATATGCTTACGAAACATAAACATTTCATTTTTCATTTTCATTTATTACTATTAATATGCTGACACATTAAGATACAATATCTTATAAATTTGTGAAGCTTGGCAAATAAAAAATTATAAAAAGATACAAAAATTACAAAGGTAAATAATAATTGATTTAACAAGCAGAATAAATACAAAGAGTAGAGGAGAAAATAAAACAAAGAACAAAGAAAAGCTGCAAACATAGGTTAAAAGAAAAAAGAAAAATAAAAAATTGTGTTGGTTCGGGCAAAGATTTAGCAATTAAAAACTAGGGAGATGTAGAGTAGAATAATTGCAATCGCGTTCTGTATTCCGTCAAATTACTTGTCCTTCTAATAGTGGGTGGTAGAGAGTTCCATAAGCGAACGGCATTGACAAAAAATTGCTTATTAACCTATTTACTTATATTCACTTATTTACTTATATTCACTTAAACTATTATATTTAAAATTCTAAACATTAATGACCTAACTAATCCTAATCTACCCTATATTTTGTTTTGTGCTGCTTCGCTCTTGCTGTGTTGTTCTCAGATGCAAGTACTTCTAGTTGTAAAAACTATGAGAGCAATACCGTTTGTGCTTTGGTTTTTTTGTTTTCTTTAATGATTAGCCGCTACGGATTTTCGCCTAACATTGTTACCTCTCTCTGTCAGCAACCACCAAGCGCGAAGCATCACCGATGATGCCATATCGAATAATTTGTCTTGATGCGATTAATTGAATAAATCAAAATTATAACGTTTTTTATTTGGTGCATTAATTCGCTATTAAAGTTGGTCCTTCTTGTGCGGATATTTGGAATCGTTATTCGTTATTGGTTGGTGGTTGCTAGACTTTGGATTCCTACACAGATAAGTATCAATCGCGAATCTGAATTTGGTGTGGTGTTCCTGTCTGTTGCTGATTTGGGGCTCGATTTGCTGCTGCTGTTTGAAAATTGGTGTATAGTTTTGCTAGTGGAATCTTTTATTCAATTTGGTGCAAGCTGTGAGTGTTGTTCAGGTTGTGTTAGACTTTGAGTTTGAATCCACGCGATCGGTAATCGAACTACCGTTGTGTAAAATGGAAGTCTTGAAACAAGCACGCGGTCATTATAAAGGTGCAATAACTAGAGTTTTTACCTATGCGCAAAAAATTCCCGACAATGTTCATACTCTAGAATTGGAGGTGCGGTTAGAAAGATTAGAGAAAGCATGGAAAGACATGTGTGATAGTCAATCGGCTCTTTTTGAGTTTAATGCTGAGGAGGGATACGGTTCTCCCGAAGCCGAATTTGAGGTTATCGAATCGAAATATGTTACGGCGAAATGTGCACTTTTGAAGCGTATACGAGAATTAGCTCCGGTCCGCGATACAGCTCAAGACACCCCGTTTAAAGAATTCGTCGCTTCTCAAGCTGAAATCTTGGATAGGTTAGGCGGCTTCGTGTAGCACGAGCAATAAAGACGCTTCGACGGTCGTGTTACCGCCCATGCATATTAGACCATTTTCCGGTGATTACCGTGAATGGCCGGGGTTTCGTGATGTATTTGTGCAAACGGTGGACTGCAATGCTAAACTTTCAGGTGCTCAAAAATTTCGGTACCTGAAATCGGTCTTACGCGAAGATGCGTTTAATCTGTTAAACGGTGTAAGCGTTTCGGATTCTAATTATGTGCTTGCTTGGGAGAAGCTAGAACGCCGGTACGATAAGCCTCTTTACATTATTAATGCGCTAATTGAACAATTTCTAAAATTGCCAAGCGTCGGTTCGGGGGATGGTAGTCACTTGCGCAAGCTTGTGGACAAAACGGACGAGGTAATTCGTGGTCTAGAAGCGGTTAAAGCAGTAGGTAGAGATCCGTGGCTCGTTTACCTGCTAATTAATAAAACAGACTCGGAAACTCGAAAGGCTTGGACGCTAGCAAGTAAAAATTCGGAGGAATCTACCATCGGAGATCTTCTAGAGTTCTAAGAAAAACGTTCTAGTGCGTTGGAGGCTAGTGATCCAAAACCCACTCGTGTAGTAAAGAGCCCGCGTACGTTAAATCCTTTAAATATTAAAAGTTTAGCCGTGGTGAATGCGTTATGCCCAAAATGCAAGGGTGAACATTATCTTCCGCAGTGCCCAGAATTTGTTTCAATGCCGGTTAGTTCACGTCGCAGCTTCGCTAGAGATCAGCGTTAATGTTATACTTGTCTCGGTACTAAGCACTCATCGATGAGATGTCGAGTGAAAGCGCGTTGTTCGTTCTGTAATTCTCGTCATCATAGCTTAGTACATATAGCTAACACTGATCAATCTTCTGGTTCAACCAGTCCCCGCAATGTCGTTAATCCCACTAGGGACTCTGCTGTATCGGTTGTAAGCAACCATATGAAAAATGAATCGCGTTCTTCGGGAATACTACCTACCGTGGTCGTTAAAGTGTTTGATGCCCTTGGAAAGACTCATTTCGCGCGCGTTTTATTAGATACCGGTTCGCAGGTGTCTTTTGTGACCGATGGTTTGGTGAAAAGGCTTGGTCTTCGTCGTTCGCACGCTCGGTTGCCTATATCAGGAATTTCGTCGGTTGAGGCTGGTGTAACTCAAGGTGCTGTCAATTTAACCTTGAAATCGTGCATTAGTCCGCATTTTATTGAAATTGAGGCATACATTCTGAGCAAAATAACCTCACAAACTCCATCGCTTTCATTCGATTGTAGCAACTTCACTTTCCTCGAAGACCTTCAGTTAGCTGATGTAGGATTCAACACCCCCGGGCCCATTGATAACCTGTTGGGGGCTGACAAAGCTTGGAGCATTTTACGAGGTGGTCATCGATCAGATGAGGAAGGAAGGGTTGTTGCGCATGAGACACTTTTTGGATGGGTTATAACGGGTTGTTTGCCAGAAAAGCCTATCGTTTCGTTGCATGCAGGTGTTGACCTGGACGTGATTCTGAAATCTTTTTGGGAAATAGAGAAGGTTCCGCAAAGGTTCTCCTTAATAATAGGTGAAGCCGGTCGGGAAAATTAAAATACAAATTGAATTCATGGGTAGGAAAGTTTGGGGTTGTTTTCAAATCGTTGATGTGGATAATGTGAATAAGAAGCCACTCATTGGTAGAGACATAATGAAGTTGTTAGGCATTACATGGGGCGTACAAGGTAAAGAGATTATAAATCAGCATTTCACAGAAAATTCAGAAGATAATTTAGATAAGCTGGCTAGGGATATTCGCGATGAGTTTTCTGATTTGTTCGATGGAAAACTAGGAGAATATAGGAATGCAATAATATCACTACAGTTCAGGAGTAACGCCAAACCAAAGTTTTGTAAGCCAAGAAAGATACCTTTTGCATTTAAGGCACAAGTGGACGAGGAGTTGAAAAGGCTTGTGAATGATGGTGCTTTAATGAAAATTCAAAGTTCGGAGTGGAGTACTCCTTTGGTGCCGGTTCTTAAATCGAATGGAAAAATTCGTGTGTGTGCCGATTATAAAGTCACAGTCAATCCCTATTTGGAGGATGTAAACCACCCTATTCCACTGGTTTGGGATATTTTGAATTCTTTAGTAGGAGGTGAACTCTTTACTAAATTAGATTTTACTGCGGCTTATAATCAAATTCGTGTTGACGAAGAAACAGGAAGGAAACTCGCTTGGAGCACACATCAGGGCATTTTTCAAGTTCTTCGGTTGCCTTATGGCACAAAACCCGCTTGTCAAATTTTTCAAAGAGAAGTTGAAAAGACACTTCAGGGATGCGAGGGGACAGCAAACCTGCTAGATGACGTCGTGGTAACAGGGAAAGATCTTAAAGAACATATAGCCAATTTAAGAAAGGTTTTGAGTGTGTTAAAAGAGGCAGGTCTCAAGTTGAACAAGGAAAAATGCGTTTTCTTTAAGCCTCAAATAAACTATTTAGGTTATGTTGTGAGTAAGGAAGGGGTTAAGAAAGATCAGACGAAGGTACAAGCTGTTCTTGAATTGCCAAGACCTAGTAATGTCTCAGAGGTACGAGCATTTGCGGGGATGGTAAACTATTATGCCAAATTCATTCCCAATTTATCAATTTTACTTGCTCCTTTGTACAGGCTGTTACAAAAGGGCGTAGAGTTCAAGTGGGATAGGGATTGTGAAAAGGCTTTCAACAAGTGCAAGGACGAGTTGGTTTCAGATGATGTTTTGGTGCATTTCGATCCAAAATACGAAATTGTTTTGGCTTGTGATGCGTCAGAATATGGAATCGGGGCTGTTCTTTTACATAAAATGCCTGACGGCAGTGAAAAACCGATTTCATATGCTTCTCAAACCTTATCCAAATCCGAAAGAAACTACGCGGTGATACAGAAGGAGGCATAAGCTATTTATTGGGGTGTCCGCAAATTTTATGAGTACCTTATGGGAAGACGATTTTGTATAAAGTCAGATCACAAACCGCTCCAGGCATTGTTTGGTGAAAATAAAGGTATCCCTGTGATGGCAGCGGGGAGGCATCAGAAATAGGCGATGTATTTATCTTATTTCAATTACAATCTGATTTATGTTAAAGGTTCCGACAATGCTGCGGCAGATGGCTTGTCAAGGCTTCCATTGGAGTTAAATCACGCAGAAGAAATCGAAAGTATCGAATATTTAAACTGGGTTAAGAATTAGGTGTTCAGGAAATTAAAGATGAAACAAGGCGGGACATAGCTTTGGGGAAGGTTTATAGATACGTTCAAAATGGGTGGCCAGGAAACGTCGAAGAAGATTTGGATTCATATTTCAAAAGAAAGTTTGAGCTTAATATAGAAGGAGGAGTTCTTATGTGGGGGTATAGAGTAATTATCCCAGAAAAATTAAAACAAAAACAAGTTTTAAGGGAATTACATGCCACTCATTTAGGGGCATCAAAAATGAAGGGAATAGCAAGATCTTACTTCTGGTGGCCAAAATTAGATGAGGAAATCGAACGAGTTTCAAAAGACTGTCAGCTTTGTGTGCAGGCAAGGCCCGAACAAGCGAAGGCACATTTAGTCAAATGGCCTGAAACAAATTTTGTGTTTGAACGCATACATGTGGACTATGCCGGTCCGTTTCAAAACAAAATGTTCTTAGTAGTAACGGATGCGTTTAGTAAGTGGCCAGAAATCTTCGAAGTGCCTAGAGCTGATACGAAAAACACGTTGATAAAATTAAGAGAAATTTTTGCCCGTTTCGGTTTGCCGAAGACATTAGTTACGGACAACGGTGCTCAGTTCGTTTCGGCAGATTCTAAAAAATTTTGTAACTTAAATGGCATAAAACATTTAACTTCCTCACCATTTCATCCTGCGAGTAATGGAGCAGCTGAAAACGCGGTTAAATCATTTAAAAATGCCATGAAAAAGCTTTCTGTCAAGAGTAAAGACACTATGCACACGCAGCTTCAAAGGTACTTGTTTGGGTACAGGAATGCACCACACAGTACCACGGGGGAAAAACCTTCAGTTTTATTATTGAGAAACCATGTTTCTACACGTTTTGACCGACTTCGTCCAAATATTAAAAATAGCATCGAGGTTCAGGTTCGCAATTATAATAAGGGAAGGACAATAGAAAAAGATTTTCAAGAAGGAGACCAGGTCTACTTTAGAAATTACGCAGATCAATCTCGTAAAGGTTGGATTCCAGGTATAGTGGATAAAAAGTTAGGTCAAACGATGTTTATGTGCAAGGAGGCTAAGACAGGGAAACTAACTAAAAGACATTCCGATCAGATAATAAAAACAGGTCAATTCTATACCGAAACAACTAGGGGCGAGGAGGATGAGGAGTTGGATGATAAGAGAGACCAATCATCTAGAAACGATGTTGAAAATAACTTAACTTTGCCTAATCCGACAAATATCGTAAATGCTGAAAATATAGATGAAGTTCCAACTCCAGAAACAGGTTACGCATCCAAAATCGTTGATAGTACCAATAAGGAAAATATAAAAACGCTGGCAACATCGAATAATTCTTGCTCGGAAGCGGAAGTGCAAAAATATGAACGTAATAGGTCCTTAAGGCCAAGAGATAAGATTAAGGCTCCAGAGAGATTATGTTATTAAGACCATGTTATTAAAATTGTGAACTTTCGCAAGTCTCTTTTATTAACATACATAAAATATGTATTCTTAACTTCACGAAAATTTGAAATGAAAATGTATGAATAAATAAAACAAAAACAAAAAAATGGATTAATGTAAATAAGGTATATTTATAGGCTTGAAATGTAAGAAATGTTAGATCACAAAAAGAACATGAATTGAATAAGTTGTAAAAGTTGTTATACCTCCTGCCAGTTGAATAAAATATAACTATTTATCTTAAGGTGGGGGTGTTATACCATGTATTTTTGTTATACCATGTATATTTAAAGTAATATATGCTAGTACTTTACACATCTGGTAACACTCTCGTTAAATGTTAAACTGTCACTTTGTTAATGTCTATGAAATAAAATCATTCTGTATTTAACCTTCAACCGGCGTGTTTCGTTTATCTGGCTCGATCCATTACAATGAGGTAGATGTTAACTTTTCTTTTTTTTTCAATGTAAAATTTGCTAATACCATATCTGGAGCTTTGTCTAGACTCTTCGCTATGGAGCGTCGGTTTTCACGTGATGAGGGTCTAAAAGTGGAATACCAGAAGTTTAAGAAAACTTATTGGAATTTAGGACACATGGAGCGTATTCCGGATGATGAAATAGAGCCTACGTCGGGAAGCGTTTTCTATTTGCCTCATCACGCCGTCATCACTAACAAAATTCGCGGCGTCTTCGATGGTTCGCATAAGGGCACCAAAAATTGTAGCCTCAATGAAATGCTGCATGTAGGAACCCCTCTTCAACGCAACTTGATAACTGTTTGTCTGCGATTTCGCTTGTTTCGTTTTGTTTTTTGTGCGGACGTCGTCAAAATGTTTCGGCTAATTTGGGTGTATCCGAAACATCGAGATTTTCAGCGGATTGCGTGGCGAGAATCCTCTGATAGCCCAATTTCGCACTTTCGCCTGTGTACGATGACGTTGGTACCTCTCCAGCCCCTTATTTGTGTATTAAGGTTCTCCGTCAAATAGCGCTTGACTACAAACACGAGTACCCTTTAGCGCCGCATGCTGTTTTGCATGATATGTATGTCGACGATCTTATGACAGGGGCGGATTCCTTATCGGAGACATTGGAGCTGAGGAAGCAAATCGTCGAAATGTTGTCCCGTGGAGGTCTAGAGCTCAGCAAGTGGAGCTCAAATTGTTGGGAGATTTTGCGAGAGATCGATTGTAAGGAAGCTATTTCACTTGACTTGGATAGTTCACCGCAGTGCACCAAGGTTCTTGGTTTAGTTTGGAACCCTCATAGTGACACCTTTACATATAAGATTAGTTTGTCTGAGGCAAATAATGTCGTCGCCAACGAAAGGGTTCATCCCCCGTTCATATCGAAGGTCGAACTCCAAACGATCTTCGACTCACTTAGAAGGAAGAAATCAGAGGGAATCGATGGAATATCGAACATTGTGCTTCGACATCTCCCCCTAGAAGTGGTAGACATTTATACCACCCTGTTTAACAATGCGCTGAATAATGCACATTATCCAGCGCATTGGAAAACAGCGGTGGTTCACGCTATTCCCAAAAGGGATAAAGATAGCTCCAATCCGGGGAATCTCCGGTCAATAAGTCTCCTGCCGAGCATCAGCAAAGTATTCGAAAAAGTAGTCCATAGAGCCTTGGCTAAGTGGGTTGAGGACAATAAAATAATTCCTGATAATCAATTCGGTTTTAAGGCGGGTCATGATACAATACATGCCGCGTCTAAACTGGTATCTGATATCCAATGGAACAAATGCAAGAACCAATGTACGGGTGCCTGCCTGGTTGATTTGGAGAAGGCCTTCGACACCGTTTGGTTAGAGGGGCTCTTTTACAAGTTGAGCAGGTTGGGTATGAGCAAACCACTGCTGTACATGCTATGTAACATGCTGACCAGTAGACGAAGTTTAAAATGGTCTGCAACAGGGTGCAATAAATTCGCCGATCTTGTTCAACATTTACACGAGCGATCTCGTAGGTTCTCTTCATCATGCTATTGCGTATGCAGACGACTTGGTTGCGTACAGATCAGGTCCAAAGATCGAGGTCATTGTCACTCTTTTGCAGCGTGACTTCGATAAGATTCAGCTATATTGCGACGACTGGAAGCTGAAAATCAACTTTCAGAAGTCGGAAACCATTCTGTTTAGGAAGCCGTTGTCTGGGGCCTCTAGGGATACCAGAAAGAATTGGCGAAAGTTCGCAATCGTGGGACAGCACGGGCGACCATTAGAGAGTCGAAGTGTAGTCAGATACCTCGGGATCTGGCTAGACCAATATCTGTATTTTAACAAACATGTGGATGCTGCTCTGGCCAGAGCCCGAGTTGCTTTTGCCCTTACAAAGAGACTGTTTTACAGCAGCCAACTCGATGCGAGGGTAAAGGTAATCTGCTATACGGCCCTAATCCGGCCAATGCTTATATATGGTTGTCCCGTGTGGTTCAACGTGCGGGCAAGCTTTGAGAGGGCTTGCCTTAGGCCTTGCCTTCGCCTATACAGAACACCAGAGTCCGAGTACAGAAAATTCTATTCCAATGAGGTCCTGTACAACAAGGCGAACCTAATCAGAGTGGACAATTTCCTTGTGAAGCTTACTCGGGGGCACATTGCAAGAGCAATGAACTCGGTTAATAACCTGATCGCTGGGGCTTACTACCCCAATCCTGTGTATCACGAGAGGGTGCGCCTTAACGGCTTCGTCCTCCCAGAAGCTTTTCTGTATTTTGACAAGGAAGGTCTGATCCAGGATAGGTTAGCGGTGCCGCTAATCTTCCATGTGGCCCGGACAACTGTGGAAAGGCAACTCAACTACGGTCGAGACGTCGTTGAGAGCACTGAGGAGCGCCTCCGGTTCAGTAGGTCGGTTTCGGAGCGCGACATTAGGGATGTTGGGCGGCAGCACCAGACTTTCTGGTAGCTGTCAGAAAGCGAGGGAACTCCCTCGTCGAACCCTATCGATCCGGGCTAGTCCAGAGATGGACAAAGCTGGCCATGGCCGGCTTACATAGTTTAAGTTTCAGATTAGGTTATTTTAGGTAGATTTAAGAAAAAAAAAAAATACAAAAAATACAAAATAATACAAAAATCCAAAAAAAAGTACGTATTTACTTACGTAGCATGTTAAGATAGGTTAAGGTTTATTTTAAGGTAGTTTTAAGTTAATTTTATTTAGATTTAAGTAAATATATAAAAAAGTCCTGTCACTAAGTTTTTTTGAAAACAATTTTCTTAGTTTTTCAATAGTTTAATCCTTAGAGTGTTTAAGTAAATTAAGTTAGGTTACGTCGAAAGACATAGATTAAGAATTAAGTTTAGCTTAGAGTGCCCGTGTAGGGCCAGTAAGTTAGAGTAACATAGTTAAGTTAATTAAGCTAGTTTTAAGCGTTTTTTTTCCTAGCAAGTAAGAGTACTGTATTTAAATAAATAAAAATGCATTTAAAAACAAAAAAACATTAGTTTGTCTGAACAATTATTGCCTACAAAGCGGAAATTACTTTCGGAGGTTGCAAGGATTTTCGATCCGTTGGGTTTCTTGGCTCCTTCCACTATTGTATTGAAGATACTGTTTCAGGAGCTGTGGATCGCAAAGACAAAAATAGATTGGGACGACCCCTTGCCCTTTGAAATAGCAGAAAAATGGAGACTGTATCGGAATAATTTGGCCTATTTCGAAAACTTTAGGATTTCTCGAAGGTTTACCCTAAATTCTAAAAGCTTGGAGTTGATAGGATTCTCGGATGCTTCTGAAAAGGCTTATGCTGCGGTGGTTTACACTCGTAGTTGTTCAGGAGACGGTGTTGTTGAGGTCCAATTAGTTGCCGCCAAAACTCGGGTTGCTCCAGTTAAACAACTGTCTATTCCGCGTCTAGAACTCTGTGGAGCTCTGCTTTTGTGTCGGTTGATTGAGCTCATTCGGTCGTCGTTGGAGGGAACACCAGTTCGAGTTATGGCATTTTGTGACTCCCAAATAGTTCTGTCTTGGCTCTCCTCTTCCCCGCGAAGATGGAATACGTTCGTGACGAATCGTACCTCCGAAATACTGGCGTCGCTGCTGCGTTCTTCCTGGAATTATGTGTGTTCTTCTGAAAACCCTGCGGATTGTGCTTCCAGAGGTCTTGCGCCTAAGGATCTAATGGAACTCGAAATGTGGTGGAAAGGTTCGACTTGGTTGTCTCAGGAGCTAGATCAGTGGCCAGTTAATAGTGAAATTGTGATTGCGGAGATACCTGAGGAGATAAAAGGGGTCATTGAAGTTCACGTTTCCGTTCCAGTTGAGCACTTCCTCGAAAACCTTTCGCTAAAGATATCTTCTTGGAGAAAACTCATTAGAATCGTTGGGTACATTCATCGCTTCCTTAAACTTTGTCGTTTGCCTAAGGAAGAGAGGATGGGTGGATATCTTTCGCTTGCAGAGCTTCGTCGTGCTAAAAGAGCCTGTATCTTGTGGTCTCAAATCGAGTTTCGGGCCGAATTAACTGCTCTTAAGGCTGATCGGTGTGTACCCAAGATGTCAAAGTTGTTCTCGCTTTCGCCTTTTATTGATGATTTCCGATTGCTGCGAGTCGGTGGCAGAATTTCAAACGCTAGGGATGTTCCTTATAGTGTAAAACATCCTACTATTCTGCCTAAAAATCATCGGATTACCCAGCTGATTCTATAAGATGCCCACAGAAACTATATGCATATCGGTGTTTCGGCACTTTTCGCGTTACTACGTCAAGAGTATTGGATCGTCGGGAGCAGAAACCTTATTTGGAAACTGGTTCACGATTGCCTTACGTGTTTTCGTAATCGACAGGCTACGTTTACGCAGCTCATGGGGAATTTGCCATCGTCGCGTGTGAATCCATCATTTGCTTTCGCTCAAACAGGGTGTGACTACGCTGGCCCCATAACTCTTCGTTTATCCAAGGGCAGGAAACCTAAGCTGGTGAAGGGGAATATTTCGCTATTTGTCTGTATGACTACCAAGGCGCTGCATTTGGAGTTGCTCTCGGACCTAACGACGGACGCCTTTTTGGCTGCGCTCAAAAGGTTTATTGCAAGTCGTGGTAAATGCAGCGTAATGTACTCCGACAACGGGACAAACTTCCAACCCCTTCTCATTTCCTTATAGGAAGACCATATACTGCGATCACCGAGCCAAGTTATCTGGAGACCCCTGTTAATCGGTTGGGAAGATGGGAATTGCTGCAGAATATGATGCAAGGGTTCTGGAGAAGGTGGCACACCGATTATTTAACATCATTACAGCAGCGGCCAAAATGGAGATAACATACAAGAGATTTTCAAGTTGGCGATATGGTCGTTCTTAAGGAGTCAAATCTGCCACCCTCGCAATGGTCCCTAGGCAGAATCGTAGAAGTTCATCCAGGCCAGGATGGACATGTACGAGTCGTTACACTGCGCACCAAGAGCGGCACAATCAAGCGCCCTATCACTAAACTAGCGATTCTACCACGTTCCTGAAATTCTTTCAGCGGTGGCGGCATGTTAAATAATGAACTATATTAACCTATTTACTTATATTCACTTATTTACTTATATTCACTTAAACTATTGTATTCAAAATTCTAAACATTAATGACCTAACTTATCCTAATCTACCCTTTATTTTCTATTAATTGTCTATTTTGTTTTGTGCTGCTTCGCTCTTGCTGTGTTGTTCTCAGATGCAAGTACTTATAGTTGTAAAAACTATGAGAGCAATACCGTTTGTGCTTTGGTTTTTGTGTAATGATTAGCCGCTACGGATTTTCGCCTAACATTGTTACCTCTCTCTGTCAGCAACCACCAAGCGCGAAGCATCACCGATGATGCCATTAAGAATATCGAATAATTTGTCTTGATGCGATTAATTGAATAAATCAAAATTATAACGTTATTTATTTGGTGCATTAATTCGCTATCATTGCTTTTCAGATGTCATACATAAAAACCGAGGAACTTTGCACTATCAACAAATTGTATAGGAGCATTGTTAAGATAAATTTGAGGGAAGTACGATAAGTCCACCAATTTCTTTGAAATAACTATGACCTTAGATTTATCAGAATTTAATACTAAGCTATTGACTTGCGGCTAGTTAAAAATATTCTGAAGGTCTTCATTAAGGCTCAAGGGGCAGCTTTTATATAACTGAACATCGTCGGCGTACATGTGTATAAAAGAATGATCAGCAACATCAGGAATTTCAATGATATACTTAGAGAAAAGAAGTGGCCCCAAGATTGAATCCTGTGGGACACCTTGTCGTAAGCTTAAAAGTCTCGATGTTTTTTCTCCAATTGCTACAGCTTGCTTTCTACCCGATAAATAAGAAAAAATTAATTTCACAGCTTCAGGTGCAAAATCATACAGATTTGATAATTTGTCGCATAGTACTGAGTGGCTTATTGAGTCAAATGCCTTCAAGAAATCAAGAAGTACCAGGAAAGTAACTTGGTCACTGTCTACTGCGCTTCTTATATCATCAACAACATTTAAGATTGCAGTTGTAAAGCTGCACTTGGGAAGAAAGCCGGGTTGAAAATTGGAAAGCAAGTCTCTATCATTCAGATAGGTATTAATCTGTTTTTGAATTACTCTCTCAAATACTTTGGAAAGAAATGGGAGTATTGATATGGGCCTGTACTCATCCCTGCTCCTCCCTTTAGGAATGGGAATGACTTTTGCAAGCTTCCACTGTACAGGAAAATTTGAAGTTGTAGGGATCGTGTTTAACAGGTGTGTAATGAAAGGTAAAAGTTTTGGGAGAAGCGCTTTAATAAACACAGGATGGACGTAGTCCAAACCTACCGCATTAGATATAACTGATATTAAACTTTCCACCACATCAGCGGGCTCAACTCTGGAAAAGCTAAATCCTGTAGACGCGTGATTTACATAAGTGTGGGTTGGAGGTTCAGATAATGGTTGTGGAACTTGGGAAATAAACTTGTAATTGAGTTCATCACAATCAATATTGATTGGCGGGTCTGATTTTTGCCCTCCAATTCCCATACTCCTCAAACTATTCCAGAGTCTCCGCCCGTTCCCTGATGTGGCCATCCGATTTGATAAAACTCGTGCCTTTTCTCTGCGTATAGCTGCAACTACTTGGTTACGAAGTAGGCGATACCGATAACGATCCTCTTCAATTTTAAATTGCTTCCACCGATTATAAACTTGGTTCCTTTCATTCAAAAGCCAACGAATGTCATAAGTGAACCAAGGCTGTGATGTGGTCCTGAACACTTTCGTTTTAATAGGGACGTGCTCGTTAAAAAGATTAACAACATTAGTGTTTAAGAACTCTACCTGTTCATCTGAAGATGGCATGAAAAAAATACTTTCCCAGGGAATACTATCAACACTATTTTCAAGTGCCAGTCTGTCAATGCTCTTAAAGTCACGAAATTTATATGAACGAACGAGTGGTGTAGGCAAGTTAAAATCGTATGTGAGGTGAATAAGGTCATGTCTTGAGAAAGCTGGTGCAGACAATTGATCATAAAAAAGCGCTTTACTACTGTCAGTAACGAAGAATACGTCCAAAAGGGTGCTCGTATGTCTGGAGAAATGAGTTGGGGTCCGAAGATTGACAGGGTACATGTTGAATGATCTCATAGTATTTAATAACCCATCATTAGTTATCAAATCGCTATTAAGATCTCCACAGACTACAATATTAGGGCTGCTAATAGCAATGTCTTCAAGCATTAAAGGAGCTAAATTTATCGATCGATTTGACCTGTATACAGTTCCCAGTAAAAGTTTTTCATTACTGCTGAGTAAATCAACAAATACGTATTCGATTTCGCAACCAACTGGTGAAATGCATCGAGGCTTGTAGTTCAACCTTTCTTTAATAAACATTGCAGCACCACCACCGATACGGTTACTCCTATCAGCTAGAAAGAGCCTATAGCAATGTAGTAACTCGAATAATTTATTGTTATTACCATTGTCATTATCAGTCCAGAACCAAGTCTCGGAGACGCAAATTACATCCACCTTCGAGCCCTCGAACTAATAGCGAAACTCGTCAATTTTAGGCAACAAACTCTGTGCATTTATATGGCATATCTGAATGCCTTCTCTCTGACAACAAAAAATCCCAATCATGCTACGTAGCACATTTCCGCCTGGTTCGCTTTTGGGAGTAGAATTCCTTTCCACCAACTCCATCTATCTTACGAAGGAAGAGAACCCACTTCATATCGAGAAGAACAAATAAAAAAAAGGATTTTAAAAACACAAAATACGATCTATCTCCTAATAAAAAAAAAGATTAATGAACCAACAGAACTTTTTACCCTTAAGCAGCTGAAAAAATTATGTACCATTTGAAAATAAGATTTAGAAAATGTATAAACAATTAATTTGAACAACAATTATACAGGTGCATTTTCAATTAAGTTTAACCAAGCTAATTTAAAACATTCGCTCCTTTTGTAGTGGAACCGGCAACACTGTTGAGGTCTTCGATGGAATCGGAAAGTTGCGGTTGACAATCATCTCTGTGTTTGACATAAACACACCCTCGGATCGTGAACACAGATGAAAGTTGTTTTTTTTTTTTAGCTTGAGTGCGGCATGTCAAATTTCTAACCTCCGTTTTGTTAAGCTTTCTCGTAGGAAAACAGGAGCATCCGAATTTATGCCGACGTCGCGCAAGCTACGTTGTGTTTGACGTTGTTTCCGATAAACTGCCAGTGACTTTAATAAAAAATTGCGATCAAACGGTGAATTAAATTTGAGTAAGACCGCGGAATTTTTTGCACTTTTTGTTGGTCTACTCTCTAGTGCGAGTGATTCTTTTCAAAGGTGGTGGCATAATGTTTAGTGACAGACAAAGGTGGTGATAAAGCGTTTTAAGGTCTTCCTGAGGTGTAAAAGGAATGCCATAAAGAACTGCATCCGATGCTACGCTTTTGTTTTCATTTGCGTCTATTGTTTGTTTAGCGACTTGAAGTTCGGTTTGCAGTTTTGACAGCTGTTTGTTTTGTTGACATATGGTCAGCTATCTGACCTTGAACGTTTCCCAGTGATTTATTAAAGCAACTGATGTCTGATTTAAGTGAATCAATTGTTTTTAGTGAAGTGGAGTGTTCTAATTCGAGATTCGAAACGCGAGCGTTTATTTTTTTTTGTCGTTTTTAATTTCGGATACTTGCGATTCTAATTTCTGCAGAACAGCTTTCTCTAAATTTGACATTTTAGAGGATAACAATGCCACGATCGACTCACTGTGCTTTGCAAGGTGTTCATCCAACTTCTTCCAATCAGTTCCTTCAGCTCGAGAGAATACGTGTTGTGCTTTAACAGCTTGCGGATTTGGAGAGCCTAAAGATGATCTCGGTGAATCGGAGAGTTTTGGTGTTTGTTTGGATTCAGCTCTACCCCTTCTTCCTGCCATTGCGGTGAGTTATTAACACTGGGTTGGTGTAGTATTGGTGTTGAAACGTATGGGTGTTTGTAGCCGTTGATCACCACGAAGAAAAATTAATATTTTTCTATTTCTATTTCTAATATATTTCTATTTTATATAGAAAATTGACAAAAGAACACTATTTATTATGTCACTGTCAATGAAATTAGGTCTTGTTAAATAAAAGAAAACTATAGTGCCACAAGTGGAGTTTTAGGGAAATTTATAGTGAAGGTAAACTTGAAGAAAATAAGGCGGGTTAACCCTAGATTCATAAACATGGGTGTCACAGACTCTCTCATTTGAAAAATCAGTCATAGCGTGCTGTGTGAAAGATATTCAAATACATGCACCTCAGTATCTTCCTAAAACAAAGAGAGTTTAGTGCCGCGCGAGTCCCAATTAAATGTTCCTGAAGTAAACTATGTGATGTTTTAGGTGGATTTCGAAGAAATACTACCTATTGCAGAGGTCCTCATGACGCAACTTTCAAAAAATTTGAATGCAACTTTTCAAGACCTCTATAGTAAACACCAAAACCATGGTCCGTTCAAATGTTTATATATTGTAACGTGTTTGCCGGTTCGCAATGATACAACTTTTTCTCCTTTCTGATTCTATTTGTCTTTATTAAATCTTTTCACAAACAACTGATTATCTTTTATTTATTTCAACAATATTCAACTCTTTAAATCCAATTATTCACAACTCTTTTATTCCAAGCAACTTAAGCAATTAATCTCAATCAAATTCTTCTGTAATTTTAATTCACTATTAAAATCTCTATCCAAATCACTTTTCAACTGTATCTCTACTAAATCTCAAGTCAACTGTCTCCATGCTCTCAATGCTCGTAGTATTTATACCTGAGATACGAATCCAGAATCTTCCTTCCTGGCGACGATTTGCCCATCTAGTGAGATATCGATAGTTCTGGAACGTGCCTGAGGTAAGTACTAGAAAATTCCTGAAGGTTCTTATAATTGCTGAATGCACCTAAATTTAGCACTAATTCCCCAATAGATGTCGCTGATCGATATCTAAAATGTCTAAATGTCGCTAATACAGTCGATATTACACTGCCCCCCTCCTAAACTTGTTCGTCCCGAACAAGAGCATCGGCGTTGTTTCCATGGTAACGATGTAGGCGATCCACATGTATGATTTTCAACTTGCCTCTTAGTCCCCGTTGAATTCTGTAGACAACATCGTTGATTCGTGTAACCACTGTATAGGGACCCTCCCAGTCCTGCTGCAGCTTCGGAGACCTCCCTTTTTGTCGATGTGGGTTGTACAGCCATACCAGATCTCCTTCCCGAAATCCTGACGTCGTTGTCTTCGCGTCGTACCTGGTCTTCATGCGGTCACTGGCTATCTTAATCTTCGTCCTAGTTCTTTGGTGTATGTCGGCGATCCTTTCCCTTAGGTCTGCCACATATTCTTCTTCCGATTTCGGCTCATCCATGGGAGAACCAAATTTCACCTCACTAGGTAGCCGGACAGGTTGACCAAAAAGGATTTCGGACGGAGTGTGTCCCGTTGAACTGTGAACTGCATTACGGTAAGCCATCAGGAACAAGGGAATATGTCGATCCCAGTCACGTTGGTAATCACTCACGACTTTGGAGAGATGTTCATTCAATGTCCTGTTGAACCGTTCTACCATCCCGTCGGACTGTGGGTGAAGTGGAGTTGTTCTGGTCTTTTTGATTCCGAGTAGTTGACACGTTTCCTGGAATAGCTTGGACTCGAAGTTCCGTCCTTGATCCGAGTGCAGTTCCATGGGTACACCAAACCTGCTCACCCAGTTGTTGACAATCTTTTCTACGACGGTCTTAGCCTCCTGGTTGGGAATCGCGAACGCTTCAAGCCACTTGCTGAAGTAGTCCATAACAACTAAGATGTATCGGTTGCCCTGGTCGGTTTCCGGGAACGGCCCTGCGATGTCGACAGCGATTCGTTCAAACGGTGCACTCACGTTGTACTGATGCATCTTGCCCCGGGTTTTCACGCTTGGTCCCTTGCTCGCTGCACACGTGACGCACTTTCGACACCAGCTCTCGATGTCGTCTCTCGCGCTGAGCCAGTAGAATCGTTCCCGTACTTTATCCAGCGTTTTATTTACACCCAGGTGTCCTCCGGATACACCATCGTGCATTTCCTGCAGCACTTCATGCACTTTTGAACGTGGTACCACGAGCTGCATCCTACACGTCTTTCCATCGGGCATCTCCCATTTCCGCCTCAAAATGCCGTCTTGAACATGTAGAGAGTCCCATTGTGCCCAGTATGCTTTGAGGGTAGGGCTTCTATCGGAAATATCTCGACCATCAGGTTTCTCCATGTTCTCCTTCCAGGCTAGTATCGGTTCGATATCCGGGTCTTCCTTTTGAGCGTTCCGGATCTCTTCTGTACTCCAACCGGTGATGGGTTCAGCTCTAACTACTTGGACGGGAACGATCTCTTTCTCCTCCTTTCGTACACAATGCTTACAGTCGGCTTTACAAGGTCGTCGCGACAATGCATCTGCGTTTGAGTGGAGTTTTCCCTTGCGATGCTGTATTTCGAACTCGTACATCTGCAATCGCTCTGTCCACCTCGCGATCTGACCCTCTGGATTTTTGAACTGCAACAACCATTTTAGAGCTGCATGATCTGTACGTAGGAGGAACTTTTGACCGTAGAGGTACTTGTGGAAATGTTTCGTCGCCATAATCAAAGCAAGAAGTTCCCGTCTTGTTACACAGTAGTTCCGTTCTGGTTTGGAGAGTACCTTACTGAAATAGGCCACTACCTTCTCCTGGCCATCATGCACCTGCGAAAGGACAGCTCCGATCCCAACATTACTGGCATCTGCATCTACGATAAACATCTTGTCCGGGATGGGGTAGGCCAGTATTGGAGCCTCACATAGTTGTTGTTTAAGTTGCCGAAAACTCTGCTCGCATTCGCCTGACCACTTAAATTGTTTTCCCTTTTCCGTCAACTGGTGCAGGCTCTTCGCAATTTTGGCAAAATCCTTTACGAACCGTCGGTAGTATGTGGCGAGGCCAAGGAAGCTCCTCAATTGGTGTTTGTCTTTGGGAACTGGCCAGTCCGGATCCGTTCTCACTCCCTCTGACGAAATAATGTGACCTAGATACTTCACTTCTCGTTTAAAGAGCGCACATTTCTTCGAGTTGAGTTTCAAGTGGGCATTGCGTAAGCGTTTGAAGACTTCCCTTAGGTTGTCTCGATGTTCCGCAAACGTTTTTCCCACCACAATGACATCATCCAGATACACCAAGCAGGTTTTCCAGGTTAGTCCATGCAGGACGCGTTCCATCAGACGCTCGAAAGTTGCCGGAGCGTTGCACAAACCAAATGGCATGACTGTAAACTCCCACAGTCCATTTCCGGCAGTGAATGCGGTTTTCTCGCGGTCTTCTGGGTGAATCTGCACTTGCCAATAGCCGCTCTTTAGATCGAGAGTGGAGAACCATTGGGCTCCAGAGAGGGTGTCCAGTGTGTCATCGATCCGGGGCAAAGGGTAACTATCCTTTTTGGTAGCATCATTCAGCCTGCGGTAGTCCACGCAGAATCGGGTGCTGCCGTCCTTCTTCTTGACTAGTACAATAGGCGATGCCCACGGGCTCTGGGAACTTTCAATTAGCCCTTCTTTCTCCATCGACGAAACCATCTCCGCAACCTCTGTCTGCTTTGCTAATGGGAGTCGCCTGGCAGGCTGTCTAATCGGTCTAGCATCCCCGGTGTCTATGCGGTGCTGTACTAAGTGTGTTCGGCCGTGGTCCCCATCTTGTAACGCAAATATGTCAGCAAACTCGCCGAGTAGATTCGCTGCCGTGCTTCGCTGCTCCTGATTAAGTTCACAATGTTGAAAGATGGTCTTCCGTAGTTCCGCCAATCTGTATGACGGAACCGGCTTCACAGGCTCCTCTTCAGTTGCTGCTGAGATCGCGGAAATCGGTACGCATTCTCCAATCACTTCCCCTCGCTTTAATTTGATGCTGTAGTTTTTCGGGTTCATGAGCCTTACTGGTACCATGTTGTTCTTTGGTTCCACTAGAATTCTTCCCACGATGTAGTTCTGGGAGTCTTTTTGGTTATCTGGCTCAATGAGGAAGAATCGATGGTTCCCAGGATCACCCTCCAAATTTGTCCAAATTACTGTCTCTGCAGAGGGTGGCAAAATGTCGTCCTTGCTGATTACCGACCTGAGATTTACTGTGCCTTTGTTTCCGTACACCATAGGAATCTCCACATGTCGATACCTCAGCACCTGCATTCCGATGTCCAGGATGATCTTATGTGCTTCCATAAAGTCCACCCCGATGATGCAGTCGTCGCATATGTCAGCCACCAGGAACACGTGTGAGAATGTTAAGCCTGCCATTTGTATTCTCAGGCGAACTTCTCCGTAGACTTTTGCTGATTCTCCTGTCGCAGTCCTCAGGCAATAGCAACTGGTGTTGTGTAGCCATGAATTCCGGACGAGATCCCTCCTTACGATGGAAGCCGTGGCACCGGTGTCTATGGTAGCCACGCACTTGTTGTTGCCCATAATTGCTTCCACGGTCAAGCTTTTGTTGCATCGCTTGGTTTGGGAGACTTGGATGGTGGTTCTGGGGCCATCGATTCCAGAAACCAACTTCTGCCCCGCGAAGTTGGCTCTTAAGCATTTCCCGAATGAGAAGCTTGACCAGCAGGACGGATGTTATCCCCGCTGGATGCTTCTTCGTCGCGTCTCCGGCTAGCACAATGCGGACAGCTTCCGTTTCTTCGTGGTGCTCTGCACTGCCGTTTTAGATGTCCAATCTTGTTGCAATTCCAGCAACGAATCTGCCGTTCTGCGGCGTTATTTTGGCGCTCGACGTCCACTCTCTGGCAGGAGCATTCCTCGGTGATTACTTCCCTGACACGATGGATTCTCTGGGAGGCCTGATCTGCTGCCTCCATTGTCAGGGCAAAAGCCAAAGCCTCAGCAAGTGTTTTCTTCCCAGCCATTCGAACAGCCATTTGTAGTTTTTCGTCGTTAATGGCTTGGATAAACGCTTCGGTTGCCATTTCGTTGATGATCTCCTTTCCAGTATTGGGGTAGGACAGATGCGCCAGACGTTCCACATCTGCCTGCAGCTGCTGCAGTGTCTCTCCCTTCATTTGAGCCCTTCGGCGCAACTGGACCCTGTATACTTGTTGCATATGGTCATCGCCGAATCGCATCTCAATGGCCTTCAGTAGCGAGCCGTAGTCACGATGTTTGTCATCCGCGAGGGTTTGAAGTAATTCGGCGGCTGAGCCTCGGAGTGCAAGTGTGAGTGCAATCGATTTTTCTTCCTCGTCCCAATTGTTGGCCAATGCGGCGGCTTCAAATTGTTTCTTGTATATAGGCCATGATGTTTGACCATCGAATACCGGGGGCTGCATTTCCTTTCTTCTCGGACCTTCGATTGAACTCACGCGAAGTTTTTGCCTCTTCACACCTTCGAGTTCATTGGTCAGATGTTTGAATTGTTTTTCCATTTCTTCGTACTGACCTCCGAATTTCGCTTCCAATCTCTTTTCGACATCTTCGATTTGTTGGTCGATGGCCTCGAATTTGACGTCCAGGCTTTCGAATTTACCGTTCAGAACATCAAATTTGGCGTCGAGCTTGGCGTCCAGAGAGTTCTTTTGCTCGTCTAACTTGACGTCTAGAGAGTTCTTTTGCTCGTCGAACCTGGCGTCTATTGAGTTCTTCTGTTCGTCGGACTTCTTGCTCTGCTCATCGAACTTGGCGTCCATGCCGTTCTTCGTCTCGGTGAGCAGTTTGAACAGCGCAGACATGTCAATCGTTGCACTTACAGTCTCCTCCTCCTCTACATCAAATAGCTCAGTTTCGGGGTCTCCACCGTCTTCCACCACAGCATTCTGCAGCCGGAGCACTAATTCGCTTTTTAGCCCACTGGTCTGAAGATTTCTCTTACTCAGCTCTGCTTTTAACTGGACCAGGGACAAATTTTTCAATTTACGACCCATTTCTGTTCAAATTTCAAACACTTCTCAAATTTCACCACTGTTCTCTTGTTCAGAAACTGTGTCTTAAACGTTCTTATCACTCTGAAACAGTTTTATCCCACTTCTGACACCAAATGTAACGTGTTTGCCGGTTCGCAATGATAAAACTTTTTCTCCTTTCTGATTCTATTTGTCTTTATTAAATCTTTTCACAAACAACTGATTATCTTTTATTTATTTCAACAATATTCAACTCTTTAAATCCAATTATTCACAACTCTTTTATTCCAAGCAACTTGAGCAATTAATCTCAATCAAATTCTTCTGTAATTTTAATTCACTATTAAAATCTCTATCCAAATCACTTTTCAACTGTATCTCTAATAAATCTCAAGTCAACTGTGTCCATGCTCTCAATGCTCGTAGTATTTATACCCGAGATACGAATCCAGAATCTTCCTTCCTGGCGACGATTTGCCCATCTAGTGAGATATCGATAGTTCTGGAACGTGCCTGAGGTAAGTACTAGAAAATTCCTGAAGGTTCTTATAATTGCTGAATGCACCTAAATTTAGCACTAGTCCCCCAATAGATGTCGCTGATCGATATCTAAAATGTCTAAATGTCGCTAATACAGTCGATATTCAAAATGTCTAAATGTCGCTAATGCAGTCGATATTACAATATATATATTATATATGCAATATAACGAAATCTTGTCACCACGATAGGGGCCGCAGTTCTTAACCGAATTGAACGAAACTTGGTACACATGTTGAAATGGTGAATAGCACGGACGAGTTCGTAGATGGGCGAGATCGGTTGAGAGGGGGGCGTGCCACGCCCATTTATGCAATACAACGAAATCTTGTCCGCACGATAGGGGCCGCAATTCTTAACCGAATTGAATGAAACTTTGTACACATGTTGATATTGTGAATGGCACGGACGAGTTCCTAGATGGGCGAGATCGGTTGAGAGGGGGGCGTGTCACGCCCATTTATGCAATACAACGAAATCTTGTCCGCACAATAGGGGCCACAGTTCTTAACTGCATTGACTGATATTTTGTACACATGTTGATATGGTGAATAGCTCAGACGAGTTTATAGATGGGCGAGATCGGTTGAGAGGGGGGCGTTTCACGCCCATTTATGCAATACAACGAAATCTTGCCCGCACGACAGGAGCCACAGTTCTTTACCGAATTGACTGATACTTTGCACACATGTTGATATAGTGAATAGCTCGGCTGAGTTCGTAGATGGGCGTAATCGGTTGGGACGGGGGCGTGTCACACCCCTTTACATTTTTCAAATGCCGCATTAATAATTGTTGCATTTTCATTTTTAATAGTATAGAAGTGGTAATAGTAAAATAATATTTTAGGAAAAAAATTCCCGCCATTTTGAATCCGCCGTCTTGAAATTCTTTAAAATTGCTCCGATTTCGTTGAAATTGAAAATGTATACTCGTTTATGGGTACTTGTTATAATTTCGCCATTTTAGATTACTTTAATATTACTTCAATGTTGCATACAAAGGAAATCCACCTATCTCTTGCGGCTGGTGCCGGAAGGTCTTCTTTTTTTTTAAAAATGTTTATAAATAGTAAATAAGATAACTTTAAAGGTAAGGGGTCTCACAGACCTATATTTATGAGCGATGTTACAAAATATACTTTATGAATCTAGGGTTAAAGATCACGTCTGCACTTCTGCATGTCTGTTATGTGCCCATCTGCATTCGATCTATTATGTGCCGGATCTTGTGTGTGTGTGTCCTGGTGGTACGATCATTTGCCAAGTCAATGGGTGAACCGGTTTCGGGAACACAATAGCACTTAGCCAAGTGTAGAGCCGGACAAAAAAAAATAGATAGCCGAATTCGATCGGGAGGCTGATCAAATTGTAGGACCTACACTTAGCAGTTCCACTTAGGAAGAAGACGAAAAGTCGAAGCATCCAATCCTGCCATTACAATTTGTGGTGAAATCGAGATTTTGAAAATCGACCGTTTAATCTTTCGGGAAATTAATATTTCGAGATTCCATTAATCGTAATAAAGCCGACTCGAATTTTAAAAATTCGGCCTTATTTCGCACGGCTTTATTTCACGGCGCAGATACGAATGTGGTCTACAAGCAGCAGTGAATTAAAGATCAAGTGAAGATTTTCATCTGGTGAATGCTAAATAAAAATACATCACGTGCAACCAATCTGTTTTTCTGTGTGTGAAGATATTGTTTAATCTCCTTTAGTTGGTTGGTGGTGACATCGAATTAATTTTTTTGATTCGGAACGTTCGTTGGTGTTTTCGACTAATTCTGTTTGAAGATTTGTGATATATTTTTTGACGTCAGAAAGTGGCAGTTGCATACCGGATAATCCGGATGACGACACATCGTAGCTTCTTTGGGTTATTGAACAAGAACAAGGCGCTGTGAATGGAGACAGTCTTTGGTATTAGGTGGAGCCTGCACAATATCAGGCTCATTGACATTGCAGTAGCTTGTACGCCGTTCTCGCATTTCGATATTTACAAGGGAATATGAAGGCCCTCTCTAAACTAAATTGACCATTAAAGCAAAGAACCCTGCAAGTAATATGGATGTCTGATCGTTCCAAGGGATCAACATTGAATTGGCATGGAAATGGAAAAGATAAATTTGGAAGGTAAAAATCGCAAGAGATCGCCAGTGCATTGAGATAGTAGATATAGTGTCTCAAGAAGTTCTGTGCCACTTTCACTAAATACTAAAGACTCGTTGCAATACTGTCAAAAAGCCTTCAGAGAGAGGTGTCGCTTCTAGTTGGATTGATTCGACAAGCACATGCATATGCAATTAAACAAGAAAAACAAGCACCGATATTGCAAAAGTTCAGTGGTCCTATTAAAGAGTAAAAACAACTTGTTAAAGCTATAGAGCCAGAGCAGAAGTCTACAAAAAACACCGGGCCACTATCGGTGATGGAATACTTCTGCAACATGAATTTGCCTGAATGGCAGATTAAACCATTCGGTTTGGATGATGATCCAACAAGAGGTGTCATTTTAAATATCGCGCCATTGTTGAACTGTCAACATTCAACTATCTTTGTGATACTTTTTTATAAGTTAAAACTAGTAGATTATTAAAATGGGGATCGATACATATTCGCACAACGTGTTGAAATAGTGAAAATTCATTACAAAAACGGTGAAAATATAACGAAACCGTTTCGTAAAGTTCGCACTGCTTTTAGTCATCAATAAGCGCCTTCTCGCACAGCTATAGTGAATTTAATCGCTAAATTTGAACGTTTCGGACAGGTTAGTGATTTCAAGACTCCAACTCGTATTCGTCCGGCGACGACGTCAGCAAAATATCGTCGCCGTAGTTGAGAGTGTGACTGAAAACCCAGGTTGTCCATTTCGAGACAATCACAGGAATGCGCAACGACTTTGCACCGCATTTTTCATAAAGATCTTGACACAAGAATTGAAGGCAGCAGACCACGCACAATGCCGGACTTTCGCTGATTGGATGTTAGAAATTAATGAACAAGATCATAATATTTTACACAAAATTATTCTGAGTGATTAACTTTTGTTTCTACGTAAACAAACAAAACTGTCGCACCTGGGGCTACGAACACCCAAGAGTGCAATAACCTCTCCATCCGCAACGAGTGACAGTTTGGTGCGGTTTTTGTGCTGGCGGTGTCATTAGGCAATATTTTTTTGAAAATGATGCTGGTGCGACCGTTTCAGTAAATGGATAAAGTCTACGTCAATGTCCCACCAATGATTCATGCACTAAAAGAGAATATCAGAGCTGTTATTCGCGAAATACAACCGCAATTATGTGAAAACGTGAAGTAAAATTGCATCAAAAGAATGACTATTTGTAGGCAGAGCCGAGGCGTATATTTTGCAGGTATTGTATTCCATTACTAACCTCAGAGTTTGTTCTTTAGATTAATATAACCCTATATACCCTATATATATACAGGCATGGCACAGTAGAAGAAGACCGCACTTTAAAATGGGAAATTGGACTTAACGAATAAGGTTAAGGATACCCAAGGTATATTCCACATCGAAGGCTGGTCTTCTCTTAAAAAAGTTGCTGTGCGGATTTCGATATTTATCGGCGTCACTTCAGGTGAAGGGAATCAGCAAAGCCTAAATAAAGACGGACAAATAATCACCTGTCAGGTTTAAAATAGGCTGCACGAGAATGAATGTGTGGTGTATGGGCCCTATTAGGCGTTATTATGAGACATTGCGTCATACTTGTCATACTTACAAGGCTGTATAAGAAGTCGAACGTATTCTACGAAATTGTTTGAAGCCGAAGGCAGCTCTTCAACGTAAAGTCTTAAAAGCTAAACAGAAAAGTAATCAATTGAGGATATGCAGACATTAAGACATAAGGCTGTTGCTAGAAGATCAACAGGGTTTGTGAAGCCTTGATATTATTCCATGTCTTTTAAAAGAGATTTAAACTGAAATTCTAAATTTTCCACGCTCTCTGACTTAAAGTTAACTCTCGACTATACTTCTCCTCAACCAACTATCTAGAACGTACAGGTTCGTTCATCGTTGTGTATAATCATTTATTGTTCAAGCGGTAAATGAAATTGCCCAAGTTCCGACCGCAAAGGTGAATCACCGACTAAAGTGCTCGTGTTCCTGAGTGTACACCCTACACTGATAAATAAACAAAGGATGAGAATTCTACAAATTACCACAAAGGAAATGAATAGACTCCGAGTGCTCTTCTCGAGGACGCTCAATAGATTTGTAGAAAAAAGGGTACACATCGCCTCCACCAGCAGCAGTATCTCTGGATTATGTGGTGAATATAATTGATGGACAATTCCTTTTGGGATTTGTTCGACAAGATTTGGTGGAAATCCTTTTTGTGCAAATAAATCACAAGCAAAACAAAAATTATGGCAGGACGAGGATAGCACACATATTGTTCTATTATATGTAAGACAAAGGCTATGCATTCGACAGAGGACATATGAACTGGCAAACTAAGCTAAATTTTGAAGAGGATATTGGAGATGTGTTTGAACCAGAAGTGAATGTATGCACTATTGGAGTTTAAGTAGAATTAAGGACATCCACTGGACGTATAATTTGCAAATCGTTTTGTGGTATTGAATTGAATAAGAAAATTAGAGGCTTCGTTACAAAACCACAACGCCAGTTTGTAATCACATGCACCTTGTAGTTCCCAAAAGTTCCCCATAAATAGAACCAACACTCGAATCCATCACTCAGTTTCTGTTTATCGTTCCTAAGTGCAATGGATCGTATGAAGGACTTCAAGGATTTCCTATCGCTGCCATATTTTTGTGCAAAATTGGTTGGCGTTGATCCCACCCAAGGACCTGATACTTTCCGCTTTAAACTCTCATTTTTGGCACTAATGATCGGCGTCACTAATCACGTCTACCTGATGGTTGGTGAATTCATCTATTTCTATCAACACCGCAACGCGTTCTCTAGCCTTATGGAGGCGACCAAAACAGCAGCCTACATCGCATACGGCTTAAACACCAACACTAAGTTTTGCGCCGTGCTCTCCGACCTAGCTCGGCTGAGGAATGTTCTGCGAACAATTGAACTTCTTTATCCGAAAACAGACCAAGAAAAGCTAGCCTACAGGGTGAACGATAACTTCTGGCCCAAATCCATTTACATGTTAGTCGCTTTATACCTCATAGCCGGTTGGATAAATTACTTTCTGCCAGGAGTCAAGTCCGTTTACGAGCATCTGAGCTATGGAAGAGAGTTCTCCTATGAGACACCCTTCTGGGTGGCACATGTTTTTGACTATCACTCCAGGCTGCGCTATTGCCTGGCGTACTTCAGTGAACTCTGGGGTGGACATCTCTGTGTGTGTTCGAATATTGGAATTGATGTTGTCTTATGCTGTTTGTCCCGGCAAATGTGCATGCATCTGAAATATATCGGCCAGGAGATTGAGCAGTTCAGACCAACTGGAAAGGCAGACGACTGTGTTTTCATTGCCAAATTAATTGAACGGCATCAGTTAATACTGAAGTGAGTCTCAGTGGATGGGGGCTTTAGGTAGTGCTGGGAATTGTGATAAGGATTTTCGTTTTTGTCCTTCTACCAACAGGTTGTGTTTGGATTTGAACGAGATTTTCGGTGTCTCACTGGTGTTCAATTTCATTTCGTTGTCCGGCATCATTTGCTTGGCAGCATTCCAGGTTACTCTCGAGGGACCGGGAATTGAGTTTTTAAAATTCTTTCTACTACTCTCATCGGCACTTGGACAGTTGTTTATCATTTGCTATTTCGGTGATGAGCTGATTACATGTGTAAGTTTGATAGACTTTTTGAAAGAAGGATTGGAATTTGTTTGAAATATTTTTTTTTAGAGTGTTGATGTAGGTGAATCGGTGTACAATCATCCTTGGTACAGAGGTAACACTTCGTATAAGAAGTATGTGGTGATTTTCATTCTGCGATGCCAGAAACCAGCAAAAATTACTGCAAAAGGATACTCGACGGTGAATTTGGAGACATTTAAACAGGTAAATCTGACAATCCGACTAAGAAGTGCGAATACTAGAACAGTGTATGGTTCTTTTGCATTTCAGGTCACCAGCATGTCCTACAGAATCTTTGCACTACTAAATACCTTTAACAGCGGGGACTAGTCTTAACAGTCTGCTGAGATCTAACCCAAGGGAGGAAATGCAGGTTATCCGGAGACGTTAATAAAATTTTAGGAATTGTAGAATTTAGTCAAGTGTTTGTGCACAAGTAAAATAAAAACTTACATTACATTTGTAAATCCAGAAAGGCAACTTTCTGGAATCCCTAAAAATCTTCACAGCTCCACTTTTCTTGACTAACCGTAATCTAATGGCAAGACATATCATCGTTTGAGCAAGAAAAAATAAGGAAAAAGGGGAAGACAAAAAGGACGCTATCAGGGCGGGTCAGGGATCTATTAGAAAAAATTGATTAGTTTAGGGTCGGCTGGGTGACACATTTGAAGGCGAAGACATGGTGTCTAGTCCACCATGTCATCGCTGGCCGGCAAACAAACCTTATTAGATAAACATGGAACAAAATAGAAAATCGGCTAAGTAGTTTTAAGGTTTAAAAAAAACAAAAATAATTAATACATGTGTAATTTAAATCAGCTCAATAGTTTTAAATTTACAGTCGATGGGGTGGTGAGGGGAGAGGGTAACTTTTTTTGGGTAAAAGTTATCTTGATGTGTTGTGTTTTAATACTGTGTCTATTGTTTACATTTTTCTGTGTTTTTTATGTTTTTTAGAAGAGTGATCACCGGTGGGTCACACGACCTCTGATGTAAACTGTTCGTGTTGAGTGCCACGTGACAAGTGATGGGCAAATTTTTTTACCTACCCGGTGGGTATTTATGAATGGGTAAATACCGGGTATTTACCCAAAATTATATTTACCCACCCAAACTCGGGTATTTATTACATTTGGTTATTAATGATAATGTAATGATAGGTTTAGGTGGATTTAGAAGAAATATTACATATTGCAGAGGTCCTCATGATACAACTTTAAAAAAATTTGAATTCAACTTTTCAAGACCTCTATAGTAGACACCAAAACCATGATCCGTTCAAATATATGTATATGCAATACAACGAAATCTTGTCCGCACGATAAGGGCCGCAGTTCTTAACCGAATTGATTGAAACTTTGTACACATATTTATATGGTGAATAGCTCGGCTGAGTTCGTAGATGGGCGTGATCTGTTGAGCGGGGGCGTGCCACGCCCCTTTCTATTTTTCAAATTACGCGTTGATAACTTTTTTGTATCGTTTTTTACTAGTATGACAACGGTAATAATCATATGTATTTTTTGCTAAAAAAAAATTCGCCATTTTGAACCCGCCATCTTGAAATTCTTTAAAATTGCTCCGATTTCGTTAAAATTGAAAATGTATACTCGTTTATGGGTGCTTATTATAAATTCAGTTTTGGATCCGCCATTTTGAATTTCTTTAGTATTATTTAAAAGTTGCATACAAAAGAAATCCACCTATCTCTTGCGGCTGGTGCCGGAAGGTCCTTTTAGGTGGATTTCGAAGAAATACTACCTATTGCAGAGGTCCTCATGACGCAACTTTCAAAAAATTTGAATGCAACTTTTCAAGACCTCTATAGTAAACACCAAAACCATGGTCCGTTCAAATGTTTATATATATATATATCTATATATATATATATATATATATATATATATATATATATACAATATAACGAAATCTTGTCACCACGATAGGGGCCGCAGTTCTTAACCGAATTGAACGAAACTTAGTACACATATTGATGTGGTGAATAGCACGGACGAGTTCGTAGATGGGCGAGATCGGTTGAGAGGGGGGCGTGTCACGCCCATTTATGTAATGCAACGAAATCTTGTCCGCACGATAGGGGCCGCAGTTCTTAACCGAATTGATTGAAACTTTGTACACATATTCAGATGAAAAATAGCTCGGCTGAGTTCGTAGATGGGCGTGATCTGTTGAGCGGGGGGCGTGCCACGCCCCTTTCTATTTTTCAAATTACGCATTGACAAACTTTTTGCATCTTTTTTTACTAGTATGACAACGGTAATAATCATAAGTATTATTTGCTAAAAAATGTCCGCCATATTGAATCCGCCATCTTGAAATTCTTTAAAATTGCTCCGATTTCGTTGAAATTGAAAATGTATACTCGTTTATGTGTACTTATTATAATTTCAGTCTTGGATCCACCATTTTGAATTACTTTAATATGATTTAAAAGTTGCATACGAAAGAAATCCACCTACCTCTTGCGGCTGGTGCCGGAAGGTCCTTTTTTTATTACATTTGGTAATTAGTGATGTGCTAAAGCAGGTGTATTAGCACGGGTACACGTGCCAGACACGGGCACACGTGAGTTTAAATACACGTGAATTTGGTTCGTTTCGTGTATGATGTGATTGTACTCGGACCGTGTATGGTGTGCACGTACTTGGTCGGTCTATTTGGGGCAAATTGTTATTTGTTTCAAATTTTGATGTATTAGGTTGTTCCACATGAAATGTCCGATTTTCAATCAGTTCTCAAAAAAGGCTCTCGAATAAACATCTGTGTGCGTACGTGTGTTTGGTGTGTGAGACTTTTAGGGTTCGTTACTATGGTTTCTATGGTTTTTTCTAAGAATTGAAGGGCTTATTGCAATAACATGATAGGCCACAAAAGCAAAATTGTGAGCAAATAGGTTTCAAAAATGTAAATCTACAAAATAGTGCAAAATAGGGTAACTTGAACTTCTTTCTATTTTTAATAAATGCTATAGGTATATGGGCGGGTGAGTGAGAGCAATGTTAGCTACGGTAGTCTTGAGTGGAATGCAACTAAAATCTCGATTGTTGAAAAATTGTGGCTTATCATGTTATTGCAATAAGCCCTTCAATTGTTTACCATGTTGTCGACGTCTGAAATCTTGACTCTCTTCCTTTATGAATTTAACACATGGGCTGCCACACCAATTTTGGAAAAATTAACCTGGATGCCAGCATAACATTTCTCCACTACGTGCCTTAATTTTCAGCAAATCAAATACATTTAGCTCATCGTAAGATGCCAAGCATTTTATATTCCAATCCCAATTGTACGTAGTGGCAATCATTTTTGAATGCCATGGCTTGCAAAGGTGCATACAAAAGTTGGCTATTATATGGCTATCATGGCAGCCCATGTGTTAAACTGGGACATAAAGCGTCTTTGGCAGCGAAAAATATGAATGACGCATTCGATGATGTAGCAGTAAAAGAACGCAGCATTCGACGTTGGTTTAGCAAGCTGCGTTCGGGAGATTTTAGCCTCGAAAACGAACCACCTGGGAAACCTGGCAATGTTTCAAAAGCAACGGTAGATGCAAGACCAACGAAAACGATGCGGGACATTGCACCGAATATGAGAGTATGCCCCATGACTATAAGTCGACACCTATCTCTAATAGACAAAATAAAAAAGCAAAAATATCGGCTTTGAAATTTTTACCATAAAATCGGACATTTCACGTGGTAGAACCTTATACATCAAAATTTAAAACAAATTACAATTTGTAGGTACACGCCCCAAATTGACGGACCAAGTACGTGCGCATTAACCCAAATACACCGACCAAGTACGCACACATCATACACGGCCCGAGTACAAGCACATCATACACGAAACGAACCAAATTCACGTCATAAATCCACGTGTTTCTAAATAGACGGATCGAATCGAGAGCCCTAGTTCTAACATCAACATACCCAGCATATCGGAAATAGAAGCAAATGAACCAAGTTGCAGTTATAATACTAAGATACCCAACAATTCAAAATCGATTGAATCAGCAGAATGCATCTCTATTGACGAACATTTGTTTACAATACCATCTGATTCAAGCGACTCAGAATAGTTTAAATTCAAAGATTCTTTTATTTATATGATTCCTTTTCTTTTTTAAGTCGAATTAAATAAAAACAAAACACCCAATGAACATATTTTTTAAATTATCTCTTATTTAAAATAAATACCCGTTTTGGTAAATACCCGGTAAATACCCTGGGTATTTGCCCTCAAAGGGTATTTACCGGGTATTTTCCCAATACTACACGTGGATGTGACCCACCGGTGGGTCGTGTGTTTATTTATTTATTTATTTTCTTTTTCAGTTTATTTTATTTCATACAATTTTTTCGAGATTTTGATTGCAATACCTTTTTCGAAATACTAACCATGGATAGTGATTGTTTGAGATCGGCGTTAGCCTCGCTCATCTCGCAATAACTAGCAACTTGTAGCGTTCCACTAGTAAATTTGTCTCGGTGATTTTTCTTAAATTTTTGTTTTCCGTTTTTCTATTTTTTATTTTACACCAAATTCAAATAAATCTGACAAATTGTCTATGTTAATTAACATATGGCACCCACCCCTCACGAAGCCGCTGTACACTGTACACCGGACACTGTACAAGCATATTCAACTTAACAGAGGATGTACATAGCATGTCTCTGCTATAAAAAGCCATGTGCGATCGCACTCGCTCTTTTTTTCTTCTGTACTTTACTAGTGGCAGTGAGTGGAGTGTGAGCGTTTTTTAAATCCGCGTGTTTAGTCAAAGTGGTGTAAATTTCGTTCATAATTGAACTGGAAACTTATTGAATTCATTTGAATAAATAAGATTCACATATATAAAAAGGTAAGATTTGTTGAGATCAAAAAAATAATAAAAATTGTGTTAGTGTAACAAATAAAAATTAAATACAAACAAATTACAGTGTTCATGTGAAAAATATAAAGTGAACCGAACCTCCACCCGCCCCGCGGCCGCAATTCCATCTATTTGCGAAGCGCTCACGGGAAGAAGAAAAACGAAAAAAAAGAAAGCAAAAGAAGAAGGAAAAAACCCAGGAAAATCCATCTTAGACAACCTGGTGACGAAGCGTTCGCACCTGCTAATCAGCATCTGTATACCTGGCTGAAGGCAAGTACACCGAACATCTGCCGAACGGTAAAGAAAAACAAGCACGCCGAACCTATTCCAAACTGGGAGAAAAGCGCCTGTAAAGGTAGCGACAGCACCTAGCCCGGAATTCAGCAAGCTAAGAACACCTGCCAGAAAAATCCAGCCATCATTATCAACATAAAGAGCAGCTTCTCCGCATGCTCGGATCCAACTCCAAACCATAGTCACCCAGGACCTGGACACAAATCGGGAAACCAAAATGAAGAAACTAATATCTAACCTAAGTGCTTACTAACCTTCTTAAGTAATACATGCGTCTTTATTAATACTAATTTAGATTAAGTTAATTTTCCGAAACCTAATTTTAAGCTAACCAAATAAAACCACAGGTAATGCCACTAGACATACATACATACATACAATCAAACCTAATAATAAAATCCTTTCATACAGCTCATTACAATCAAAATTTCACCGACAACCGATTTGTGCGCACAAAACGAAGTCAACAACCAATAAAACAATATTTCATCCACAACCATCAGTCAAGTAATCAAACTGTAAGTTTTTATAAATATTTCTTTTGGCATTTTCTACATTCTTTTTTTTTTATTTGAATTATAATTTCATTGAATTATTAAATATAAGTCTACATAGATACATATACATACACATTATATTTGATTTTCATTCATACATCCGTATATACTTAATTATTCATACCTAGTTAAGCATTTCTTTTCTTTTTATTGAATACTTACCTTACATATAACTAAACATACTTATTAAATTTTCATTTTATATATAACATTCATATATACTTAATTACGTAGCTTAAACCTTCTTGTGTTCTTTTGAATTTCAAATAATTATATCTGCCTTTACCTGAGTTTATCGAGGAACCTCTTACACCATATGTAAGCGAAGTTCCGTTTTCTTTTGTCTTATTATTCGGTTCTTACTAATAATATTGAAATGTTTCGAGAATTATACACTAATAAAATGTACAGTGAAATTAATCAACCCGGTTTTTGTCGTCATTATCGGTAATGAAATGAATTTCTAAATTTCTTCGTTGGCAATCTAAGGTGCTACAGGGAAAAAAAATGAAATAGAAGCGCATAACATCCGTATCCGATAAGGGGCTACCCCAAACCTTCATTCCGGCGCAAGGTAGCCATAGGAGCGTTGATTCACATCAACACTAGGAGCGGATACAGCCGAGGATGCAGCACGTCGCTGCTCGGTCAACAACATCTGACCTTCCCTCCCCTTGTTTTTCGTTCCTTTTTCCTAATTGTCCGTCCCTTTTACTTGTGAGCTTTGGTCTCACAACCCAACCTTAGACAGGTTTAAGACGCTCCGTCACTTAATGGCGCGGACATATGTACCTTTGTATGTATATTTGATATCCCAGAGATATCCGGCACGATAACTATTTTGTAGCAGGATGAGTAGCAGAAACTGCAGTAGCAGTTACTGGCTTTAGTTGTTAATCAATTCAAACAGTGATAATAAGTTCACCATAAACGCCAACATATTTTATGGAAACACAGGTCGAAATAAAGAATCTGATAATGAAGATGGTGATTTCGAAGCCTCAGATTCAGAAGAATATGTTCCATCAGATGTTGATTCAAGCGATTCCAATGAAGATATTCTACTAGAAGGCTTGGACTCAGAAGCAGATGAGCCTGTTCTTCCTTCTACTTCTGGAACAATATCTTCAAATGAGTGGGCACCTGTTACTAAAAGGTCACTAAAAGAATTTATTTTTGGGTCACCTGAACTCGTCACATCACAGAATATAAATATTTCTCAAATGAAGCCTATTGATTTCTTTGCACTAATGGTAACCGAAGATGTGTATGAACTTAGATATTGTTTACCAGACGAATTTGAATGCGAAAAAGTTCTTAGAAAATAATATTGTTACTCGAAATTCGCAGATACAGGATTGGAAGGACACTGAAGTGCCAGAAATAAAAAAGTTTCTAGGTCTAGTTATGTACATATGGGTATTGTGAATTACCCATCTATATTATTGTATTGGCTCAAGGACAATTTTTATAAAAATACATTTGTCCCACAAATAATGTCCCGCAATAGATTCCAATTGCTTTTGAAAAGCATGCATTTTGCAGATAATTCAAAAAGCGGAAGTAATCGTCTAGGTAAAATAAGCGGCTTACTGAAAGTCCTGGAGCAAAATTTTGTCAGGGCTAAAACCCGGATAAGTTTCATAAATACGGAGTCAAAATCTATAAACTCTGTGACCCCAGTGGTAACACATACACCAGCTCTATTTACGCCAGTAAAAATTACTCTTGTAGTCAAGGAGGAAAACCAACTCCCTTCTCACAGCACGCAAATTGTTATAGATCTGGCTGAAAAGTATTTGTACAAGGGCAGAACAATTGCTACCGACAATTTTTACATATCCGTTTCCCTTGCAAAATTGTTGCTCAACCGTCAAACGAACGCTTCGTTAAAATAGAACCGGCAATCCAAAAGGCGTTGTTCGTGAGTCTTCTGCTGTTGTTGTTACAAAATTGAAAGACAAGCGTGAAGTTTTGATGCTCAGAACAAAACACGGACTGGAAGAAATTTCGGCAGGGAAAAGAACTCGAGATGGCGAGAATATAAAAAAGCTTGAAGTGATCATGAAGTACAACCACGCTAAACAGGGCATTGATGTTTCTGACCAAATAGTTAGTTATTTCACACCATTACGTAAAACAATCCGATGGTACCATAAGATTGCTTTCGAATATCTTCTTTCCACAGCTGTTGTAAATGCTTTAGTAATTTTCAAAAAACACAAGAACGTACAAATTGGTTAGTTTAGACAGTTTGTTTGCGAAAGTCTTTGTGGGCTAAGCATTGATGATACTCCTTCATCTTCTACAAAGCACGAATTGAAGGAATTTGTGACCCTAGACAGCACAAATCGAAAAACAAGAAACCGATGTCTCAACTGCTACAGTGAACTGAAGAAAAGTGAAGGGGAGGAAGAACCGTCCCATCCATCGAGCTCAGCTGTGCGTCGCTAGAGTGCCGCTCCTCGGACTTAACACTCTTTCCCTATCATCTCCGTTCCCATCCTTACATTCCGTCCACATCCTCACTTTCTTTCAAATTCGAAACCTAACTTCCCATAATGTCCCCGTACTTGCCTATAACAATAGGTATAATTTAACTCATCTAGAGGAAATCTTAGAGGAGAATGGCAATTAGTCAACAACATTCTTGGCCTCTTCCCCTAAAAGACCTACAGCAATTCTCTCTAACGACAGCATTGCTACTGATAAGCTTGAGATTGCTGATATCTTTAATAAATAATTACTTTGTCAACATTATCCCTCCGAGTTCCACTACATCGTTTTACCGGAATTCCAGTTCCTTATGTACCCCTAACGAACTTATTCAGAGCCCATCACAGGCTTAGAGTTATTGAAAACCATAGGATCCTTAAAAAATTCGAATTCCTGTTGCTCAGATGGCATTTTAAATCGGATGCTGAAGAGCATTGCATGCTTTGTTGTTGATGTCCTGGCGCATATCCTATCCTACTAATATTATAAATGTGAAAGTTTGGATGTTTGGATGTTTAGATGTTTGGATGTTTGGATGTTTGTTCCTCCGTAACGCCTAAACGGCTGAACGGATTTTGATGAAACTTCGTGAGTAGATAGTCTATGTCCAGGAGAAGCGCATAGACTTTTTTTTTATTTCTTAATTTCTTAATTTGTATTTCTTAAAATTCATATTTCTTTAGGAAACATCCATTTAGTGACCTGCGCAGCACACATTCAGTGGCACATCGAAGGGATCGTAAATCATGATCGTATGCGCAACAAGGGTGGTTTTTCCCTTTTCCTTTTTTTTGTTGCTTCCTTTTATTTGTGGTGGGTATGTGTATCTTTGCCTCTAAATGATCGGAACTCACTCGCTATTCATAGGGAAAAGGGTTTTTATGGTGGTTTAGTTGTTGGTGTGGTAGAGTATGTAAATAAAAAGCAAATTACAATTTTTTTTTTGAATGGATCCCATGGTGTTCCCCGCTATGGGAGGAATTCGTAAGGACATGAAAATAATGAAAGTGTGATGAGTGAGGTGGGTAAGTTTCAGCTTGGTTTTGTTCAAGATCCATTGAAACACCCCAAGTTTAGGATCTAGGCCGAATATTGGCGTAGTAGTAGGAAGTACGAGTATTATTCGAGAGTCATCCTACGATTTTACAATTGAGGCACGGTATTATATTTTTTTCTGCTCCAAGTTTGTATGTACATCTGACAACGCTTCGAGAATATGAAGCAGATCATGTCCGCAAACGACGCTACGACCTAATTAGCAGGGTTTTTAGATGGAGAAATGGACTTCTACGTTTCACGGGTCCTAACGGGAATTGCTATTTCCAATCAAATCGATCGGTTCAATAACGCTGACTCTCCACTTTATCCGTGCTGCGCAGACACAGTAGAGGTAGGTTTATAGAAGTGATTGCCTGGTAAAGTCCTATCAAGACACAATTAGCGCGGGTGCGCTGTTTTGACATCACAACTCACGTGACCTTGATGTTGATGGGGGTGGTAGGAAGACACAGTAGAAGACGTGGGGCATGTGTTCTTCCAGTGACGGGAGATATAGAAAAAGTGGAGTGCAGTGTAGATTTTTGCCAAAAGCATGTATGTAGAGCTGACACGCCTGGAAAGGGAAAGAAGAGAAATCCGAGATAGACAACAGAACGAAATGGCAAGTAGATAATGCCAACCTATCAATGATCGACAAAAACACATACAGCTTAAATGTAATTACACTCCCAATCAAACACGCTGGGACACGCATACACCCATGTACTGTATTCTTCGACACACTTGCGTTCTATTGCACATATGTTCATAACCAGCATGTAGGGAGATCGAAAGAGGGTAGTACCATGGGGAATAGGTATTCGAGGCAGAGGTGATCTTAGTTCGGGTTGAAATCCCACACTTAGGCTTTTGATGCTTTCCACCATTCTTAAAAAAAAAAAACAATCCTCACATCACATAATCTGTGAGCTATGCCACATGAACGTATTCGCGGGTCAAGCTTAACGGCAAGAAATTCTAGGTCAAAGCGGACGAAGTCGCGGGTACAGCTAGTTTTTAATAAAAGTATTTTATCTTGAGTCTTCCCCGTTGAACTTAAATGTGCAGATGTTGTGCCACTTTACAAGAAAGGTGCTGCTAATGATGTGACCAACTACAGGCCTATTTCGCGTTTTCCTTCAATAAGCAAAGTTTTTAAAAAAATAGTTAAAAATAGGCTTGTTAGTTTTCTGAATATAACATGCTTCTTAAGTTCTTTCCAATATGGGTTTCAAAAAGGTAAAAGTACGGAAGATGCACTGTTGTATTTTTGCTCGCAGATCTTCATGAGCTTAGATAGTAAAAAGTCTACAGCAGGTATATTAGTCGATATTACCAAAGCCTTTGAAATGGTTAACCATATCATTTTGCTGCAGAAAATACAAAATGCTGGCTTTCGTTTTCGTTTTAAATGCATTTTTATTCATTTAATTCATTACTCTTACTTGCTAGACAAAAAACGCTTAAAACTAGCTTAATTAACTTAACTATGTAATTCTAACTTACTGGCCCTACACAGGCACTCTAAGCTAAACTTAATTCTTATTCTATGTCTTTCGACGTAACCCTACTTATATTTTACTTATACAATCTAAGGACTTTACTATTGAAACTAAGAAAATTATTTTTAGAAAAAAAAACTTAGTAAATGAAAATTTTTTTAAAATTTTTCTTAAAACTAAATTAAATTAAAACTTAAAACTACCTTAAAATAAACCTTATCCTATCTTACCTAATTACGTTATTAAATACGTACTTTTTTTTTTGTATTTTTGTATTTTTATTGATTTTTTTGGATTTTGCGCTGTTTTTTTTTTTTGTAATTTTTTGATGTTTTATTATTTTTTTTTTGATTTTTGTGCTGTGTTTTGTTGCTTAAACCTACCTACATCTACTTAAACTATGTAAGCCGGCCACGGCCAGCCCTGCCCACCTATGTAAGCTACCCCGGATCGAGAGGGTTCGACGAGGGAGTTCCCTCTCTTTCAGGCACCCACCAGAAGGTCTGGTGCTGCCGTCCAACATCCCTTACATCGCGCTCCGATACCGACCTACTGAACCGGAGGCGCTCCTCAGTGCTCTGAACGACACGTCTCGACCGTAGTTGAGCTGCCTATCCACAGTTGTCCGGGCAACATGGAAAATTAACGGTACCGCTAACCTATCCTGGATCAGGCCTTCCTGGTCAAAATACAGAAAAGCCTCTGGGGGGACGAAGCCGTTAAGGCGCACCCTCTCGTGGTACATTGGATTGGGGTAGTAAGCCCCAGAGATCAGGTTGTTGACCGAGTTCATTGCTCTTGCAATGTGCCCTCGAGTAAGCTTCACAAGGAAATTGTCCACTCTGATTAGGTTCGCCTTGTTGTACAGGACCTCATTGGAATAGAATTTTCTGTACTCGGACTCTGGTGTTCTGTATAAGCGAAGGCAAGGCCTAAGACAAGCCCGCTCAAACACCCAAATCCTTTCCATCAAGCTTGCCCGCACGTTGAACCACACGGGACAACCATATGTTAGCATTGGCCGGTTTAGGGCCGTATAGCAGATTACCTTCACACTCGCATCGAGTTGGCTGTTGTAAAACAATCTCTTTGTAAGGGCAAAAGCAACTCGGGCTCTGGCCAGAGCAGCATCTATATGTTTATTGAAATATAGATATTGATCTAGCCAGATCCCAAGGTATCTGACTACACTTCGACTCACAAAATGCTGGCTTTCGGGGCTTTATGCTCAATTGGTTCAAATCATATCTTGATAATAGATCACAAAGAGTAAAAATTGGAGCAATTACAAGTGAAACGAAGCTTATTAATTTAGGTGTGCCTCAACCGATTCTCTTCCTGATCTATGTTAATTCTCTATTTCAGTTAGCTTTCAAAGGGCGTCTGACTGCGTTTGCAGATGACATAGGTTAAACCTACGGTTCGGAAAGTCCATTATATTTGATGGCTGATATCAGCTCTGATTTGGATCTGCTAAGGACATGGTTCGCGGTGCACAAACTGATAATCAGTTCCAAGACAAAAATTATGTTCTTCAGTCTGTCGGCGCAAAACTCTTTTCACGCTGAAGTTTTTTTTCATGCCCCCGAATGCCAAAGGTTTAAGCTGTTGAGCTGCTTCTGTAGCTCCAGCTCTTCCTCAACAATATTTTGTAGCAATCTTAACTGCAGCGAAAAGTGTTTTCAAATTGGATGCGTCAATCAGTTAAAATACCTGGGGCTTATAATTGACTCCAGAATGTGTTTTCAGAATCACAAAGATAACTTGAGGCAATATCTTCGTGCAACGCTTAGAAATTTATTTTATTTGAGAAGGGTCTGCTCATTAAAACTTCTTAAAATAATCTCTTATCGAATTTTTCACTCCAAACTTCAATATTGCATAAACTGTTGGGGACGAACATATTTCAACAAAATTCAACCACTTCTTGTTTTACGAAAATATATTGTAAGGAAAATTTGCTGGAAAAAGCGCTTAGATCCGAGTTTTTCATTATTCTTCGAACTTAAAATTCTTCCTGTCCGTCAGTTGTATTGTTTTAAAGTCCTAAAGTCATTCTTTTATAGATCTGGTAACATGAACACAAGAGTTCTTGAAGGTTATAATGAACGTAGTAATCACTTGCATTTAGAAGCTATTCCTAGCTTCCGGACTACAGCCTTTAAACATTTTTATACTGTTGCATCATGCCGTCTATAAAATATGCTTCCATTTTGGCATAGGACTCTTAGTCCCATTAATAAATTTTTGAATCACGTAAGACATTGGCTATAACCCAAGATGCTTAAAGTTTAGAATCTATTGTTAGTTCTCGTACATAGCTTCTGATATTTTGATGTTGCGTTCCTTTCATAAAAAGCATGCAAATCGTCATTTTAAAATTTTGTATTGTTCTTTTCTCAAATTATTTAATATGCTATATGTTATATTTAGCTCATATTCAACGAATTCTTGTCTTGAATTATATATTTCCTTAAAACTTACTTTAAAGGGTCAACCCACCGATTGAGTTTTCTTTTGTAACTTACGCCATTAAAGTGGCATTTAATACTATTTTTGCTCAAGAAATATGAAATGTCACCTTATTTTCTCTACAATAATTTTGTTATTTTATTATTTTTCTTAGTACACTGAAGTTTTATAATTTAACCTTAGAGAAAATAAACTTTTATAACTAACTAACATATATGTTTAGAAAGTCTAACAAAACGCGAAATTAGGCAATAATCTGCGCAGCTCACTCATACAAAGTTGTTCACTGTGGATCAATCAAAGCCAAGGTGGCAAGCATATATGAATGTTTTATTTCCTTAAGACCAGGAAATAAAATCTTCGCGGCTGAATTATCTGATAGATGAATCTTACTTCAACCACATCAATAAAGCCGTCCTTATTCTATGCTTCAATCTAAAGAAACAAATACGCTGTAGGGGTAGCAAGATAAAAACAAGAGGCAAAATAAAATCGAATTTAATGCATGTAAAACCGCGGGGAGCAACTAACTGAATTTTAAAAGAATGCATTAATTTGGGAATGTATTCACTGAATGCACCCAATTGAATTTATGCGAAATGAATTCATTCATTGACTTCACTTTTAAATGGTGACTTACAAGTATAAATCAACATTCATTTTGAAGTCATTGAATAATCATTCAAAAGAATGAAATTAAAAATTGCATTAATTTCCATTCTTTTGGATTCATTTGAAGTCTTTTGCATTCAATTGAAGTCTTTTAAGCCATTCCTATTCATTTGCATTTAATTGAATTCTTTTGCATTTATTCGCATTCATTTGCATTCATTTCCTTTCTTTGCAGTCCTTAGCATTAGCATTAATTTCCATTCTTTGCATTCTTTAGCATTCATTTGCATTTTTTTAAGTCATATAGGGTCATCCAATAAGAGGTTTCATTTTAAATCTATAAAATATGTTAAATTTGTATGAAACATGATTATATTTTTATTTTAGTCCAAAGTTCAAATTCGGAGGTTCGTTATGGACTACAAAATCTGCCAACAAATGGTCATTATTTTAGTGAAATTTTTCATCACGTTTTCGTATCGGCTGCATTTCGCGAATAATAGCATCAGTTTCTGGCAGAAAAAATTTTTATTTTTTTTTTGTTTGTTTATTCATTTAAACATTAAGTACAAGTAAGACCAGGTCTTTTAAGAGAACTAACAAAAAAATAAATTCATACATTTGGAAAATAAAAAAATAGAAATATAAGAATAAAAGCAATAAGAAAAGCAAAGAAAAAATAACATCAAGAAATTGAGCCAAGGTACAGCCCAGAATATTATTTCGATAGGGCGTGACGTGATCATATCTACGTTAGCCATACACATAACGTACCATATTGTTAAAAGCCACTTGGAGTTTGTTCATGGACACAGAATCAAGTTTGCAATATATAACTTCAGCATAAGTTATAATAGGGACAAAGTTTACGTAAGCATCCGTAGATGCGACCTATAGTGTAGTTAATTTGATCCCGGCAGGATAGAGTGCAATTTATTTTGTAACCAAGACTTATCTAGAAATTGAATTCTGGTGGAAGATAAAAAAAAATCGGAGGTTAGTCTTCGGTCTCATAAACTTTTTGTGAAATCATAATGGCTTGAGATTTAGCTGGATTTAATGTAAGTCCATTTTGACCTTACCATTTGTAGATAGCTAAGAGGTCTTCATTTACTCTATAAAAGAGATCTTCGATCAGTCCAGGGTGTCTCGACAAATAAATTTGGACATAATCTCCATAAAGATGGAAAGACGAGCTTTTACAGTGGTAAGCGGGCGGAAATCCTCTTCTTTTGTCCTCCACGTGGGCGCCTGCTGGAAATGGCTTCTCGTCCTCGGATGAGTAGTTTCAGCCAAGGATTAACACGCACGCTTCAATCGGGCGATGTGATCCATTAAGATAGAGGTGGGAGATAACTCTCACTTTTAAAGCCAAGGTGTTGAGGCACCCGTGCCGAAGGCTGCATGACCAATAAGTGACTAAAGACAATTGGTAGCTAACGGTCCCCTCCGATGCTCAGGCAAGGTCGGTTGTATCAGTGCCTTATCCCAGTATGTCGGCTCTGCTGGGACTGACCATTCTTTTCGTACCTACTCGTGGGACCAAAATAATTAAATAAAAATGAACAAAACAAACCAAAAAATAGAAAAAGAAAAAGAAATAACAGCAGAAGAAACCATTGCTAGCAGCATAGAAGCAGCTGCTTCTAACATAGCGGCGGAGGTGCCGAATCTAGGCACGTTATCCGAGGACGAACTTCTGGCCTCAAGTCAAGAGACCATGGTCGATCGCTCGGAAATCCAGGGTACCAGCCACCAGAGCTGTAAAAGAATGCATTCATTTGAGAATTTAACTCTTATGATTTTACTGAAAAATGAATTAATTCATTGACATCATTTTTGAATGGTGACTTATAAGTTTAAATCACCATTCATTTTGAAGTCATTGAATGAGCATTCAATTTTTGCATTCAATGAATGGCAGTCAATATTTCCATTCATTTGCATTCTTTTACATTCATTTGCATTCTTTTGCATTCATTTGAAGTCTTTTGCATTAAATTGCATTCCCATTCATTTGCATTCATTTGCCGTTATTTGAATACAAAAGACTTAATTTGAATGCAAAAGACTTCAAATTAATGCAAATGAATGGGAATGCAATTGAATGCAAAAGACTTCAAATGAATGCAAAAGAATGCAAATGAATGGAAAAGAATGCAAATGAATGGAAATATTGACTGCCATTCATTGAATGCAAAAATTGAATGCTCATTCAATGACTTCAAAATGAATGGTGATTTAAATTTATAAGTCACCATTCAAAAATGAAGTCAATGAATGAATTCATTTCGCATGAATTCAATTGGGTGCATTCAGTGAATGCATTCCCAAATGAATGCATTCTTTTACAGCTCTGCCAGCCACAGCACCCCTAGTCAACAAGATTACAACATTCCTACCACCAGTTAAATGGCGAGCGAGGTCAACAGCCACAGTGACCGTAAGCCACCAAAAAAGGGTAAGTCCTCCGGCACCATCCTTAGGTGCAGGTACAGCAAGGCCGTCTGCAAAGAATGAAGCGGCTGGTACTGCGCATGAAAATGATGCTGAGGACAAGCTCAAATATCAGGCCGTGGTTGATGAGTATACCAGGCATATACTCGAAGCCAAGAAACGTCAATCTAATAGGGAAGGAGGTAAGAGAAATCGCTGCCAAGATGAGACCGTTAATGCCTCTAAGAGAAGTAAGGTTGCCACAGCCTCAGCAACCAGTTACTCCGTCGCCCCTAAAACAATCATCAACAACAAACCCCCGTCCTTTGCAGACGTAGCGAGAGATCAGCTACAGGTCGCACTAATGGACGAAATAACAGCAGATGGCAAGGTAGTGCTGGCCAAGTGGGCCAGCATCGAAGATAGGCTCACCGAGCTAACGGTGGACCACATCCTTAACCACCAAACTGGACCGATGCCCGGCTTCGACTCTGAGGAGGTCGTCAGAGGTTACCGGGTGATCAAATGCGTGGATCAGTTTTCTAAGGATTTCCTTAGTTCGTGCATCGCTAAGATTAGTGACGCCTGGGAGGGCCTTAAGCTTAAGGTCATCCCTGCTAAGGAAATCCTCAGGAAACCTAGAGCCCGCATTTGGTTGCCCCGGACGAAGATAGACAGCGGAAAGACTCTCCAATGTCTGAAGCTTCAGAACCCTGGCGTCTCTATGGAGGATTGAAGATCTTTCGATCAACGAACCCTGAGAACGACGATCTAGATATGATCGTCGATGACGACAAGTTGGAAGGGGATCCAGCCGAGCCCCAACCTGAACAACAATAACCACCATGCTTATCAACAACACTAACAACAACATGCTCAGTGTCATACAGTTCAACCTCCAGCACTCGAAGTGTGCATCGGAGAACCTGCTAGTTTTCTTTAGGGAGGAAGAGTTTGACATTGGCATCATCCAGGAGCCATGGGTCACAGGATTGGCCATTCGTGGACTCCGCGACAACAAGTACAACCTGTTTTACAAGAAGGATACTGGTTAGCCCAGAACTTGCATACTTATCAAGAAACACATCAAAGCCTTTTTATGTCCACAGCTTAGCACAAACGACTTAACAGTAGTTCAAGTAGTGGGCATAGAAAAACAACAGCTCTACATTGCCTCTGCGTATATGGCACATGACAAACCATCGCCGCCAGGCGAAGCACAACATATGGTGTCATTCCTTCATGCCAAGAAGGAGTCCCTGCTATTGGGTTGCGATGCCAACGCTAGACACTCTTTATGGGGGAGCACCGAAATCAACGAACGAGGTGAGTCTCTGTTTGATTTTCTTATGACCTCTTACTTAAGTGTGTGTAATGTGGGCAACACTCCTACCTTCGTGTTTCCAAGCTCGGCTAACTTCAGCGGGCGGGAGGTACTCGTACTCGACATTACACTTACAACCAATAATTCCAAATACAGGGTAGAAAACTGGAGAGTGTCCAACCTCACATCCTTCGCTAATCACAGATGGATACTCTTCAATTTGAGTCTCTCGACAGAAACCCCTACACCCTTCAGAAACCCAAAGCGAACTGACTGCAAGAAATTCAGCCAGGTCCTAACCCCCAAACTTAGGAACATCCCCGATCTCAGTATCGAATCGGTGGAAGCACTGGAAGCTAGGGCGAGGACCCTTGAAAAGGCTATGACAATATGTTGTGAGCCAGGGTAGAGCAACGGAGGCAACTTCGGTGTAGGTGAGGAAGACGGCGGCACGCTTGTGGTTGCTCGGCACAGCTCGTCGGACGGGAGTAGTTCTTGCCAACCCCACCTCACACCACCTGCTCAGCACACAAAATCTCGTGCCTTTCACACTAGCTAAAAGGAGAAGAGATTCCTTAATACCCTAAATCGGACTGCAGACGGACAGAGACGAAAGGAAGAAAAGGAAGGATCATTTGTCCAAGGACCTATGCCAATACCCGAGAGAAAGACAGGAAAAGAAACTCGCGAACTAACCTTACTAGCCTAAACTAAACCTAAACTATGCTAACTCTTAAAGCTAAACCTATACTAAGCCTATCTAACTTACGACTTTCCTTGACTTATCCCTTAACGCTTTTCTTTTCCGATATCTCTCCCAGGTAAGGTTCGTCAAGAACCGAGGCATGCCAGATGTTATTGGCAAAGGATGGCCAGCCCACCCACGTGTCTTGAGACACAACCTGCGCTATCTCCCATGGCCGATTTTGCAGGAGATAGCCCCTTAAGGACCTTCCGGTCACGACCCTACTCGTCACGTAGTGGAGAGTTCGTTTGTCGTCGTGTTCTAGTCTGTAATTGTACGTTGCGCCATGTACGCCCACAGAAGGACGGCCTTCCCGGAGATCACACACCCGTTCGCAATGAAAATTTACGCGCACATTATTTCTTGGTTTTACCTCACTTTAATTCATTATTTCATACTTAACTAAAATACAATAACTTAGAGAAACTACCCTACTTCAGCCTTTAGTGGCAATTAAACTATGAAAATCAAAACTCAAAAAAAAGGAAAGAAAATGAAAAAGTTACTCGTACTCACGGTTTTTCTGGATCCCTCGGAGTCCTGCGCGCAGCACTGTTGAGAAATCCTGTAAAATTAAAGGGGCAAATATGCCTTCAAACGCGACGCGGACTAGCACTAAAAACGGATTACAATTTTTGAATCTAATCCCTAACCTTAACACTATAAGAAAATAAATCAAAAAAACTAAAGCTACGAAATTCACAAAATTCACTATATAGCACTGTATCCACTACGTTATGGTATTGCTGTTGTTTCTCTAGTTGCTGTTGTTGTTGTCTGTGTTGAAGGAGTGTTTGGAACACAGGTCCCGCGGAGCACCCTTTTCCAGGCGGCGATCCCGGCAAATGTCCTGACTATTTTTCGTGTTTCTGCTGTGTTTGTCCTTTTGTCCTGTGGCGTTCTGTGTGTTGTATGTTCGTTGATGTTTGTTGATGGACTTTGGTCCCGTCCTTTGTTCGTTGTCGTTGCTGGTACTTGCGGCACCGTGCCGAACGGTTCTGGTGCACCGCTCCACCGGTATCTTAAACGCTTGGGGTCTGGGTCGATCAAGACTCCAATCCAGCACCTGTGTAGAGGAATGGAGTATGATGAGACATCGAAGACACCGTGTCCACTTTACCTACCTACCTCTTAAGCCGCCGTGGAGCACTTGGCTTTCTTTAAATCCTAAAGGGGGGACCTCGAGTTCGCGCCTGTCGGAGCTCCTATGTAACGGGTCACTTTAGCACAGTTTCTTTGCTATAAGGGTCCACTCACCTTACTTTAATCCTTGTCTTATATACTTCTTTAGGGCTTTCACTTTTTACCACTTCCAATTTGTTCTCCTTTTTTTTTTTTTTTTTTTCTACAATCAATTTTGCACTACGCCACTGGCACTCTACCCAAACCATCTGGTTCTACGATTTTTTTTCAAATGACGGGCCTACGGTCATTGTCCCCGTAGTCTCGATTGAACCGCACTCAAGCCTACCGCAATGAGGGGAAATCGTGGGTTTGTCCTTGTCTGCCGTCAGTTATTTGTCTTCTGTTTCTGTGCTCCCACTTTCTTGTTCTTTTTTTTTTTCTGTGCAGTGATGTCATCGACATTAATTGCGTTAACACTTTCTCAGTAACACCTAACTCTTACCATATAAATAATAAATAAAATTGAATAAATAAATACTTATACCTAATACAATACGAAACATACCAAAACAATAACAATCACGAGTCCCCTCGAAATTCATCGAGTGAACTCGCCCCCTCCTGGACGTGTTCCACATTGACTCCATGAAAGTTGGCTGCGCTTCACTTGGCGTGAGTGAGACAGACATATGTCTCTTGACGCAAGTACGCTTATCTCCTCCTTACATGTAACCAATGTGAAACGTCAAAGTTAAATAAAAACAACCATCGTGGAGGAAGGAATACACGCGGTGAGTCTTTCATTTCAAATCTTTTATTATATCGCCGAATTTTAATGTTTAATCAATCTTTTTCTGGTGACAAAGTTTTATACACAGGTGAGTAGTATTCACTAACCTACCGAGGGTTGTCCGTTTTGACATCGTTCAAATGGGATAGTCTCCAGTGCAGGTACTTTGTTTACATTTTACTAATGTACAAATTCTTTTGCAGGTGGAGGCTCCCGTAACAAATAACCTTTAAAACCTCGTGTCCAGTCAAATTCAGCAAAAAAAACTCCCACCGTGGTGGAATGAGGATCTCTCCGATCTAAGAAAACTGACCAGGGACATCTTTAATATCTGCTACAGACACAAATTCTGGAAGCCTTACAAGGACTGCCTTAAGCTATACAAGGAAGCAATAAGCAAGGCTAAGTCACAGGCTTGGGCAGAGTACTGCCACTCCATTGAAACTCTCAAGGATTCAGCCAGACTAAGCAAAATACTGTCCAAAGAACACTCTAATCCTACTTTCATCAACTGACTCGATGGAACGTGGACAGATTCCACTGAAGAATCATTGAAACTACTAATGAACACCCATTTCCCGGGATGCAAAAACATCGGCATTGGGGTGCAGGCTGCATTGAACGTGCAACCTTCACCTTCCCCCTGGAATGAAATTAACTCACTCATAACCAAGGAAAAGATTTCATCAATAGTTTCTCCCCTTATAAGTCACCAGGCCTTGACGGGATCCCGCCGATTATGCTCCAAAAGAATTTGGAGAAGGTAGTGCCCTGGTTGACGGCCATCTTCCGTGGCTTCCTCCGACTCAACCATATCCCCGAGAATTGGAGACGTGTTCGAGTCGTTTTCATCCCTAAAATAGGCAAGAGAGGCCATGAATCGGCCAAGGATTTTAGACCCATTAGCCTTACATCCTTCATTCTTATAACCCTAGAACGTATCCTGGATATGCACATCCGGAACTTCCTCAAAAGATCTCCTCTATCGAAGTCTCAACATGCTTACCTGAAAGGTAAGTCCACGGAGACAGCTCTGCAGGAGGTGGTGCAGACGATTGAGAAATCAATTCACTACACACAGTATATCTTAGCCACCTTCCTAGACATAGAAGGTGCCTTCAATAATGTGCACACCGAAGCCATTCTGGGATCTCTCACCAAGCTTGGTACGGAGGGTTTTGTTAGCAACTGGATTATATCCATGCTAAAAACCAGAATCATTCAGTCACAATTGGGGAACAGCCTCATAACTAAATCCGTAGATAGAGGTACCCCGCAGGGCGGAGTCATCTCGCCTCTTCTATGGCTCCTCGTCATCAACAATATCCTGACGGATTTCGACAGAATTGGAATCAAGGCAGTCGCGTATGCGGACGACGTGGTTATTTAAGTATCAGGAATGTTCCTCTCAGTGATTAGCGAAATCACAGAGAGGGCTCTGATTAAGTTAAGCGCTTGGGCCACAAGCTGTGGACTGGGCGTAAATCCGAGTAAAACTGAACTGATGCTATTAACCACCAAGTACAAAATACCGACTTTCAAACTTCCACGTCTCAGCAACCAAACACTTACCTTATCCGCCAGCGCAAGGTTTCTCGGCATTCTTGATCTCAAGCTCAGCTGGAAACTTAACATAGAACACAGAGTTAAGAAAGCATGTGTCGCTTTCTACGCCTGTAGTAAGACCTTTGGTAAAAGGTGGGGACTCAAACCTAAGATGGTCCTCTGGATGTACACTGCCGTAGTTCGTCCAATCCTTACTTATGGTTCGCTCGTGTGGTGGCCCGCCTTAAGCAAAGCTTACAACATCATTAAACTTAGTAGAGTCCAACGAACAGCTGGTATTGGGACCACAGGAGCAATCCGATCGAGCCCGTCAGAAGCTCTTAACGTGCTCCTCCATATCCTGCCGCTGGACTTGCACATCAAATACATCGTTATGTGTATTGCTATCAGACTCAGAGAATCTGGGCTTTGGTCTCCAAAACCCTATGGCCATAGTAAGGCCCTTGACCTGCTGCCTAGGGATTTGGCGTCGATCATAACTGACTACACGACCCCCACACTCAAATTCAATAACAATATTCAGGTTCGCCTTCCAGACAGGTCGGAATGGAACAGTAACCTATCCCTATCAAACTACCAAGTATCGATCTTCACCGACGGCTCCAAGATGGAGTGTTGCGTTGTAGCAGGTGTTTTCTCAGCGGAACTGAACGTATCCAAATCGTTTCGCCTCCCAGACTCTTCGAGTGTCTTCCAAGCGGAGGTACTAGCGATTAGAGAAGCCTGTAAGATACTTAGCCTCAGTCCCACTACCTGTAACAACATAGGAATCTTTATTGACAGCCAGGCTGCCATCAAAGCGCTCCACTCACTTTCTTCGTCCTCCAAATTAGTTGAACATTGTAAGGAAACTATAACGCAAGCAAACGCTCGGTTCAATATCACTCTCCTCTGGGTTCCCGGCCATAGTAACATAGAGGGGAACGAGAGAGCCGATGCGTTGGCCAGATGCGGCTCCACCTTGGATGTCTCCCACGCGGAGTCAGTCTGCTCCCCAATGGGACTCATCAAGGGCAAAGTTTTCCAACACTTTCTCTCTATTGCCAACTCTAGGTGGAAAAGTCTTGCAACTTGTGCCATATCTAGACAGATTTGGCCCACCTACGATAAAAACAGAACGAATGACCTAATCAATAGAAACCGCACCGAGACAGCCAGAATCTCGGCAATTAGCACGGGCCACTGGCCAATCGGTCCACACGCTGCCAAGTTAGGCATCCCGTTCAACCCCCACTGCCGTAGTTGCGACAATTCACAAGAAAAGGAAACGCTATTCCACTTTCTCTGTGACTGTCCGGCACTTGCCAGAACCAGGCAGCGCACTCTCGGAAAACCCTTCTTTAAAGAACTATCTGAGATTTCTAACATCAAATTTTGCAACATTATCAATTTTCTTAATTCCACAGGATGGATCTGAAAATTACACTCATCACTCATCATCCCACGCCCATCAACACCCAGGTCACTTGAGTTGTCGTATCAAAACGGCGCATCCGCGCTATTTGTGTCTCTGGCAGGCCTACCAGTTTCAGCCACTACTACCTACAGTGGTAAGCGAGGTCATTTATATAGATGCAGAAAAGGACTGGACCAAGAATCGAATCCTGATGTACACGTTCTTTCAAATATTTAGTTTCAGACATGCGTTCACCAACTAGAACCCTTTGAGACCGATTTCTTAAGTAATTGGCGATAAGTTGAACCGCCCTCGTACTAAAACCAAAATAATAACGCAAAATAATAATTACATAAAATATTGTAATTAACCCTGTCAAATGCTTTTGAAAAATCGAGAAGGCATAATATAGTTAAATGTCCACGATCAAACTGCTGTCTGATATCATCTAAGATCTTGGCCATTGCAGTACCACACCTACGGTTAGGTCTGAAACCTGACTGAAATGGAGACAGTAGACATTTTCTATCGAGGTGACCAACATCCTGCTTCGCAAGTATCTTTTCAAAGACCTTTGACAGAGCTGGTAACATACTTATTGGCGATAATCAGAGGGCTGCACAGGATAAGATTTCTTTGCTACAGGCAGGATTTGATCAGTTTTCCAACTATCAGGAAATGTTGACGAAGCTATGCTATGACTGATAATGTCAGTTAATGGTCTTAATTTTATAAAGCAAAGCGGATTACCATCTTCACCAACAACATTTGATTTGATACCGTTAACACTTTCGAGCACATCAACTTCAGTAACTGCTTCAAAATCTTGATCAAATGTTCGGCACAGATCACTATTAGGCGAAGAAGAAGGGTTGATAGTTTCTCTTAATAGGAATGCATCATTAAGAGTATTAGGATGCAGGAAGCATCTAACATTTTTCTTTCGACCGATACCAATTTCTCGCACGTTGGCCCAACGTTTTTAGGTGGATTTCGAAGAAATACTACCTATTGTAGAGGTCCTCATGACGCAACTTTAAAAAAATTTGAATGCAACTTTTCATGACCTCTATAGCAAACACCAAAACCATGGTCCGTTCAAATGCTTATATATATATATATCTATATATATATATGCATATATATATATGCAATATAACGAAATCTTGTCTGCACGATAAGGGCCGCAATTCTTAACCGAATTGAATGAAACTTTGTACACATGTTGATATTGTGAATGGCACGGACGAGTTCCTAGATGGGCGAGATCGGTTGAGAGGGGGGCGTGTCACGCCCATTTATGCAATACAACGAAATCTTGCCCGCACAATAGGGGCCACAGTTCTTAACTGCATTGACTGATATTTTGTACACATGTTGATATGGTGAATAGCTCAGACGAGTTTATAGATGGGCGAGATCGGTTGAGAGGGGGGCGTTTCACGCCCATTTCTGCAATACAACGAAATCTTGCCCGCACGATAGGACCCGCAACTCTTAACCGAATTGACTGATACTTTGTACACATCTTGATATGGTGAATAGCTCGGCTGAGTTCGTAGATGGGCGTAATCGGTTCGGAGGGCGGAGTGTCACACCCCTTTACATTTTTCAAATTCCGCATTAATAATTGTTGCATTTTCATTTTTAATAGTATAGAAATGGTAATAGTATAAGCATATTTTTGTAAAAAAAAGTCCCGCCATTTTGAATCCGCCATCTTGAAATTCTTTAAAATTGCTCCGATTTCGTTGAAATTGGAAATGTATACTCGTTTATGGGTACTTGTTATAATTTCGCCATTTTGGATTACTTTTATTACGTAAAAGTTGCATACAAAGGAAATCCACCTATCTCTTGCGGCTGGTGCTGGAAGGTCTTTTTTAGTATGTCTTGGAATAGGGAGTAGGTACGTAACGAACGATACCTTAACAATATATATATCAACCGATTTGTCGTGAGAACAGGAATGCTTTAGAAGTAATTTTAATTTCCTAAATCCGTTATTGGGCTTTTAAACGCCTTTTACATGCTGTTTTAACTGACAAAAACCATTCTCTTTTTTTTTTTTTTTTTTTTTTTATAATTAGCGCGCGCTAAAGGGGATATGGCTACCCTTAAACTATTTGACTAGAGCACGGGCGTTAGGGAAATTATAGGAGAGAGAAAGGAGGTACCGGTGCACGTTGGTTTTAAATGCTTGAGGGTTGTAGTGATGAGGAAACACAGAGCTATGTAGATTATTCCACATTCGTGTGGTACGGCTAAAGAAAGAATCTCTATATTTGACAGTACGTCCGAAAGTAGGCTTAAGGGTAAACTGATGTGCATTCGAAGCTTGACGTGTATTGCGGGTGAAATTTTGCAGGGGCGGAATGCAGCTGGCTATTTCGCTAGAGCACTTTTTGTAAACGAATCGATAAAACAGTGAGAGACAGGAAACATTTCTTCGGTGTTCAAGCGAGTCTATTGACTTCGCAATGTTTCTGTCACCTATTAGTTTTATCGCGCGTTTTTGAATTCGATCTAGAATGTGCAAGACGGTTTTAGGCGCACCAGACCAGATGTGAGCGTTGTACTCAAGCTTAGGGCGAATAAACGCCTTGTAGATTGAAGCCAGATCAGAAGGGGTAAAGTATTTTTTGCATCGTTTGAGGAAACCTAAACATTTCGCAGCGTTCTTGGCGACATCGAATATATGGTCATTCCAACGAAGATCGTTGTTAACACACATACCGAGGATGGAAAGTTTTTCAGTTTCGGCGATGCAGGTACCATTCATGGATAATGGTTCGAGATTAGGGTTTCGCTTGAGAGACAGTAGGCAGCATTGAGTTTTGGAAGCATTAAATTCCACTCTATTTGTAGAACCCCATTTTAATATGCTGTCAAGGTCGGAATTTAATGAGTTTAACATACGTTGCCGCTCCACTACTACATCCGAAGAGCAGGGACGTGAGCTAGGGAACGAATATGAAAAACTGAGAGTACTGTCATCGGCGAAGGAATGAATTGGATTAGAAGGTGCAGACAAGAGATCATTTATAAAAATGAGAAAGAGAGTCGGAGACAAAACAGAGCCTTGGGGGACACCAGCATTTATATGGTGGATTGCAGACTTGAAACCGTCCAAAACAACTTGAATTGAACGGCCCGAAAGGTAGTTTCTAATCCATTGAAGAAGAGATACATCGATCCCATATGCACGCATTTTCGACAAAAGAGCTTGGTGCCAAACTCTGTCAAATGCTTTTGAAATAAGTTGGACATCGAATAAAGAAAGTTGTAACGTTTTGGAAAAAGAGAGTTTTTTATTTTTATAAGATAAGATATATAACTCGCGCCACCCAGAGAAGCCGCGGGGAACATTTGAACGATGTTATATTCCATACATAATGGCATCGATAGGCCTTTCAAACGAATAAAAAATGTCGATGATATCTCACACACACCTTGTTTTATTCAAATTAAAAGATAGGAGCTCTTAATAAAAAACCCTTTAGCTGAAAAAGTAAAAAAAACTTAATTTTATAATTAGCGACCGTTAAAATAGGTCCATAAATGCAAAATTCGTCCGACAAAAGTGTTTTACTATTATCATCTTGACTTTTTAACACCAGCACATAACAAAAATATGTAGCATTATGTAGCTGTAGGTTTTTCATACGTGCACATAATTTTGACTGACACATATTTGTGTAACAAAACTTGCGTATGTCAAAAATTGTATGTAGCACCCGATTACACGATATGTAAAAATTCACATATTTTTATGTGCAATAGGTTACACATATAGTCGACATAATTTTATGTGTTATATGCGACTACCATAATTATGTCTATTAGATGATATGTAACCTCAATGATAGCCGTGTGACGTCATTTTGACGTCAGAGACACACAATTATGTAGCTTTTACACGTCGTCTAATCCTAGCTTTAGAGTTAGACCTCGTTGAGGATGCCATGATGCGTGGATGTATGCGTAATTCAGCAGTACGAGAGAGAGGAGTAAACCGTAAAAAATAATAGCGAAGCGAAGAAACAGAAAATAATATTTGTTAAGGTATAATTTTAATTTTATATTTTTCTTCACACTACACTTGACAATGCAATGTTTTTGTATGTCGGCTGGGATTGTTCTTTTCTATGCTTCGGAACGCTCACTTTTTACTATGGCTAGTATGTTTATTACATCGGATTTAAATGCTTTTGCAGGCGTGAAGAAGTTACTCAACTATTCGTATGAAAGCATAGAACTTGTGTTAACATAGTTCGGTAACGCAATCCATTGACTGAAACGGTCGCACCAGCATCATTATCGAAAAAAGTAATACCGCCAGCCAAAAAGACGCATCGAACTTGAAATGGGCCTCATCCTTTAGAATAATTTTGTGTAAAAAATTATGATCTTGTTCTTAGTGAATATGCACTATTTTAACACATTGTGCGATCGATCCATATTCAGTAACCTCCTAGTTGTTTTTTCAGTCATTTCAATGATAGCTGAATGTTGATAGTTTAATAATGGCTCGAAATTGTAAATGACACCTCTTATTGGATGACCCTTCCTTTAGGTACGTACCCACTTTTGCCCAATTTTTGATTAACATACTTACCCTCCTCCATTACTATCAAATAATTATTTTTTTTCAGCTTAGACAACAAGAAAAGTCAATAAGGTAAGTTGTACTTAGAAAAAGAATAAAGAAATTCTACAAGAGTTTCAATAGTTTTTGAAGCATTTTAAAGAATGAAGTCTTCTTTCTACAGTCAACAGAAAGAAGTAGGGCTACAGTCCGGGTGGACCTGAGCCTCAACCAAAAATCGTCTGCAGCCAGCTCGATCTTGTTGTGAGCCAGGGTCGACTCACGAAGGCAACTTTGGTGTAGGCCAAGAGGACTACGGCACGCTTGCGGTTGGTCGGCTAAACTCGTCAGATGGGGGTGGATTTTGTCCACTCCACCTTGCACCAACTGCTCAGCACACAAAATTTCGTGCCAAGTAAAGCTAGCTAGAAGAAAATAGAAAGGAGTTCCCTAATATCCTAAATCAGACTGCAGACGGACGGAATGAGAAAGAGAAAAAAACAGAAAAGATGAAAAGAAGAGCTAAGAGGACTAATGTCAATATCGAGGAGAGAGAATGGGAAGAGTTTCGCGGCGCTAAGACTAACTTACCTAGACTAAACCAAACTAACTAGCATTTACTCGAATGACCCTATACTAGACTTACACTAACTTAAGACTATCCTAAAGTAAACTTACCCCTAAACGCAATCTTCATTCCCACTGTCGCTCCCCGATAAGGTCCATCAAGAACCCAGGGCCTGCCAGATGATGATGGCAAAAGTTGGCCAGCCCGCTCTTTTATATCTTAAGCTACTATTACACGGCCATTATTCTCTACCATTGCAATGGCAGTGTGACGTCAAAATTGCCTCACAGAGCTGGCATTTAAATGGTGTCCCGTCTGATTGCCACTTTTGTGACGCGACTTGCACTGTCATTGCAATGACATCGCAAATGACAGCCGAATTTCGTGCCTATTTAGTGGCAGTAAATAATGGCCGTGTAATAGCTCTGCAATGGCATCTGGGAACTTTTTTTTCTGCCGGGCTACTTAAATGGCGTCGTCCCAAAAGTGGCTTGACGCGAATTCATGACATGCCACTTTTCGTCGGCAATGTTAAATAGTAAGCTTTGCATTTTATGTTTTGTCATCGCTTAAGGGTTGTTTTTTTCCTTTTTTTCGGATTGCATGTTTTCGTTGCTGCAGCAACCGCTTCATGTGTGCGATCAGATGAGGGATCGGCGAAGGGAGTAATAGCAGGCGAAACACAATTCTATATTTTTCTGTCGGTTTGTGTATATTTAGTTTTTTGCCATTTGTCATTGCCTTGCGGTATGCCATTGCCGTGTGATTGCCACTTTTTACGCGTGTCATTACAATGGCACCGCGAGGAAAAAACTTAAATGCTACGCAACGTCTGTCATTCAATTTTGTGACAAAAATTACGTAATGCCACTGCCGTGTGATTGCCATTTTTTCGCAAATGTCCAATGGCAGTTCGTTGTGTGAATGGCGCTCATATGCGCCCCTTTTTCGTGACGTCACAACATCATTGCAATGGTAGAGAATAATGGCCGTGTAATAGTAGCTTAAGTGTTATAGTAGCTGCATGCTGGGTATGAACATGTGTGCAATAGAACGCATGGGTATATGCGTGTCCCAGCGGGTTTGATTGGGAGTGTAATTACATTTAGGCTGTATGTGTTTTTGTCGATCATTGATAGGTTGGCATTATCTACTTGCCACTTCGTTCTGTTGTCTATCTCGAGCTTCTCTTCTTTCCCTTTCCAGGCGTGTCCAGCTCTACGTACATGCTTTTGGCAAAAATGCACACTGCACTCCACTTTATCTTTATCTCTCGTCACTGGAAGAATAAATGCCCCACGTCTTCTACTGTGTCTTCCTACCACTCCCATCAACATCAAGGTCACGTGAGTTGTGATATCAAAACAGTGCACCCGCGCTAATTGTGTCTTTACCAGGCAATCACTTCTATTTACCTACCTCTACTGTGTCTACGCAGCACGGGTAAAGTGGAGAGTCAGCGTTATTGAACCGATCGACTTGATTGAAAATAGCAATGTCCCGTCCGTGTAACGTAGAAGTCTACTTCTCCATGATTGTGCCTTGTCCAAGTTTCATTAATAAGGATAAGATGATATGTCCATCGGCCTTTGGTTGACAGGTTCCAACTCTGCTTCCATTCTCTCAGGCTCCTTGTTGTTTCGTCGTGCGCTAGTTCACCTTCCTTCCAGGTCTATCACAAAATTGCGACTTTATTTCTCTTTCCTGACATTTTGTACTTTACTGTAGTATACCCCGATACTGTGCACTACCGTCATTTAAAATGTGGCTTTTAGAGAAAACTGTCGTCTTTTAAATTGAAAGGGCAAATTGTTAAGTGTTATAGGAATGCTCTCTCCTTTGGCCGTTCTGGTGAGAATTGTAGCCTTGATCACATTTCTCTCCAACTCTGCGGTGCACAGCCTGGTACTATTGTATAGTCTTGGAGCATCAAGGTTACGTATCAGCAAAACCGAAGCACCAGTTTATGAAACGGCACTCCGGATATCTCTAAGAAGTTTTAAAACCCTGCTAATTAGGTCGTAGCGTCGTTTACGGACATAATCTGCTTCATATTCTCGAAGATTTGTCAGATGTACATACTTGAAGCAGAAAAAAATATAATACCTCGCCTCAATTGTAAAAATGCAGGATGACTCTCGCATAATACTCGTACTTCCTACTTCTACGCCAATATTCGGCTAAGATCCTAAACTCGGGGTGTTTCAATGGATCTTGAACAAAACCAAGCTGAAACTTACCCACCTCACTCATCACACTTTCATTATTTTCATGTCCTTACGAATTCCTCCCATAGCGGGGAACACCATGAGATCCATTCAAATACCTAACATGGTCAAAAAAAAGATTAGTAATTTGGTTTTAATTTACCAACCCTACGTCATTTTTTATTCCTGCAGTGTGATACTTTTTTTTAACTACTCGAAAAACTGAATATCTGCCACACCAACAACTTCACCACCATAAAAACCCTTTCCCTGTGAATAGCGTGTGAGTTCAGATCATTTAGAGGCAAAGATACACATACCCACCACAAATAAAAGGAAGCAACGAAAAAAGGAAAAAGGAAAAACCACCCTTGTTGCGCATACGATCATGATTTACGATCTCTACGATGTGCCACTGACTGTGTGCTGCGCAGGTCACTAAATGGATGTTTCCTAAAGAAATATGAATTTTAAGAAATACAAATTAAGAAATAAAAATTAGTCTATGCGCTTCTCCTGGACATAGAATATCTACTTACGAAGTTTCATTAAAATCCGTCCAGCCGTTTAGGCGTTACGGAGGAACAAACATCCAAACTTTCACATTTATAATATTAGTAGGAGTAGGATGACAAAAGTCACAACCAACGCTATCCCCCCACGGCCGATGTTATAGGAGGTTGCCCCTCGGAGACCTTTTGGTCACAACCCTACATGTCGCGTAGTGGACCGTATGTCGTCATTTTCCTTGTCAGTTGACGTTAAGTCCTGTCATCTCCATTGAAGGACGGCCTTCCCAGATTCCACACACACCAGAAGAGAAACTCTATTCGCACATTTCGACTTCTTTTCACATTTAAAGGGTGGTTAAATTTTAAGGGCCGATGTTGAATGTGAACCACACCTAAACGTCAAGTTTTTTTCTGCATTTCATTTGACATTTCTCAATTTCAGTCTAACTCAATTTGAACCATGGAAAGATACACAATCGAGCAACGCGTTAAAGTTATTCAGGCTTATTATGAAAATGGGCGTTCAAATCAAAATGCATATCGTGATTTTTTCGGTCAATTTAATCGTCCAAATAAGCGTACAGTCGGAAAAATCGTGCAAAAATTTGAGCAAACCGGGTCTGTAGGAGATGTGAAAACACCAGTGCATGCTCGTACAGCTCGTACTGCAGAAAATATTGCTGCTGTTCGCGATAGTGTGGCTGAAGTGCCGTCCACCTCAACTCGTCGTCGTGCCCAACAATTGCACCACTCACGCTCGTCGTTGATGAACATAATGCATAAAGACTTGTATTTACGCGCTTACAAGGTGCAATTGACTCAAGAGCTAAAGCCTCTTGACCATTTCAAGCATCGTCAATGGTCAGAATGGTGGCAAGAAATGGCAACAGTGGATGATCAATTTTCGAAGAAAATCATCTTCAGTGATGGGCACATTTTCACCTCAGTGGATTCGTCAATAAGCAGAATTGCCGCATTTGGGCGAATAATAATCCAAGAGTGATTGTCGAAAAACCAATGCACCCACAAAGAGTGACTGTTTGGTGCAATTTATGGGCTGGCGGCATCATCGGGCCGTATTTTTTCCAAAATGAGGCCGGTCAGGCAGTTACTGTGAATGGTGTTCGCTATCTTGAGATGATAACGAACTTTTTATGGCCCGAATTGGAAGATATGGATGTGGACGATATGTGGTTTCAACAGGACGGTGCCACTTGCCACACAGCTAACGAAACAATGGCTCTTTTGCGGGAGAAATTCAATGGCCGTGTTATCTCACGTCGTGGCGATGTTAATTGGCCGCCAGGATCATGCGATTTGACACCGTTGGACTTCTTTCTTTGGGGTTATTTGAAAGAAAAGGTGTACGTCGATAAGCCAGCAACAATTCAAGAGCTAAAGGATGAGATAATTCGGCACATTAACGGTATAGAACCTCAATTATGCCTCAGCGTCATCGAAAATTTGGACCATCGGATGGAGGTGTGCCGATATTTTGTTCCATACATAATTGAACCATACCAATATTATCATAATAAAAAGAAATGACAATAATTGCCTAAATAATTTGTGTTTTATTCAAAATCAACATCGGCCCTTAAAACTTAACCACCCTTTATAAACGTCGAAACGTTAAACATATGTAATCTATAAACACATAAAAAAACATAAATAACATGGCTAATTTCAATGGAAACTTTTAATACATCAGCACTCAAACAGTCAACACAAAGGACTTCGCGAATTACGTATTCTTCTTTGTCCCTTATAAAACAACCGACACCACCTGCAGCGTAATTTTCATTGGTATTAGCGAAAAAATTAAAACCGGGTAGAGAATAATCGTTTTTTTCAAACTCATAAATCCAGATTTCGGATACAAAAATAATATCTGGAATGCACAGAAAGGCATCAACATGAGTGACAAGAGCTGCCAAATTTTCTCTAAGACTTCTGATATTCTGGTGGACAATTAAAAATTTTTTATAGCAGAAGGAACTATCAGTTAGAATATTATCGAAGTTAAAGCTACGAAGATCAACGGAAGAAAAGTCATCGACTAAATCATTTACAACCATTTACTTACAGAAGGAAAGAAAGATGCACTAAATAAGTGCAAGATCACTAAAAGATCTAATCGATATGACTTTTCCTCCCTCAATCTTTCTAACAAGAATTTTGTTATCTTTAAACCAGACGTATTTAACATTTTTCTGCTTTGAAGTGTCTTTCGCCTTCATGAATAAAGCTTTCGTATACTTAGTGAGAGAATTATTAATATAAATACCGGTTCCCCTGTTGCTGCTTTTAGAACTGCTGGTGCTGCTGCTTTTAGTACTGCTGGTGCTGCTGTCCCATGGTATAAAGAATACATGGTAGAACATTTCGAGTTTCATTTTTGGTTCGTTCTGCGCATGTACGTCACGTGACGACAAAAATGATATCAGCTGTGTACGTTACACTGTATTTTGATCGTTTGAATCCATTATTTTTACAATAAACTTAGTAGATTTCAAATAAGGCATTTATTGAGGGTAATATGAGGGTAGAGCTTTGGAAAGAATGTTGAATCCAGGATATTTAGTATTATGACACTTTTTTGTTTTGCTCCTTTCAATTGGTTCAAATTAGTCAAATTACCAAAACTACCCTCAATAAATTCAACATTAATTGAGTTTTTCCTAATTACCTAAAGTTTTAATTATCGAGATGCAGTGTAAGGGATGCGATTGAGTTCTGTAATTGAGCGCATACATGATATTATTTTTAATTAATTGTTTTATTTAGTTTTCTTTTTTTTGGAATTTACATTTAAAAGCTATTTGGTATTTAATATTTTGATTTTAAAAAACATTTTACATTGAGAGAACAGTTTCTCCACCTCGTGCTCTTAAGTACTACTATCAGACTTTGACATAAGCTGTAGAATATAATTTTTGTCCAGTTTTAAGCGTTGTACCATTAATTTCGTTAAATATTCCTTTAAGTATTTCAAACGCTTAATAAATGCCTCACTTGGTTCCTGAAGTCCTCCTTCAGACAGCTGATTGGCCCAAGAAAATGAGCTTGACGGTTTACTTTCAACATATCCGGGATTTTACATTTCAACCGATATATTATATTGTAACGTGTTTGCCGGTTCGCAATGATAAAACTTTTTCCTCCTTTCTATTCTATTTGTCTTTATTAAATCTTTTCACAAACAACTGATTATCTTTTATTTATTCCAACAATATTCAACTCTTTAAATCCAATTATTCACAACTCTTTTATTCCAAACAACTTAAACAATTAATCTCAATCAAATTCTTCTGTAATTTTAATTCACTATTAAAATCTCTATCCAAATCACTTTTCACTGTATCTCTACTAAATCTCAAGTCAACTGTGTCCATGCTCTCAATGCTCGTAGTATTTATACCCGAGATACGAATCCAGAATCTTCCTTCCTGGCGACGATTTGCCCATCTAGTGAGATATCGATAGTTCTGGAACGTGCCTGAGGTAAGTACTAGAAAATTCCTGAAGGTTCTTATAATTGCTGAATGCTCTTAAATTTAGCACTAATCCCCCCAATAGATGTCGCTGATCGATATCTAAAATGTCTAAATGTCGCTAATACAGTCGATATAACAATTCCACTAAATGTCGCTAATGCAGTCGATATTACACTGCCCCCCTCCTAAACTTGTTCGTCCCGAACAAGAGCATCGGCGTTGTTTCCATGGTAACGATGTAGGCGATCCACATGTATGATTTTCAACTTGCCTCTTAGTCCCCGTTGAATTCTGTAGACAACATCGTTGATTCGTGTAACCACTGTATAGGGACCCTCCCAGTCCTGCTGCAACTTCGGAGACCTCCCTTTTTGTCGATGTGGGTTGTACAGCCATACCAGATCTCCTTCCCGAAATCCTGACGTCGTTGTCTTCGCGTCGTACCTGGTCTTCATGCGGTCACTGGCTATCTTAATCTTCGTCCTAGTTCTTTGGTGTATGTCGGCGATCCTTTCCCTTAGGTCTGCCACATATTCTTCTTCCGATTTCGGCTCAGCCATGGGAGAACCAAATTTCACCTCACTAGGTAGCCGGGCAGGTTGACCAAAAAGGATTTCGGACGGAGTGTGTCCCGTTGAACTGTGAACTGCATTACGATAAGCCATCAGGAACAAGGGAATATGTCGATCCCAGTCACGTTGGTAATCACTCACGACTTTGGAGAGATGTTCATTCAATGTCCTGTTGAACCGTTCTACCATCCCGTCGGACTGTGGGTGAAGTGGAGTCGTTCTGGTCTTTTTGATTCCGAGTAGTTGACACGTTTCCTGGAATAGCTTGGACTCGAAGTTCCGTCCTTGATCCGAGTGCAGTTCCATGGGTACACCAAACCTGCTTACCCAGTTGTTGACAATCTTTTCTACAACGGTCTTAGCCTCCTGGTTGGGAATCGCAAACGCTTCAGGCCACTTGCTGAAGTAGTCCATAACAACTAAGATGTATCGGTTGCCCTGGTCGGTTTCCGGGAACGGCCCTGCGATGTCGACAGCGATTCGTTCAAACGGTGCGCTCACGTTGTACTGATGCATCTTGCCCCGGGTTTTCACGCTTGGTCCCTTGCTCGCTGCACACGTGACGCACTTTCGACACCAGCTCTCGATGTCGTCTCTCGCACTGAGCCAGTAGAATCGTTCCCGTACTTTATCCAGCGTTTTGTTTACACCCAGGTGTCCTCCGGATACGCCATCGTGCATTTCCTGCAGCACTTCATGCACTTTTGAACGTGGCACCACGAGCTGCATCCTACACGTCTTTCCATCGGGTATCTCCCATTTCCGCCTCAAGATGCCGTCTTGAACATGTAGAGAGTCCCATTGTGCCCAATATGCTTTGAGGGTAGGGCTTCTATCGGAGATATCTCGACCATCAGGTTTCTCCATGTTTTCCTTCCAAGCTAGTATCGGCTCGATATCCGGGTCTTCCTTTTGAGCGTTCCGGATCTCCTCGGTACTCCAACCGATGATGGGCTCAGCTCTAACTACTTGGACGGGAACGATCTCTTTCTCCTCCTTTCGTACACAATGCTTACAGTCGGCTTTACAAGGTCGTCGCGACAATGCATCCGCGTTTGAGTGGAGCTTTCCCTTGCGATGCTGTATTTCGAACTCGTACATCTGCAATCGCTCTGTCCACCTCGCGATCTGACCCTCCGGATTTTTGAACTGCAACAACCATTTTAGAGCTGCATGATCTGTACGTAGGAGGAACTTTTGACCGTAGAGGTACTTGTGGAAATGTTTCGTCGCCACAATCAAAGCAAGAAGTTCCCGTCTTGTTACACAGTAGTTCCGTTCTGGTTTGGAGAGTACCTTACTGAAATAGGCCACTACCTTCTCCTGGCCATCATGCACCTGCGAAAGGACAGCTCCGATCCCAACATTACTGGCATCTGCATCTACGATAAACATCTTGTCCGGGATGGGGTAGGCCAGTATTGGAGCCTCACATAGTTGTTGTTTAAGTTGCCGAAAACTCTGCTCGCATTCGCCTGACCACTTAAATTGTTTTCCCTTTTCCGTCAACTGGTGCAGGCTCTTCGCAATTTTGGCAAAATCCTTTACGAACCGTCGGTAGTATGTGGCGAGGCCAAGGAAGCTCCTCAATTGGTGTTTGTCTTTGGGAACTGGCCAGTTTTTAACGGCTTCAACTTTGTCCGGATCCGTTCTCACTCCCTCTGACGAAATAATGTGACCTAGATACTTCACTTCTCGTTTAAAGAGCGCACATTTCTTCGAGTTGAGTTTCAAGTGGGCATTGCGTAAGCGTTTGAAGACTTCCCTTAGGTTGTCTCGATGTTCCGCAAACGTTTTTCCCACCACAATGACATCGTCCAGATACACTAAGCAGGTTTTCCAGGTTAGTCCATGCAGGACGCGTTCCATCAGACGCTCGAAAGTTGCCGGAGCGTTGCACAAACCAAATGGCATGACTGTAAACTCCCACAGTCCATTTCCGGCAGTGAATGCGGTTTTCTCGCGGTCTTCTGGGTGAATCTGCACTTGCCAATAGCCGCTCTTTAGATCGAGAGTGGAGAACCATCGGGCTCCAGAGAGGGTGTCCAGTGTGTCATCGATCCGGGGCAAAGGGTAACTATCCTTTTTGGTAGCATCATTCAGCCTGCGGTAGTCCACGCAGAATCGGGTGCTGCCGTCCTTCTTCTTGACTAGTACAATAGGTGATGCCCACGGGCTCTGGGAACTTTCAATTAGCCCTTCTTTCTCCATCGACGAAACCATCTCCGCAACCTCTGTCTGCTTTGCTAATGGGAGTCGCCTGGCAGGCTGTCTAATCGGTCTAGCATCCCCGGTGTCTATGCGGTGCTGTACTAAGTGTGTTCGGCCGTGGTCCCCGTCTTGTAACGCAAATATGTCAGCAAACTCGCCGAGTAGATTCGCTGCCGTGCTTCGCTGCTCCTGATTAAGTTCACAATGTTGAAAGATAGTCTTCCGTAGTTCCGCCAATCTGTAGGACGGAACCGGCTTCACAGGCTCCTCTTCAGTTGCTGCTGAGATCGCGGAAATCGGTACGCATTCTCCAATCACTTCCCCTCGCTTTAATTTGACGCTGTAGTTTTTCGGGTTCATGAGCCTTACTGGTACCATGTTGTTCTTTGGTTCCACTAGAATTCTTCCCACGATGTAGTTCTGGGAGTCTTTTTGGTTATCTGGCTCAATGAGGAAGAATCGATGGTTCCCAGGATCACCCTCCAAATTTGTCCAAATAACTGTCTCTGCAGAGGGTGGCAAAATGTCGTCCTTGCTGATTACCGACCTGAGATTTACTGTGCCTTTGTTTCCGTACACCATAGGAATCTCCACATGTCGATACCTCAGCACCTGCATTCCGATGTCCAGGATGATCTTATGTGCTTCCATAAAGTCCACCCCGATGATGCAGTCGTCGCATATGTCAGCCACCAGGAACACGTGTGAGAATGTTAAGCCTGCCATTTGTATTCTCAGGCGAACTTCTCCGTAGACTTTTGCTGATTCTCCTGTCGCAGTCCTGAGGCAGTAGCAACTGGTGTTGTGTAGCCATGAATTCCGGACGAGATCCCTCCTTACGATGGAAGCCGTGGCACCGGTGTCTATGGTAGCCACGCACTTGTTGTTGCCCATAATTGCTTCCACGGTCAAGCTTTTGTTGCATCGCTTGGTTTGGGAGACTTGGATGGTGGTTCTGGGGCCATCGATTCCAGAAACCAACTTCTGCCCCGTGAAGTTGGCTCTTAAGCATTTCCCGAATGAGAAGCTTGACCAGCAGGACGGATGTTATCCCCGCTGGATGCTTCTTCGTCGCGTCTCCGGCTAGCACAATGCGGACAGCTTCCGTTTCTTCGTGGTGCTCTGCACTGCCGTTGTAGATGTCCAATCTTGTTGCAATTCCAGCAACGAATCTGCCGTTCTGCGGCGTTATTTTGGCGCTCGACGTCCACTCTCTGGCAGGAGCATTCCTCGGTGATTATTTCCCTGACACGATGGATTCTCTGGGAGGCCTGATCTGCTGCCTCCATTGTCAGGGCAAAAGCCAAAGCCTCAGCAAGTGTTTTCTTCCCAGCCATTCGAACAGCCATTTGTAGTTTTTCGTCGTTAATGGCTTGGATAAACGCTTCGGTTGCCATTTCGTTGATGATCTCCTTTCCAGTATTGGGGTAGGACAGATGCGCCAGACGTTCCACATCTGCCTGCAGCTGCTGCAGTGTCTCTCCCTTCATTTGAGCCCTTCGGCGCAACTGGACCCTGTATACTTGTTGCATATGGTCATCGCCGAATCGCATCTCAATGGCCTTCAGTAGCGAGCCGTAGTCACGATGTTTGTCATCCGCGAGGGTTTGGAGTAGTTCGGCGGCTGAGCCTCGGAGCGCAAGTGTGAGTGCAATCGATTTTTCTTCCTCGTCCCAATTGTTGGCCAATGCGGCGGCTTCGAATTGTTTCTTGTATATAGGCCATGATGTTTGACCATCGAATACCGGGGGCTGCATTTCCTTCCTTCTCGGACCTTCGATTGAACTCACACGAAGTTTTTGCCTCTTCACACCGTCGAGTTCGTTGGTCAGATGTTTGAATTGTTTTTCCATTTCTTCGTACTGACCTCCGAATTTCGCCTCCAATCTCTTTTCGACATCTTCGAATTGTTGGTCGATGGCCTCGAATTTGACGTCTAGACTTTCAAATTTTCCGTCCAGAATATCAAATTTGGCGTCAAGCTTGGCGTCCAGAGAGTGCTTCTGCTCGTTGAGCTTTTTATTCTGTTCGTCTAACTTGCCATCTAGAGTATTCTCGAACTTTTTGCTCTGCTCATCTAACTTGGCTTCCAGAGAGCTCTTCTGTTCGTCGGACTTCTTATTCTGCTCGTCGAACTTTTCGGTGAGCAATTTCATTAGAGAGGCCATGTCCGTCGTTGTAATTGGATTCTCCTCCTCTTCGACGTCGAATAGCTCAGTTTCAGGGTCTCCGCCGTCTTCTAGCACAGCATTCTGCAACCGTAGCACTAATTCTCTTTTAAGTCCACTGGTCTGAAGATTTCTCCTACCCAGCTCCGCTTTTAACTGGACCAGGGACAAGTTTTCCAATTTGCGACCCATTTCTGTTCAAATTTCAAACACTGTTTAAATTTCACCACTATTCCTTTTGTCCAGAAACTGTTTCTTGAACGTTTTTATCACTCTGAAAAAGTTTTATCCCACTTCTGACACCAAATGTAACGTGTTTGCCGGTTCGCAATGATAAAACTTTTTCCTCCTTTCTATTCTATTTGTCTTTATTAAATCTTTTCACAAACAACTGATTATCTTTTATTTATTCCAACAATATTCAACTCTTTAAATCCAATTATTCACAACTCTTTTATTCCAAACAACTTAAACAATTAATCTCAATCAAATTCTTCTGTAATTTTAATTCACTATTAAAATCTCTATCCAAATCACTTTTCACTGTATCTCTACTAAATCTCAAGTCAACTGTGTCCATGCTCTCAATGCTCGTAGTATTTATACCCGAGATACGAATCCAGAATCTTCCTTCCTGGCGACGATTTGCCCATCTAGTGAGATATCGATAGTTCTGGAACGTGCCTGAGGTAAGTACTAGAAAATTCCTGAAGGTTCTTATAATTGCTGAATGCTCTTAAATTTAGCACTAATCCCCCCAATAGATGTCGCTGATCGATATCTAAAATGTCTAAATGTCGCTAATACAGTCGATATAACAATTCCACTAAATGTCGCTAATGCAGTCGATATTACACTATTGTAATATCGACTGCATTAGCGACATTTAGTGGAATTGTTATATCAACTGTATTAGCGACATTTAGACACTATTGTAATATCGACTGCATTAGCGACATTTAGTGGAATTGTTATATCAACTGTATTAGCGACATTTAGACATTTTAGATATCGATCAGCGACATCTATTGGGGGGATTAGTGCTAAATTTAAGTGCATTCAGCAATTATAAGAACCTTCAGGAATTTTCTAGTACTTACCTCAGGCACGTTCCAGAACTATCGATATCTCACTAGATGGGCAAATCGTCGCCAGGAAGGAAGATTCTGGATTCGTATCTCGGGTATAAATACTACGAGCATTGAGAGCATGGACACAGTTGACTTGAGATTTAGTA
>OX638384.1:49561192-49664687 GCA_951813785.1 Criorhina ranunculi | reverse complement strand
CTTTGGAAAGAATGTTGAATCCAGGATATTTAGTATTATGACACTTTTTTGTTTTGCTCCTTTCAATTGGTTCAAATTAGTCAAATTACCAAAACTACCCTCAATAAATTCAACATTAATTGAGTTTTTCCTAATTACCTAAAGTTTTAATTATCGAGATGCAGTGTAAGGGATGCGATTGAGTTCTGTAATTGAGCGCATACATGATATTATTTTTAATTAATTGTTTTATTTAGTTTTCTTTTTTTTGGAATTTACATTTAAAAGCTATTTGGTATTTAATATTTTGATTTTAAAAAACATTTTACATTGAGAGAACAGTTTCTCCACCTCGTGCTCTTAAGTACTACTATCAGACTTTGACATAAGCTGTAGAATATAATTTTTGTCCAGTTTTAAGCGTTGTACCATTAATTTCGTTAAATATTCCTTTAAGTATTTCAAACGCTTAATAAATGCCTCACTTGGTTCCTGAAGTCCTCCTTCAGACAGCTGATTGGCCCAAGAAAATGAGCTTGACGGTTTACTTTCAACATATCCGGGATTTTACATTTCAACCGATATATTATATTGTAACGTGTTTGCCGGTTCGCAATGATAAAACTTTTTCCTCCTTTCTATTCTATTTGTCTTTATTAAATCTTTTCACAAACAACTGATTATCTTTTATTTATTCCAACAATATTCAACTCTTTAAATCCAATTATTCACAACTCTTTTATTCCAAACAACTTAAACAATTAATCTCAATCAAATTCTTCTGTAATTTTAATTCACTATTAAAATCTCTATCCAAATCACTTTTCACTGTATCTCTACTAAATCTCAAGTCAACTGTGTCCATGCTCTCAATGCTCGTAGTATTTATACCCGAGATACGAATCCAGAATCTTCCTTCCTGGCGACGATTTGCCCATCTAGTGAGATATCGATAGTTCTGGAACGTGCCTGAGGTAAGTACTAGAAAATTCCTGAAGGTTCTTATAATTGCTGAATGCTCTTAAATTTAGCACTAATCCCCCCAATAGATGTCGCTGATCGATATCTAAAATGTCTAAATGTCGCTAATACAGTCGATATAACAATTCCACTAAATGTCGCTAATGCAGTCGATATTACACTGCCCCCCTCCTAAACTTGTTCGTCCCGAACAAGAGCATCGGCGTTGTTTCCATGGTAACGATGTAGGCGATCCACATGTATGATTTTCAACTTGCCTCTTAGTCCCCGTTGAATTCTGTAGACAACATCGTTGATTCGTGTAACCACTGTATAGGGACCCTCCCAGTCCTGCTGCAACTTCGGAGACCTCCCTTTTTGTCGATGTGGGTTGTACAGCCATACCAGATCTCCTTCCCGAAATCCTGACGTCGTTGTCTTCGCGTCGTACCTGGTCTTCATGCGGTCACTGGCTATCTTAATCTTCGTCCTAGTTCTTTGGTGTATGTCGGCGATCCTTTCCCTTAGGTCTGCCACATATTCTTCTTCCGATTTCGGCTCAGCCATGGGAGAACCAAATTTCACCTCACTAGGTAGCCGGGCAGGTTGACCAAAAAGGATTTCGGACGGAGTGTGTCCCGTTGAACTGTGAACTGCATTACGATAAGCCATCAGGAACAAGGGAATATGTCGATCCCAGTCACGTTGGTAATCACTCACGACTTTGGAGAGATGTTCATTCAATGTCCTGTTGAACCGTTCTACCATCCCGTCGGACTGTGGGTGAAGTGGAGTCGTTCTGGTCTTTTTGATTCCGAGTAGTTGACACGTTTCCTGGAATAGCTTGGACTCGAAGTTCCGTCCTTGATCCGAGTGCAGTTCCATGGGTACACCAAACCTGCTTACCCAGTTGTTGACAATCTTTTCTACAACGGTCTTAGCCTCCTGGTTGGGAATCGCAAACGCTTCAGGCCACTTGCTGAAGTAGTCCATAACAACTAAGATGTATCGGTTGCCCTGGTCGGTTTCCGGGAACGGCCCTGCGATGTCGACAGCGATTCGTTCAAACGGTGCGCTCACGTTGTACTGATGCATCTTGCCCCGGGTTTTCACGCTTGGTCCCTTGCTCGCTGCACACGTGACGCACTTTCGACACCAGCTCTCGATGTCGTCTCTCGCACTGAGCCAGTAGAATCGTTCCCGTACTTTATCCAGCGTTTTGTTTACACCCAGGTGTCCTCCGGATACGCCATCGTGCATTTCCTGCAGCACTTCATGCACTTTTGAACGTGGCACCACGAGCTGCATCCTACACGTCTTTCCATCGGGTATCTCCCATTTCCGCCTCAAGATGCCGTCTTGAACATGTAGAGAGTCCCATTGTGCCCAATATGCTTTGAGGGTAGGGCTTCTATCGGAGATATCTCGACCATCAGGTTTCTCCATGTTTTCCTTCCAAGCTAGTATCGGCTCGATATCCGGGTCTTCCTTTTGAGCGTTCCGGATCTCCTCGGTACTCCAACCGATGATGGGCTCAGCTCTAACTACTTGGACGGGAACGATCTCTTTCTCCTCCTTTCGTACACAATGCTTACAGTCGGCTTTACAAGGTCGTCGCGACAATGCATCCGCGTTTGAGTGGAGCTTTCCCTTGCGATGCTGTATTTCGAACTCGTACATCTGCAATCGCTCTGTCCACCTCGCGATCTGACCCTCCGGATTTTTGAACTGCAACAACCATTTTAGAGCTGCATGATCTGTACGTAGGAGGAACTTTTGACCGTAGAGGTACTTGTGGAAATGTTTCGTCGCCACAATCAAAGCAAGAAGTTCCCGTCTTGTTACACAGTAGTTCCGTTCTGGTTTGGAGAGTACCTTACTGAAATAGGCCACTACCTTCTCCTGGCCATCATGCACCTGCGAAAGGACAGCTCCGATCCCAACATTACTGGCATCTGCATCTACGATAAACATCTTGTCCGGGATGGGGTAGGCCAGTATTGGAGCCTCACATAGTTGTTGTTTAAGTTGCCGAAAACTCTGCTCGCATTCGCCTGACCACTTAAATTGTTTTCCCTTTTCCGTCAACTGGTGCAGGCTCTTCGCAATTTTGGCAAAATCCTTTACGAACCGTCGGTAGTATGTGGCGAGGCCAAGGAAGCTCCTCAATTGGTGTTTGTCTTTGGGAACTGGCCAGTTTTTAACGGCTTCAACTTTGTCCGGATCCGTTCTCACTCCCTCTGACGAAATAATGTGACCTAGATACTTCACTTCTCGTTTAAAGAGCGCACATTTCTTCGAGTTGAGTTTCAAGTGGGCATTGCGTAAGCGTTTGAAGACTTCCCTTAGGTTGTCTCGATGTTCCGCAAACGTTTTTCCCACCACAATGACATCGTCCAGATACACTAAGCAGGTTTTCCAGGTTAGTCCATGCAGGACGCGTTCCATCAGACGCTCGAAAGTTGCCGGAGCGTTGCACAAACCAAATGGCATGACTGTAAACTCCCACAGTCCATTTCCGGCAGTGAATGCGGTTTTCTCGCGGTCTTCTGGGTGAATCTGCACTTGCCAATAGCCGCTCTTTAGATCGAGAGTGGAGAACCATCGGGCTCCAGAGAGGGTGTCCAGTGTGTCATCGATCCGGGGCAAAGGGTAACTATCCTTTTTGGTAGCATCATTCAGCCTGCGGTAGTCCACGCAGAATCGGGTGCTGCCGTCCTTCTTCTTGACTAGTACAATAGGTGATGCCCACGGGCTCTGGGAACTTTCAATTAGCCCTTCTTTCTCCATCGACGAAACCATCTCCGCAACCTCTGTCTGCTTTGCTAATGGGAGTCGCCTGGCAGGCTGTCTAATCGGTCTAGCATCCCCGGTGTCTATGCGGTGCTGTACTAAGTGTGTTCGGCCGTGGTCCCCGTCTTGTAACGCAAATATGTCAGCAAACTCGCCGAGTAGATTCGCTGCCGTGCTTCGCTGCTCCTGATTAAGTTCACAATGTTGAAAGATAGTCTTCCGTAGTTCCGCCAATCTGTAGGACGGAACCGGCTTCACAGGCTCCTCTTCAGTTGCTGCTGAGATCGCGGAAATCGGTACGCATTCTCCAATCACTTCCCCTCGCTTTAATTTGACGCTGTAGTTTTTCGGGTTCATGAGCCTTACTGGTACCATGTTGTTCTTTGGTTCCACTAGAATTCTTCCCACGATGTAGTTCTGGGAGTCTTTTTGGTTATCTGGCTCAATGAGGAAGAATCGATGGTTCCCAGGATCACCCTCCAAATTTGTCCAAATAACTGTCTCTGCAGAGGGTGGCAAAATGTCGTCCTTGCTGATTACCGACCTGAGATTTACTGTGCCTTTGTTTCCGTACACCATAGGAATCTCCACATGTCGATACCTCAGCACCTGCATTCCGATGTCCAGGATGATCTTATGTGCTTCCATAAAGTCCACCCCGATGATGCAGTCGTCGCATATGTCAGCCACCAGGAACACGTGTGAGAATGTTAAGCCTGCCATTTGTATTCTCAGGCGAACTTCTCCGTAGACTTTTGCTGATTCTCCTGTCGCAGTCCTGAGGCAGTAGCAACTGGTGTTGTGTAGCCATGAATTCCGGACGAGATCCCTCCTTACGATGGAAGCCGTGGCACCGGTGTCTATGGTAGCCACGCACTTGTTGTTGCCCATAATTGCTTCCACGGTCAAGCTTTTGTTGCATCGCTTGGTTTGGGAGACTTGGATGGTGGTTCTGGGGCCATCGATTCCAGAAACCAACTTCTGCCCCGTGAAGTTGGCTCTTAAGCATTTCCCGAATGAGAAGCTTGACCAGCAGGACGGATGTTATCCCCGCTGGATGCTTCTTCGTCGCGTCTCCGGCTAGCACAATGCGGACAGCTTCCGTTTCTTCGTGGTGCTCTGCACTGCCGTTGTAGATGTCCAATCTTGTTGCAATTCCAGCAACGAATCTGCCGTTCTGCGGCGTTATTTTGGCGCTCGACGTCCACTCTCTGGCAGGAGCATTCCTCGGTGATTATTTCCCTGACACGATGGATTCTCTGGGAGGCCTGATCTGCTGCCTCCATTGTCAGGGCAAAAGCCAAAGCCTCAGCAAGTGTTTTCTTCCCAGCCATTCGAACAGCCATTTGTAGTTTTTCGTCGTTAATGGCTTGGATAAACGCTTCGGTTGCCATTTCGTTGATGATCTCCTTTCCAGTATTGGGGTAGGACAGATGCGCCAGACGTTCCACATCTGCCTGCAGCTGCTGCAGTGTCTCTCCCTTCATTTGAGCCCTTCGGCGCAACTGGACCCTGTATACTTGTTGCATATGGTCATCGCCGAATCGCATCTCAATGGCCTTCAGTAGCGAGCCGTAGTCACGATGTTTGTCATCCGCGAGGGTTTGGAGTAGTTCGGCGGCTGAGCCTCGGAGCGCAAGTGTGAGTGCAATCGATTTTTCTTCCTCGTCCCAATTGTTGGCCAATGCGGCGGCTTCGAATTGTTTCTTGTATATAGGCCATGATGTTTGACCATCGAATACCGGGGGCTGCATTTCCTTCCTTCTCGGACCTTCGATTGAACTCACACGAAGTTTTTGCCTCTTCACACCGTCGAGTTCGTTGGTCAGATGTTTGAATTGTTTTTCCATTTCTTCGTACTGACCTCCGAATTTCGCCTCCAATCTCTTTTCGACATCTTCGAATTGTTGGTCGATGGCCTCGAATTTGACGTCTAGACTTTCAAATTTTCCGTCCAGAATATCAAATTTGGCGTCAAGCTTGGCGTCCAGAGAGTGCTTCTGCTCGTTGAGCTTTTTATTCTGTTCGTCTAACTTGCCATCTAGAGTATTCTCGAACTTTTTGCTCTGCTCATCTAACTTGGCTTCCAGAGAGCTCTTCTGTTCGTCGGACTTCTTATTCTGCTCGTCGAACTTTTCGGTGAGCAATTTCATTAGAGAGGCCATGTCCGTCGTTGTAATTGGATTCTCCTCCTCTTCGACGTCGAATAGCTCAGTTTCAGGGTCTCCGCCGTCTTCTAGCACAGCATTCTGCAACCGTAGCACTAATTCTCTTTTAAGTCCACTGGTCTGAAGATTTCTCCTACCCAGCTCCGCTTTTAACTGGACCAGGGACAAGTTTTCCAATTTGCGACCCATTTCTGTTCAAATTTCAAACACTGTTTAAATTTCACCACTATTCCTTTTGTCCAGAAACTGTTTCTTGAACGTTTTTATCACTCTGAAAAAGTTTTATCCCACTTCTGACACCAAATGTAACGTGTTTGCCGGTTCGCAATGATAAAACTTTTTCCTCCTTTCTATTCTATTTGTCTTTATTAAATCTTTTCACAAACAACTGATTATCTTTTATTTATTCCAACAATATTCAACTCTTTAAATCCAATTATTCACAACTCTTTTATTCCAAACAACTTAAACAATTAATCTCAATCAAATTCTTCTGTAATTTTAATTCACTATTAAAATCTCTATCCAAATCACTTTTCACTGTATCTCTACTAAATCTCAAGTCAACTGTGTCCATGCTCTCAATGCTCGTAGTATTTATACCCGAGATACGAATCCAGAATCTTCCTTCCTGGCGACGATTTGCCCATCTAGTGAGATATCGATAGTTCTGGAACGTGCCTGAGGTAAGTACTAGAAAATTCCTGAAGGTTCTTATAATTGCTGAATGCTCTTAAATTTAGCACTAATCCCCCCAATAGATGTCGCTGATCGATATCTAAAATGTCTAAATGTCGCTAATACAGTCGATATAACAATTCCACTAAATGTCGCTAATGCAGTCGATATTACAATATGTATAACCTGCTACATGTGCAGCGCATCATATTCTTAGTCACTCATTTCTTCGGTCGGATCCTGCAAATGCATTTCAGGTTCTTCAGCGAATCCTTAGAGTAAAGTCCCAGTTAGGATTTCTTCAGACTCTGCGAATGTTTCTTCATCTTCATCAGGAGCATTGCCATGATTGTGCCATCCGAATCCATTAGATTGTCTTCGCAATAATCGGACTCAATTTTTGCAGCTTGGGATAGTACGCACTCATTTTTTTCAATTTTTTTTAAATTATTGTTGCTATTGCAATCGAAAATCGCACACTGCACAATATTTATAAAGGAATAATTCCTCGAACAAACTGAACAACCATACACAAAACAAAAGCGAAATCAAATAAGTTGTCAGCACGTGACGTCGTCATGTGCGAGAGAGATAGGATAACGATATGCGCAATGTTCTACCATGTATTCTTTATACCATGCTGCTGTCCTTAGTACTGCTACAGCTGTCGATTCCAATCACCTGTGTGTAAAATTTGTTTTTGTTCGTCTTCTTTGCGATCATAATTCGTTGCTTAGTATGCTGATCGGAAAAACGTACACAGATGATCGGTTTAGAGACAGATGAGTCTGCATTGCTGTTGGTTCTGGCTTGATTTTTTTTGAGGTAGCATCTTTCAATGTCTCTATCAGAAACATCGATTGAAAGTGCATTCTTGAAGAGTTGCTTAGCCTTGATCAAGACGTTATTATCATTCACGTCCGACACTCCAACAATGTCAATACAATTGCTGAGATGAAGTTGTTGCTGCCAATTTAGTTTGCTCTCCAAGAATTCAACTCTCTTCTTAAGTTCTGTATTCTCTGATTACATTAGAGATAGTTGTTGTAGAAAGCGGTGGTTAGCTTCCTCCAAGGTCGAGAGCTTCTGGTAGATCATTTGAAGAGTGCATTCACTCTCGCTACCTTCGAGCTGAGAAGACCGGGCCGTTGTTATTTGAGCGGTGCAGCTTTGCACTGGATTTCTGTTGTTTTTATTAGGAGCCAATGCACTGCTGTTGTTTAGTGGTGGCGAACCTAGGAGCGGCAAGTGAGAGCGGCGTCTCAACACTGCACATTTGTCACAGCGAAATGCATTACCGCTTTGTCTTAATAAACTCAGCATCTTGTTCGGTGATGTCAACGCACGGAAAATGAAAAAAGTGCGAGCAATCGTTACATTTAATTTTGGTTAAGCAATTGCGATACATTTTTTGGGAACAAACCGTGCAATTCATATTGTATTAAAAAATATTATAACGAGCAAAGTTCGAAATTCTAAGATGTGCATCCCACGACAATCCAGAGAGAACTTTTGGGTGAATTGAGTACAAACAACGAATGGGAAAAGAAATATGTATATGGTTCGATTCAGTTCAGTTGGCCAATGAAAAAACATACTTCCCTCTTTAACTGATTGGTTTTTGAGTGAGACTATCTGGCTTTAACTCAAAAACCAAGCAGTTTAAAAAAAACTCTACTGGGGAGCCAGTCCTGTACTTCCCACCTCATATTGCGTTATATAACAGCGAAAATTGTTTCCGACACACACCACAACGTGCTAACGTTCTCAGCATCTGCTAGACCAATTTTACCCAAAATCTAACCAGATCTAACTGTCATGCTAAAAAAAACCGCATGATCGTACTTTATTCTGTTTTCCAGATATCGAAGGAGAAAAAATTGTCAGATACACACGCACACACAAACATCACTGCGAAAACAGGTGCAAATGATTTCTAGTGTATCGTCATGTGAAGCTTTGTCAAAGATGGCAGCAGAAGGTTCGGCTAGCGGAAGACGGTTTCGAACAATACATGCCCGAACTAAATGCTCACCTAACTCTTGTAAAAATAGACGACGTTTATAGAGCTTATTGTTATTTCAATTCGGATGAAAGTGAAGCTACTGGCCAACGGTTAGTTTGTCGTTTGTATATGAATACGTACGAACCATTTGATCCATAGTGTCAACATAACCCTTAGTTAACTTGTCACATACATATATTTCCGGAATCTTGGACTTTACTAGTGGCACTCAGCGCAAATCACAACGTCACACTCTTTTGGGTCGTGGGACATAAGGGCATCCATGGGAACGAAAAGGCGGATGGGCTCGCAAGAATGGGTTCTGAGATGGACATGTCAATGACTCAATCCTACCCCCACTAGAACTTGAAAAGTCCAGCATCACCGTGAAATTCCAAAACTCGCGAATGAGAGATGGATTTCACTCACGATATGTCGCACCTCAAGAACGCTTTGGATCGAGCTAAATAAGAGAAAAACCAAAAAAATCATTGCACTCAACAGAAGTCACCTATCTAATAGGTATTATGACAGGTCACAAGCTGCTGGGGTACAAGCGTTTGAGTAAAATGGACCTACATATACAGAGGATGTGGCGCGGATGTAGAGGAGGACACATTCCAACTCCTACGTGAATGCCCAAGTCTTAGCAGAGACAGTAATACAACCCTCGGAGAACATTTCATTATTGATCTGGGCAAATTGTAAAGGTAACTTTGTACTGTTTCGGTATATACTGTCGAATGCTCCCTTCTCATGGATTACAAATTTGCAGGAGAAGACTGCAAGCTGACGAAGTTCTTGAGCAGTACCATGAACTGGTAGACGCCTCTTGTCCTTTCGAGCTATGTCAACAGGAGTTATTTTTTGTATGAGCAATTCTAATGCTAAATTATTGTTGATCAATTGTGACATTTCTTCCAAGATATTCCGATACTAAGTCTAAAACGACTCGTTCACCCTGGTTCCGTTCAGGTGATCTTCGAGTTCGTCTAAGGTAAATATGAAATCTTAAGCAAAATTCATTCTTTGTCATTGCAAACAATGCACTGACAAACAAATATATTTCACGCGACTTATTTAATCTGGTCGAACGAGTTTTTTAAAAAAAACACAGGTTATATTTTATTAGAGTGATTATATTTTATTAAGCAAAACACTAGAACAACACTGATACAACTTTTACTTAGCAATGGAAAACTACTGCACCGCCTTCGTGTGCTTCACCTGTATTTATTATTTTATTGTTCCATACATTACAATCGCATAGTGTCAGCGATTTCGCCATCCAATGCACAAGTGCAATTCTTAAGAATACAAAAATACAAAAATGCAATTACTGTTTGATCAGCTGTTTGGTTATTGACCGGATAAATAGGTCATACTTATCGTCTGTTGCTGATTTTGACATGTGTGAAATTGCGGGCGTTGACATACTCGTATATGTAACTTCTCCCTCCTTACAACTAGAATTCTCCTGAATTCGGTTACTTAATTTTATTTGTATTCTCTTTTTACGTATACATAACAATAATATTATTAAACACATTATTATGATTATTACAATGAATGTTATGTTTAGATTATATGATATATTTTTCTTCAATTCTATTTCTTTTAATACATTTAAGTTTTCAACTGGTTTTAGCAAAATCTTATTAAACTTCAATGTTTCAGAAAAATTATAATTTTCTCTATAATTTGGATAATAGAAGCGTTGTTTCATTATCTGTTTTACATTGGAGTATTTATTTTCAAACAGGGTGATTGTACAATTAAGAATGTTAATTAAATAGTTTCCTTTAAGTATAATGTCTCTATCATCACATGTTTGATTTAAGTGCGTATTAATATTTTTTACAAAAATTGTTCCATCATCAATAGATATGAGTTCAGTTTGCTTATTTTAATACAAGTTACAATTTTCTTTAAAAACGCAATGTTTACTTTCATACAATTCTGTGACATCTTTATTTTTTTCATATTTCAGCGATTTATTCTTGTATTCGATAATAAATTCTTTTTCGGCTTCTATTTCGAAGAAATTCATATTTGGTACAGGAAGTAATAGTTTGAGTGGAACTGTGACATAATTTGTTGGAATTTTAATCGCAAATATTAACAAATTTTCTTCAAATTTAGCTAACCCTAGTTTTATCTGGCTTAGTTTATAAAAGTCTATTTTATATCTTTCGATTTCCTCATTTGTTAAAATGTTCGGGTGTAAAATATTATTCCTTGCTGAAGCTATATTATCTTGTATATATTCAATCTTGGCTACTAGGTATTTAAGTTTGAATAACTGATCAAAATATAGTTGCTTCATGGCTATTTCCCTTTCTACTCTTTGAACTGTATTCATTTGTTTTTCAATTATTTCCCTATCTTTTTCAACGTTATCTTTTAAAATTTGAAATGTATCATTGAAGAACGAATTAATTTTGATTTGTTTATTTAATGCAATTATGGAATTGTGACTATTTGTCTTAACTTCTTTTAGGTATATTTCTATAGTTTTCCTATCCTCCTCATCCATGGTTCCAAATAACCATTTTTCCGTGGATCCTACGATATTTAGCAAGCCTCGTTTCCGCCTGTTTTGCACCGGAATAAGAGTTCTAATTTTATGAATAATATTGGATATTTCTTCGTCTAGCATGTATCGCTGCTTTAATAGTACTGACCTAAGATTTAATGATATATTTTTAACTAATGCCATGATTTATAATGGATTTATGACATGTAATACAATGTCGGTTTCGTTACTAATTGATATGTCATTCAAATGTAGCTTTACATAACCATTTTGTTCCTTTATTTCCTGCACGTCAAGAAATTGACAATACGTCTGTGGAATCATTATTATCAGAAATAATATCCATGTCATCACCTGAAAATTTTAATGGTCGTTTAATGTTTGTGTAAGCGATATTTTGTAACTTTGCTTTCTTATATTTTGGTTCTTGTTTGTGCCTAACTGCCTTATAGTTTTTTATGAATCCTGTTGATCTCTTTTCTTCATAATCCTCTCTATTTTTGTTTAATTTTCTGAGCTTCTTTTCTTTCATTTCTTCTATATTCCGTCTAATTTGTTCTACATCAACTTTACGAGTTTGTACCTCTAAAGGATTGTGTTTAATCGTAGAGTAAAATCTTTGATTATAATTTCGTACAGCTTTTTGCATGATCCTTTGGACTGAGTACTTATTTTTGTTAAACGAAATTATTCTGAACTTTTCAGCTATAGAGTTATGAAGACGTTCAATGTCTGCATTGCCCGTGTGGCTGTTTGGTTTCGTTAGATGTAGGATAATTCCTTCTTCTGCAGAATGTATAGTTTCATTATCTTCTAAATTAAATATGAAATCTGATTCTGAATTATTACAATTAAGTGAAAAGTTTTCAGATTGTGGGGGGCCTGCGTTCTCTCACTCCTTAAATTTAACGTCCTCGTTAATTTCTATGCGGCTTAAAAAATCCGCTACCCTGTTTTCCTTACCCTTTAAGTATTCAATATCGAACTGATATTCGCCTAGCTTCAGAAGCCATCTTTGATGTCGAGGTGATAAGTCTTTACCTCTATATTTAGCGTAAAGATATTTAATAGGCTGGTGATCAGTAAATATTTTGAATTTCTTACCGTAAAGGTATGGCCTAAAGTAATTTGTTGACCATTTTATTGCGAGAAATTCCTTGTCTGTAGCAGAGTAATTTCTCTCATGTTTGTTAAGGGTTCTGGACGCGAAGCATATAGGATGTCCCTCTTGAGAAAGAACTGCTCCTATAGCGTAATTAGACGCATCTGTTGTAAGACAGAATGTTTTCTCAAAGTTTGGATATCTTAATATGGGATGACTACTTATTAACTGCTTTAATTTCTCAAATTCTTCTATGTAATTTGGGTCGCTAGTATTTATTTTCTCATTTTTCTTAAGGTATTTAGTGATGGGCTGGGCTACCTTTGCGTAGTCTCTAATGAACTTTCTATAATAGCCAGTTATGCCCAAAAAGCTTTAAATTTGCTTTTGTGTTTTCGGGAGTTCTAGCTTTTCGATAACCACTATCTTATCAGGATTTGGTTTTAACCCGTCTGTGGTTAAGATATGACCTAGGAACTCGGTCTCCTTTCGCATGAAATTACACTTGTCGATTTGTATTTTGAGATGTTTTGATTCTAGTATTCTAAAAATTGTTGTTATTGCTTTAATGTGCTCTTTTAATGTGGTACTAAATATTAATATATCGTCTAGATAAACTACACACGTTTTATTAATATGATCCCTAAGAATGTCATTCATTAGTCTTTGGAATGTCGCGGGGGCATTCTTTAGACCAAATGGAATTCTTATGAATTCATATAGACCATGAGGTGTTACAAAAGCTGTCTTTTTGCGATCATCCTCTTTTATTAGGATCTGATGGTATCCCTTCGCGAGGTCTAACGTGGTAAAATATTGGGCTTTCCCAAGTTTATCTAATATAGAATCGATATTTGGTAAAGGAAACTTGTCGTCGATTGTTATCTCATTTAACTTTCTGTAGTCGATAACAATCCAAAATTTCCTTTTGCCGGAGTTATCCATTTTTTTTGGAACAACAATGAGTGGGCTCGAATACTTTGAATTACTCTTTCGAATAATTCCTTGAGCTTCCATTTCTTTTATTTGTCTACGGACCTCCTCCTCATGCTGAGGGGGGTATCTATATAATTTCGCGTTTACTTGTTGATCGGTTGTTGTGACGATCTCATGTTTAATTTCTGAGGTGCTAGTTAATTTATCACCTTCCTTGAAAAATAGATTACTAAATCTTTTTTAAAGGTTCTCTACTTCCTTTCGTTCTTCCGTATTTAAATGATCTAGTTCTATTTGATTTATCTTGGATTCAATGGGTTCTAGGGAACATATTTCATTTAGGGGATATGGAATGTGTATGAAATTTAATATTTGATTGTTTAATCTAATAATCTACCTCGTCTATATTTAATAGCGCATTTAAATTGTTCAATAGGTCCATGCCAATTATAAATGTATAACCTCTGTTGCAGAGTCTTTTTACTTTCCATCTGATTAGGGCATTTGAAGGGGCTTTAAACTCTTGCGGTGCATGTGTATGGACCTCGTGTAAAATGGTATCTTTACCAGTCACTGTTGTGAAATATATAGGTGTTATAGGAATTTTATCGAATTCATAGAGTCTGTCATCAATTATGCTAAGGGTTGAGCCTGTGTCTATCAATGCTATGTATATTTTCGCATTGATTGTTATTGTAATTTTGGGTAAGTTATCCGAGGCTAGTTCATAAAAAAAACCTCGTGACTTCCTTTTTCTTTAATTTCGCTTGACGGTTCTACCGGTTCTAATGGAACGCTACTTATTGGTTCTAAACTAAGCTTAGACGTACCCTGTTCATGGCGATATTGGCCCGGGTATACTCTACAGCTCCGTGAATTTTGACCGTTATTAACTTGATCTCTAGTTGTAACTATATTGTCTACCTCCATGGCGTCACCCTGCGGTCTCTGGTTTTGACGAAAATTTCCTGAATTTCTATGATCTACATTTGGTCTATACTGTCCGGAATGATTTTTATTATGTCCTGGTCTGTCGTTTTGGCGATACTGGCCTGAATAATTCCTGTTATTCGTATGTCGATAGTTACCTGACCTATCTAGGTTACGAGTCTGTTCTTGTATGTTTGGATTATGCTTTGCCTTTCGAAATTCTGGCCTAATACAAGAATCCTCATACCTTCGTTTCCTGATTATAGAGACTATTTTTCCTAAATCATTCTCCTCATATATTCTATCTAATAAAGTTCCTTGCGTCATTTCTTTCGCTGTGTTCACTAGAATTATTTCAACGTTTCTTAGATCTATGAAGTTTTCTCCTTTGTTATATACGATCAGCTCGTCTGCCTTATACTTCATGCTTTGTAATTGTATAGCTCGTTCGCTTACCGTGTTGACCCTGAGATTTGTGATCCGCTTGTAGATTTCATGCGGCTCCGTGTCCGGCTTGTAACGAAGTTTCAGCGTCTCTTTGATTGTCATCCAGTCCTCTGTTCTTGGCAAGTTGATGATTGAATTCTTCGCCTCTCCTTGTATTTTTTCATAGAAAATTGTTCGCACCACAGCGTTCTTCACATCATCTTCCCTGACTTGGCTTAGGTAGTATTCCACACAACTGAAGAAGGAGTTTATAGTGACTTCGCTTTGTCCCGTGAAGACAGGCATGTAAAGGATTTCCTTGAGTATCCCATCACGTATCCCTCTGTTTTGTTGCTGTTGTAGTTCTTGGTAGGCAATTCGCACTTGTTCGAGTTGTTGGGTTCGAAGCTCAAGTTCTGCTACCACTTGCTAGTAATTGGCCATTATTCTGTGTTCGTCGTGTAATCTTTGTCTGCTCATTCACTAATCACTACACCAATCTTTGTCGATTATAGGTGCTCTATATAACTTTAACGTATTTTCTTTTTAATGTGATTATACGAATCAACACTTAATCTTTGTCGATTTTACTGGTGTGTCTGTATAATGCACTATTCGCGTTTATTAAAAAAACTTAACTTCACACGAACTATTCTTTGGATGCTTGATACGATCACTAGATCCTTATTAATAAAAAAGGATCCTACCGACTGCGCCACTTATTTAATCTGGTCGAACGAGTTTTAAAAAAAAAAACACAAGTTATATTTTATTAGAGTGATTATATTTTATTAAGCAAAACACTAGAACAACACTGATACAACTTTTACTTAGTAATGGAAAACTACTGCACCGCCTTCGTGTGCTTCACCTGTATTTATTATTTTATTGTTCCATACATTACAATCGCAGACATAGTGTCAGCGATTTCGCCATCCAATGCACAAGTGCAATTCTTAAGAATACAAAAATACAAAAATGCAATTACTGTTTGATCAGCTGTTTGGTTATTGACCGGATAAATAGGTCATACTTATCGTCTGTTGCTGATTTTGACATGTGTGAAATTGCGGGCGTTGACATACTCGTATATGTAACTCGCGGGAAAACACGAACAAAAGCCTGTTTAGGTCGTCGGGTCACAAGGTGACCCAAACGTATCATGTGCATACGCCCGGCTTAAACTATGTCTGGAATATAACTGATAAATAACCGATTGAAGTAACTTAATCTATGTTAAATCTCATGCAATTCATGCAATTTCATGGAATTGAAAAATAAAGCGACTTTAAATAAAAAGTTTTAAGTTTGTATTCATTTTGGGTCATGAAATGACCCCAACAGAACAGAAGGGTTTAGAACTATTTTTTTTTTTTTTAACCAACAATCACGATCTCTGTCCATTTGTCGTAACCTAAAGGAACTTTTTTTTTTAAGTTAATTCAATAAATTATTTATTCTTTCTTCGCGGGTAAATCGTAAATCGTGTATATATTTGTTCTTTAATTTTGACCTACACATGATCCTGAAATAACTTCTGTATCCGCATTTTTCACAGGTTTTGTTAAAAGCTGGACAGCTTCTGAGTCCATGTGTTTTGCCACAGCGTTTGCAATCAATCCTTTCACTTGAGATGGCATTAACATTGGCTGTGTGACCCTCCAATTCTTTTATATGCTTTTTGACTCTTTCCGCTGCCCTGCAATTTTTTTTTATTGCTCTTTTCAGCGTCAATTCTTCGGTGGTCCAAAGATTTTGCTTTAAATCGTGATTCGCTATGCCTAGCACTATTTGATCTAGCGTGAATTCTTCGATGAGACCCAATTGATATGCACACTTCTTGATTTGGGCTTGGATCCATTCCAAAAAAAAACTTCGAAACTTTCCCCCCTTTGCTGCCGCGTTTCGTGAAACAGATAACGCTGGTTTTATTTTTTTTGTAGGTGAAAAATGTGCGGTAAATATTTCTATAATAACTAACTAGCATTTGTGTATTTTAAGTGCCTCACGGCCTAAGACTGTTAGTAAATTCGCTGCTTGAACTTCCGTTGGTTTTGTAGTTAGCTCCGTGGCTGTTGAATAATGTTCGTATATCTCAAGCCAGTCTGTCCATTCTTGCAACATAGCGATTTCATTACTTACCATCAAGGGTTTTGGAGGTTCAAGCGAGATGATTTACTATATTATTACTATATTATTCTAAAACTGCACTTTCCGAAGTTAATTGTAATTTTGTTTTTTGTTTCGTTACTACTTTTTTTAATCACGATCCCACACCTGACATAATGGTGTATTACAACAAGTGGTTGGGTAGACGTCTGGAATAGTACTGCTCTTTGTTGCGTATGTAGTAAGTGGTTGTAGTGTTTGGCTACATATGTAAATAGTTGTATATGAATGTGATATGGTTTGTATGCATTTGAATGAGTGTTGTGTATTAATATGTGTATATTACATGACAAATATTAGTTTAGTTAGTTTAGTTTAGTTTAGTTGACTAATTTATTCCATAAAAAAAATTGATTTAATACATTGCATTATTAATAACTTAAGTCTATAGGTTTGGCTAGGGCCGTCTACCAGATTGACATGTTTTCATTGTTAGATACATATTTTTATTATTGTTTTTTGTTGCTGGTGTTGTTGTTGTTATTATTATTATGATTCAAAAGTTGCCTTCTATTATGCGTCTCCTATAGCGTAAAGCATTTTCAGCATAGTTATGCAGCATATCCCATCTACGGTCTCCATTTTAAATACTTAACGCATCTTCCATCTCCATTTCTTGTGATCCAAAGAATGTTACACGATATTCTCTAAGAATAGGACATTTAGCGATAAAATGGAACACATCCTCTCTTTCTCTAAGATTACATAGATTGCAAATTATTGGAAGCTCTGGTCGGTGCGGCATGTAGTTCAAGTTTATTAATTCTCCTCTTATTTTAAATATGGTATTTATTTTATCAGTTGAATTACAATTTAAAAAGTATGTTTTTTCCTGTAGATTGTACTTTAATCTACTGTACAACATTCTATACTGTGATGCCTGGGCTTCGTTTATATATGAATCGTAAAGAAGATGGCCTGTTTTTTCAGGTATAGCGTCAAATTTTAGCTCAAGTGACGTTCTCTCTTCATTTTGTGAAACAGTTAAGTGAAGCCCACAGTTTTCAGCTAGATTTTCCCATTCTTGTACAAGACCTCATCTTTTTGAAATTATGTGAGACAGTATTATTTTTGGTAATCTTTCTTGCTCCATTCCCATTACTTTCACAATATAGTTAAAGTTTATTTTAGCGTTTCCAAATACAGGGGGGCCGTCCCGGTCACCAAGTAAAGCATATAATTAGGGGTGGTATTTGGCAACCTAAAACTCTTTTTATGCAGTACCGTAGAAATTTTTCGACAGCTGTAAATTTGCCTGGGCTCCATATAACATTATAGATGTCGCAGTAGCACGAATAATTTTTTGTTTCGAACTGTGTTCAATATATTTATTTTTGATGCAATTTCCCCAGACTGAACAAATTGCCCGTTAAGCCTCTTTTAGTTTAGGTTTAAGGTTTTTTATTCATATTTATGTTAGATGAAATCAACACTCCTAGATACTTGTATTCTTTAACTATTTCGATGTGCTCTCTTCCATACATCCAGGCTTCATTTCTTGAATATCGCCCTCCACTATTTCTGAAAATCATGATTTTCGTTTTCCCTAGGTTAACAGACAGATTTCATGTGTCGCAATCAGTCTGTTTATCATTAGCTGCATACTATTCATCGACTCGGCTAAAAAGACAATATCATCTGCATACATCAACGCAGGTATAGTTGTCTGGTTGATTTCAACTCCACCTCCAATGTTGTCCGTTGTATCGTTGATAAACAGAATGAACAAGAGTGCACTTAGGATACATCCTTACTTAACCCCCATAGTTGTCGCAAACTCTTCAGATATACTGCACCCATCCCAGACCATTGCCGTGTTGCTTTCATACATAGCTTTCAAGGTGGTAATGAATTTGCTCGAAATTCCCATTCTGTAGAGCTTGTAGAATAGAGCTTCTCGAGCTATGGAGTCGAATGCTGCCCTAAAGTCAACAAATTTAGCATACAAGTTCTTCTTTCTTCTCCTGTACATATCGCCTATGTTAATAAGTGCAAAAACTTGGTCCACAGTTGAGTACTGTTCTCTAAAGCCGGCCTGGAACTCGTGTAGAACTTTTTTATTTTTAACCCATTGTGTTAGCCTATTGAACAGCAATGCTCCAAATAATTTAGCTGAGGTGTTTATGGCAGGAAAATGATCGATTTTCTAAAGCTTTGTGGTATATATATATTTTTTTTTTGCGCTGGGAGGTGGTAATCTTCAAAAGACGAAACTGAGCCCGTACTCAGTAACAGTGTGGGATTTCTACCCACTAACCCCTTCTCCCTTCTTCCTCTTTTCCCTACGGTAAGGCCATCTTGGCATTTCATCGCAGGAGGGGGAGAAGCCAGCCTTTCCAATTATTGCACCTAGTCGTTCGACTAATTAGCAATTTGTCTTTCATATAATTATTTAATGTTGTGTTGGGTCTACTATATGCTATTGTTTTAGTTCCCTTTCTTTTACTCTAACTATCTATAGGTAGTTAGTTCAAATGGTTTTTTCCTTCTTAATCTTCTAACAAGATTGTCAGTATTTAATAAATCTCTCATTTCTACGTTGACGTGGTTGGGAAGTCTGAGTCAATGTCTATTTGCAACTGTTTTTACTTCATCTTCAACCATTTCAACATTTAGATCTCTATGTAGATCAGTGTTTCTTATGTACCATGGTGCATTTACTATGTTTCGTAGTACTTCACTTTGGAATGTTTGTATTTTTTTTAAATTTGTTTTGCATGTGCATGCCCACAGCTGGAGCCCATAGGTCCATACTGGTTTTATAATTTGCTTATAAAGAAGCAGTTTATTGTAATTTGACAGACAAGAGTATCTCCCGATAAGCCAATACATTTAAATGTAACGCATGTTCAGTTCCTCTCTTTTTTTCTTTACATGCGGTTCCCAGCGCAGTTTTGCATCTAAGGTCATGCCTAGATATTTGGCTGTGTTTGCATTACTAATGCTAATGCAATTTATGAACACTGGGATATGATGAACATTCTTATTGGTGAAATTAATATGGACCGACTTTAGGTCATTTAATTTAATAATGTTTTTGTCCATTTTGATATGTTATTTACTGCCATCTGTAGCTTTTTGTCGCTTCTTCGACATTTTCTCCCACAGCAAGGATAGCAGTATCATCTGCAAATGTTGCCACGGTTGTTTCATCGCTATTTGGCAGATCCCTGGTAAACAGAAGATATAATACAGGGCCTAGCACACTACCTTGTGGCACTCCAGCATCTATTTCTCTCAGTGTGGAGTAATCATCTCCTTGTTTAATTCTAAAAAATCGCTGCAATATGTAGGATTCTAGAATATCTGAGTATTGCTTAGGCAGATGCTTTTGCAATTTATGGATCAGTCCTTTGTGCCATACTTTATCGAAAACTTGTGCTATATCGAGAAATATAGTAGCATATCTTTTTCTCTTCAAATGCTTTTTCGATTTTATCTGTTATTCAGTGCACCTGATTAATCGTGGAGTGCTTATTCCTAAAACCAAATTGATGGTTTGGAATTAGTGATTTTTCTTCAATGATTTTATGCAGACGTTTAATCAACATCTTTTCAAATAGCTTGGACAACATAGGCAGTATCGATTTGGGGCGATAGGAGGTGACTTCACTAGGTGGTTCATAATTACCTCCGCTACTTTCCACATGCTGGTAACATACCTTATCCTGAATGCAGCATTCATAATCTGCGCTAGTTTCTTTAGGCCTTTTTTTGGGAATTGTCGTAGGATTTCCCCTGTTATCAAATCAAATCCCGGGGCTTTTTTGATATTGATGCCTTCTTTTATTTCTTTGGCAATTTCTTTTGCCGATCTTTTGAGTTTACTGACTAGATTATTAAGCATTGTTTTGTCGCTTGGCGCCCTTGATTGTTGCCAGCGTTTTCTAGCTTTCCTCTTTTTTGCAATTATTTCACATATTTCCTTTGGATAATAATTCTGTTTTAGTTTGGTTTTTGTTTTAAGTGTTGCAGCCCATGCAGCTTTTTGGATATTAACTGTAAGAGTCTGTACAGCCTCCTCTAGTTGATCTTTTGTTTCAATTGTTTCTAAAAGGTGGATACTATCCTCAAGATTCTGTCTGAAGTAGTTCCAGTCAGTCAGTTTATTAGCTAGTCTTGGGATATTTTCTTTGAGAGTGATTTTTTCGCCAAGTGTCAAAAGTATTGTGGAATGATCTGAGTCAAGATCTGGACCTTCTTCTACTTTTATAGTGTTTGACGAGATATTCTTTGTTACGAAAAAGTCGACAAGATCCGGGGTTTTATTCCTATCTGTTGGCCAGTAGGTAGGTTTTCCCGTTGAGTGATATTTGCCGCCAGTTTCTTTTATCATTTCATATAATTCTTTTCCTCTCGTATTTGTCAATCTAGATCCCCAATACTTATTTTTGGCATTAAAATCTCCACCTGCGATATATCTATTGCAAAATATGCGGAAGAGGTTTCTAAAGTCATGTTTTTTTAGATTATAGCTGGGAGAGCAGTAAATTGATCCGACTGATATTCGCCCACTTTTAGTTGTTACATTTATAGATATTCCTTGAATCTCACATGATTGGAATTTAGCTTCTACATGGTGATCGATTGTCTTCTTTATTATAACTGCAGCCCCGCATTTTGCCGAATTATGGGGGTGTAGGGAGTGATATAATTCGTACCCTTGCAGTTTGAAGTCTGTTTTAAATTTTAAGTGCGTCTCTGAGACAAGACATATATCTATTTGGTTCACGTCGAGAATTACCTGAATTTCTTCTTTACGTTTCTCGATACCATTAGCATTCCATTCTAGAATTTTTATATGATCCATCATATTTGTCTTTTTTGTACAGCCTTTTTGTTGCTGCTTTTCCTCTCAAGGTGTGATATTTGAATTTGTTTTTGTTATGTTTACTGGTTTTTCTGTATCTTTTAATGCAGCCTGTGCATATGTCATTTTTGTACCCATCCCTATCTTGTGGTATATTTGCAGTTTCAAATATTCGATTAAATTCTGCTGTTAGTGCTATGACAAATTCAGTTGTACAATTTTTGTAGAACTCTAATGGTATACGGTCCTCTCCCGGTGCCTTGTTTTTTTTCGAATTCATTATTACCCTTTGTACCTCGCTTAAAGTAAATGGTGTAGCTAGGTATTCATAAACGAAGAGTGGGGCTGCGTACTGTTGCGCTTAAGATGTTCGTTCGCTGTTAAGTAGAGTTTTGATGTGGTCTCCCAGCTGCTGAGCATGTAGGCACGGCGCAATGATGTTCTTTCTTCCGTTTATGTTTCCAAAAATCTGCAGAGGATTTAGCGCAGCTCGAAGCATTCATTTTTCGTTGTTCGTAATTTGACTTTTTTGCGTGGCATAGGCACTTAAATTCTTTGTTTGCAGATGCATAGAGTTGTTTAAAAGTGTTGGTGTTGAACAACCTTACACGTTTTAAAAACCCAAACGATTTTTCTCTAGCTTTAATGCATTCACTGTCAAACCATTTTTGTTTCTTCTCCTTTCTCTGATAAGATATCGTTGGCCTTAAGGGTGCTGCTTTTTTAATAACCTCCGTAAGTATTTCGATGTCTAGTGTTTCATTCGATATATTATACAGGTGTTCCAGTTGTCTATTTAAGCTTGCTTGGTACTGTTCCAGATTTCTGTCACTCCAAAGAAATTTTGGTAACAGGTTTAGGTGCCTTTCATTTAATACATTCGAAGTACCTGAAGCCGTAAAGGATATTTCCAATGGCATGTGGTCGGAGAATGTTTTTATGTCTACACGAAAGTCGTAAAGATAGGGTTGCCAGTTTCCAGATACGAAGCAGTAATCAATAGCAGAGCCAGTACCTCGCAGAAACGTATACTCGACATTAGAATCGCCGTTGCAACTTATATTCAGAATTATGCAATCGAATGAATCTTATTTTAGAACCTTTGGGATCGTGTACGAAATCCTTCGAGTTTCGGTTTGAATTTACAAATGAAGTGGGAGTTCCATTAAGAAAGTGATTTTCGGTTAGACCTATTCTTCCATTGAAATCGCCAACAAGCATTAGGTTTAATGAATTTAGATTAATTAACAGATCGTTGAGTTTATCATATTCGCGTTGCCAATGGTTAGGGTTAAGATATGTAGGTACTATATGAAAGACACTGTTATTCATTTATAGTTCCAGAACATATGTTTCTTCTATCAGCTTGAATTCAATATCTACGGCATTTAAATTTTTACGTAATGCAATTAGCTCACCACCACTTCCTCTACCAAATATGATTCATTTTAATTCGTAGTTTATAAATACATTCTCAAATTTAATCTCTTCCTTACTTAATACATGAGTTTCGAATAACATACATATGTACATAGTTAAAAAAATCAGAAAATTGCAATTTATTTTTTAACCCTGCAACATTATAGCTTAAAATTTTAAAATTATTCAATACATCTTCATCAATTATTTCTTTATTCTGGTAGACGGTTGCATTTCAATTTGGTCCTTAAGTTCATTCATTAAATCGTGCATACCTGTAGATATCGTTCCAATTAAATTTTTTAAAGTATGGAGACCATTCGTATTGCCGCATTTAAGTCCTTCAAACAGGTCCCACGTGAACATCCTATCTTGAATGTAAAGTCTATCATCTCTTAGGGCTATTTTCAAGTTTGGATTTTCTTCCCGAATGGTTTTCATTATTGGAGCGAGTTTGGCCCTCCTTTGGCGCACATTGTATGGTAAGTCTTTGTTTATACGAATATTTGTCTTCTTGAGTTTCTTAGTGTTGCGGAGCACATTCAAAGCGGAGTCTCGATTTCTCATTTTGACGATAATTGTCACAGTATTCAAGGCACGATTGGGAACACTGTAAGCAGCTTCTATGTCATTTATCGTGGAGGTATAGTCTTTAAGAAGATCAGCACATTTTGACATTGCCCTCTCGTTCATATTGGTATTTTTTTCTGCTGGCAGGTGTACAGCGAGATTTTTTTCCGTGTTTTTTTGTAGGATTCTGTCTAGCGTATTTTCTAATTGTCTTCTAATTGTAAAACCTTAGTCGATAGTGCATCGTGCCTTTCTTTCAGACATACGACTTCGGAGACGAGCATTTGAAAGTCTGATTTCGACGCTAAGTCCTTAGAAAGGTCTTTGTTTTTTTCGTCCAGCATTTGCTTTAACTGCTCAATGCTTATGCCTGTAATATTGTCTTTTGGCATTTTGCACTTACTGGGGCTTGGTCGACGTTTCTCGGAGTTGTTCAGTTCTGGTGAAGTTTCAAGTAGGCCTCTTTTGCTCATTTGTTGAGGTTATCTTTGATGCTTATTCTTCAGTTGTTAATTTTGTATTTTATATCTTACAACTTACTCAGATTTTTATTTTTATATGTGTTTAAACATCTAGCGCTTCAAATAAAATCAAACTTTTGAATATTTGCTTATTCTCTTTTTAAAAATCACACTTTTTATCTAGGAGCTCTTTTTTCTTACCACTGTTTTGACGGATCAACAATCATATTATGTATACCTTTACCTAGCTAATCCATTCACATCGATTGATATGTTAATTAGATATCTTCTATATGTATAAAGCAGTAAGTCCTAACAGATTCATCATCGCCGAGCCTAACCGGCTAACGCTAGAAAGTTGAAATTTGGACAGTAGTTTCCTTTTGTGGCGCAGGGAAAAACAATGGAGCCACTTTTTTGAAACCAAAGGGGAGATACAGGGTGTTCCAGTTTGTATGGAAAAAAAATTTAAATTGGAATTAAGAATTCAAATTTGGTAGGTAAATTCTAAAACAAAAATAAAGAAACACGTGTTTCACTGTTTTTCAAAGTTATATCCAAGGGCCAAGATACAGGGTGTTAAAGTTTGAAAATAAAAGGATAAGTCCCGACCGACTTACTCATAACCGCCAGGCCTAAGCGGCTAATGCTAGAATCTTGAGATTTAGACAGTTGTTTCCTTTTGCGACGTAGGTTATCACCATGCATTTTTCGAATTTGTACTCCAGAAGGGGAGATACAGGGTGTTCAAGTTTGTATGGAAAACAAAATTTAAATTGGAATTAAGAATTCAAATTTGGTAGGTAAACTCCACAACAAAAATAAAGAATCACGTGCTTCACCGTTTTTCAAAATTATGTCAACGGGCCAAGATACAGGGTGTTAAAGTTTTCAAATAAAAGGATAAGTCCTGACTGATTGGCTGATGCTAGAAAATTGAAATATAGACAGTAGTTTCCTTTTGTGACGCAGACATCCACTATGAAATTTTTTTTCGAAATTCAGCTCCAAAAGGGGATACAGATACAGAGTGCATTCGCAGTTCGTAGCAATTCGACGGGGAACGGGTGTGTGTATAATTTGGTTGGATGGATCTTAAAGTATCTATGAGACTACTGAACTGATTTCAAAAATTCAGTACTGAAATTGTGACACTTTTTGCTATCTTTTACCTTTGAAAGTTCAATAGGAACAGACGATTTCTAACGACTAAGTATAACCTTTAGTATGTATGGTGCGCGTGCGAAGCCGCGGGAGGACTGCTAGTCCAATCATTAAGCAAGCATTTATTAAATACTAGTTGTACCCGCGACTTCGTCCATGTTGACCTAAAATTGCCTCAACGTCATAGCTGTGAAAGGTTGCCCTCAAGGAGGAGTTCGCTCCCCCCTACTGTGGTCCATTGTAGGGAATGAACTGTTAGTTAAGAATTGTACGTCCAAGGATACGCAGATGATATAGCAATCCCGATCAGAGGTAGTTTTGAAAAAACCATCTCAGATCGCCTCCAGAGGGCATTAAATCTAGTTGCTAAGTGGTGCAAAAATGCAAAAATGTAGGACTTAACATATACCCGAAGAATAGCACGATAGTTACTTTCACTGCGAGAAGAAAACTGGACAAGCTCAACTAACCAACACTCTTCGGTGAATCAATAGCATTCTCAAGAGAATCCAAATATCTAGGGGTAACTCTAGATACAAAACTCAGTTGGGAATCCCACTTCAACAAATTCATAGACAAAGCTGGGACGTATGTACTATGGACCAGTAAATGTCTCCCAGGTAAAAACTTGGGTCTTAACCCCAAAAGGACGCTGTGGTTATACACGGCCATCGTCAGACCTATCTTCACATACGCTGCTCCGGTTTGGTGAAAAAAAAACCAGCAAAAAACCAACCAGATAGGCCAAGCTCAATAAACTCCAAAGACAAGCCTGTGTGGGCGTAACAGGGGCAATGAGAACAGCTCCAACTGCAGCGTTAGAAACGTTACTAAATCTTCCACCTTTTTACCTGTTCCTCAAGAAAGAAGCAATTGGTAACGCCTATATGCTCATCGCAGAAGATTAATCACACACACTCTCTACATGTACTATCAAAAGGTCTAAACTATAAAAAACTGAGATACAAATTCTAAGCCTGCCCCCCAAAGATTTTCGTTAAAACCACTCCACCAAATTCATCAACTGATATAACGTGTGTTATTAGTTTCTAACATTAAATTACCCCAAAAAAAACCTATGACAAATTATCTCTCCGTGATTTTTAAGACTGTAAGTGCTAAAGCAAGTTTAAATTACAAACTGGAACATGATTACGAGTCAGCCTTACGAAATCTAACTAAATCTTCCCACTTGAATCTTATCTAAGATTCAGTTAAATTTTGTTTGATTGCTTTACTTGGGTAATCTTCTCTTGACTTCGGTCTATTATCAGCTGAACAATATAAATTTTATTTGTTGCACATTCAACTGGTCTGAACAAACTACACATATGTATTTCAATGTAAAGATGAGCAATTTGAGAAAACAGGCATTAGTGGGCTAGGCGTGGTGGGACTGGTTTATCAGGGGCTTAAAATCCAGAGGATAAACATGGTGTCTTTCAAGGAAATGCCTGATAGGTACTAAAAGTAGGCAGTGTGTTTCGTCATTTGTTGTAAAACTTCATGATAAGACGCCTTATGCCGCCAATATTTGTCTGACAATGACGACTTTATGTCAGAAATATTTTGGCAAAATTACATTGTTAGGAATTCATGCAATGCATCGTACAATGAACAATACAAATGACAACATCATTTAGTAAATAGCGAAAAATGCAATAGCTGCGTAATTGACATTAAGCAAAGACTGCATACAAATGTATTTGTAGTTGTTAAAGTCTGTAAACAACATCTTTCACTTCAAAGGATAGGTTTATCTTTAAGCGACTGCATCCCATCTAGTTATTGAGATAAACGTTTGGGAAGTAAAGTCTTAGTAAACCGACCAGTTTCAGGCTGAGATCATATTCAAGGTAATTAGAATGAGCGAAAACTCCGGAGTGCTTTACGACTTTTCAAGGGTGAATTATACTTTAATGAGCTTCAACCGACAGTACTTGTACTGTAACACTTCATGGGAGTGACATTGTTTACATTTCTCAGTTCTTATCACTTTTGTTTTCACACTTAAGATAAGAATCGTGCAACATATAAACGATTGCCACTCGATTCCCACCTCTCAGAGTCTTCAAGATCGCCATGGAATATTTATACCTCCTCATATCCGCGTTAGTGTCAACGATCTTCATATTCGTGCGGTACAGATATAACTACTGGAAGCGAAGGGATATCCCGCATTTACCACCTGTCTTCCCATTGGGAAACCTCAATCGACTGAAATCCTTCAATATGCTGGAGAGACTAAATGAAATTTATACCCAATTTAAGGACGAGTCACCAATTGCTGGGATATATTTCTTCACCAAACCAGGAGTAGTCGCACTGAACTTATATCTGATAAAAGAAATTCTCATCAAGGATTTTAATGTGTTTTCTGATCGTATGCAGTTCATCAACTCAGCAAAGGATCCGTTGTCAGAAAATCTTTTCAATATGGAGGCACACAAGTGGAGAAGCATGCGATCGAAATTATCGCCAACATTCACGTCTGGAAAAATGAAGTTCATGTTCCCAACTTTGCTGGAAGTGGCTTATGAATTTAAATTCGCTATGCAGGCTGAGTTGGAGAAATCAAACCTCATAGAGATTCGTGAACTTCTAGCGCGATTTACCATTGACGTGATTGGATCTTGTATCTTTGGAATTCAGTGCAATAGTCTTAAAAATACAGATTCGGAATTTTATAGTTACGGACGTCGAGTTATGGAAGAATCACATCAATCGACGCTGATGCGCCTGTTTCTGGTGACATTCAGTGAGATAGCACAGAAACTGGGCTTAAGCGCACACGAGCCAAAGATCTCGCAATTCTTTGTGAAAGTGATTCAAGAGACTGTGGCACTAAGAGAGGCAAACAACATCCAGAGGAATGATTTCCTGAGTCTTCTAATCGAGCTGAAGAACCAGAGAGGTCCAGATGGTCGGGCGGGTTTGACACTAAATGAAATGGCCGCACAGGCTTTTATTTTTTTCGTAGCTGGTTTCGAAACATCTGCGTCTAATATGGCTTTTAGCTTGTTTGAGTTAGCAAAGCAGCCAAAACTACAAGAAAAATTACGGACGGAGATCCTCACAGTTCTTGAGAAACACAACAACGAAATGTCTTACGAAGCAATGTCTGAGATGACATATCTCAGTCAGTGCATTAATGGTAAGTAGAAAGGACAACTTGAATTGCAGTTTGATGAAATAATTTTTTCTTTTGCAGAAACAAGTCGTAAATACCCTGCTTTAGTGGCGCTTACCCGAAAAGCAAATCAAAACTATCCCATTCCCGGTACGAGAGCGGTCATAGAAAAAGGAACACCCGTGTTAATTCCTGTACATGCGATTCACCACGATCCGGAAATTTATTTAAATCCCACCAAATATGACCCAGATAGGTTTAGCTCCGAGAATTGTCAAAATCGCGACGCAATGTCCTTCCTGGCGTTTGGAGATGGTCCAAGGAATTGTATTGGACTTCGATTTGGTCGTATGCAAGTGGCAATTGGACTGATAACACTATTGAGGTCATTTAAATTTAGTATGTCTGAGAAAACTCTCCAAGAGATTCCATTGAATCCGAAAAGTTTTGTCCTACTGCCGAGGGATGGACTTTGGCTAAATGTTGAAGCAATTTAAGTCAAAATATAGTTTAGGAATGTGTTTTTTTTTTTAAATAAATATTTCTGAGATAGAAAAGCAAAACTTTTTCTTCAACTTTCTTTAACAAAGATAATATCCCGAGGAAAATTATCAGTTTGCTTTCTGCGCTAGTGTATCCGTTAAAATGGAAGTAGAGTAGAGAAATAATATTTATTTTTGGGGAAGCTCATGGAGTTGAACTGAAAACATATATGTAGAGAAGGGTTGTGCGAAAATATTGCAGATTTCAGATTTGACAATATTCTCTATTGAATGTAGGTATGTACATCTCTAAATATAAAAGGACTAGCTGTTCCCTGCGGCTTTGCATGCGTTAAATGCGATTTTATTATAACACTTGCTTTTACCCTGCTATGCCTATGCTGTAGTGTTGCGTTCGATTTTTATTTTTCTTCTTATAATTCACTAATGCTACAGGGGTTATGAATACACCCTTATGATGCTATTCACACAGCGCTAGTGTTGAATCATAACATCAGGGCGGTTTTACTGATGTGGCTATGGTTAAATTTGTCTATTAGATAGTTCATCATCAAAGATTTTATTTCCTGATTGTAAGGAAATAAAACATGTATGTGTTACGGGCAAAGTCCGAAGGGTGGGCAGAGTCAGCACTGCCCGGGCAGTGTCGCCTCACTCATCGCTAATACTTCCGCCTGGAAAGCACTCGAAGAGTCCGGGAGGCGGTACGATTTGTACACTTTTAGTTCCGCTGAGAAGACACCTGCTGCAACGCCACACTCCATCTTGGAGCCATCGGTGAAGATTGATACTTGATATTTCGATATTGGTAAGTTATTGTACCATTCCGACTTTCCGGAAAGTAAACTTGAATATGATTATTGAATTTGAGTTAAGGAGTGCTGTAGTCAGTTATGGTCTAAGCCAAGGCAGCAGGTGAAAAGCTTTACTGTAATCATAGAGCTTCGGGGACCAAAACCCAGACTCTCTGAGTCTAATAGCAGTACAAGACACGATGTATTTGATGTGTTAGTCCAGGGACGGGATATAGAGGAACACGTTGAGAGCTTCTGCCAGGCTCGATCGTGCCGCTCTTGTTTTCCCAATACCAGCTGTTCGTTGGGATCTGCAAAGTTTTGTGAAGTTGGCCACTATACGAGCGAACCATAAATAGGGATGGGACGAACTACGGCAGTGTAAATCCTGAGGACCATCTTAGGTGAATTTCTTGCTTCAGGCGTAGAAAGCGACGTATGCTCTCATTACTCTGTGTTCTATGTTTAGTTCCAGTTGTGCTTGGGGTCAAGCATGACGCCAAGATGCCTTGCACTGGAGGATGGAGTAAGTGTTTGGTTGTTAAGACGTGGAAGCTTGAAAGTCGGTATTTTGTACTAAGTGGCAAATAGCATCAATTCAGTTTTGCTCGGACTAACGCCAAGTCAATAAGTTGTGGCCTAATCGCATAGCTAAGTCAGAGCCCTCTCTGTGATTTCTATCGCACTATAATCTTCAAGCATTTAAACCAATGTACATCGAAACCTAACTTGTGCGTGCATTAGAAAAAAATTTGACTGGGGGGCCAGTCCTGTACTTCCCACCTGGTATTGCGTTATGTCAAACCTAAAATTATTTCCAATAACACCTCAACGTGCTTGTTGTCCAGTACACCTTTTATAAAAGCATTTCTTCAAATATCTTAGCATCCACCGGACCGATTTTACTCAAAATCTAATCAGCTCTAAGTTTCATTGAGACAAATCAAACAAAAAAACCGCAAGATCGAACATTGTTCCGTTCTCCAGTTATTGAAGGAAAAAAAATGTTTACACACACACGCACATACGAACATTCGCACACACGCACACACAGACATCACTTCGAAAATGGGTGTAAATGATTTCTAGTGTATCGTAATCAGTGTTGTCACTTTCCCACTAAAGTGGTAGATCTACCACTTTTTTGCTATATTTTCACAATCTACCACTTCTACCACGGAAGTCAAAAATTCTACCACTATTTGCTATCTTGACAAAAAATAAATCCAGCAATGACAATGAAAAAAAATTACTATATTTTTTACAAAAATTCCTATTTTCTCTCTAAATTTTATTGATATTTTATTTAAATCCAGCCATTTACGAAATCATGCACTGTATTGTTTCTGTTTTCTCATGTCTCATTACACTTGATTAAATTCTACCACGAAAAATCTGGATCTACCACTTTTTTTTGGCTTGATCTACCACTTTTTGTAAACGGGAAGTGACAACACTGATCGTAATGTGAAGCTCTGTTAAAATCTCGAACTTTTTTTTTTGGGCGATTGCAATACTTCCCCTATGGAGGTGGGAAGAAAAAAATAAAAATTTATGTCAACAATGTTTTTGGACCTTAATGCCTATTCACTTTAACCTAATGCTAGAGTATTTTTGTCTTTGGTTATATTTGGAACTCCACTCGGATGAAGTCGCAAGTTGAAAAATGGTTGCTATATTTCATGAAACACTTTATATAATATTTGTTAGGATTTATTGTGTATTTTTTTTACAGCAATCGCTTTATCATTAAGGGACTTTAGCCAAACAAGGCTCCCGCAATGATTTCTGTAGGAGGTGCAAAGGTGAAAAAGAGAAAAAATGTACGCTTTCAGTGCGCTCCCATCATCATCAAACAAAGTATTATACATTTGTAGAATATTTGTCCAATGATCTAAATGATCTGAACACTTCCAATCTAAACTTTTACGTTTAGAGTTGTTTTGGGTTTATAGAGTAGATTGGGATTTCCAGCCGTAGTCTTCGCAGTGATATCACTGGACCACTCCCAACTGTATATCTAGGACTTGCCACAAGATGGACAGTGAATACCTTATCACATTGACCATAAGCTGGACGAAGCGAAGTTGCGTCTTAGACGCCTTTTACCGACATTCTAGAAGATTGGGTAAGAGATCGGGCCTATCTCCTATTTGACCTTACTTTGTATTACCTTCTGTATATTGACAGCCTGATTCTTGGCCCACATTGACTTCTAAGAATTGTTCTAACACCAAATGAGGAATTTTTTGTTTTTTGTTTTGATGTTTGTTCTATTAAAGCGCATTGAAATGTTTATGGAGCGTGGAGTAAATAATTGAATGGGATGTTACATCATTGGTATTTAATTTCTTCCCAATTCCGTTATTACTATTTTTTGGAATTTAAATCTAAGGTTTTTGTTAGGAAATCGAAGAGTACCAAATAAGTGAAACATATGCATGTGTATGTAGGCGCAACTAGTGTTATTGTATGGTCTTGAACCCGATTGTAAGACCTTCTTTAGCATATGCGTCGGTTGTATGGTGGAATAAGCTTTCACGCAAAAATCTGACTAATACTTTCACTAAACATTTTTTTATATATGTATTTACTTGATTCAAAACTTAAGTAACTCGGCTGCAACAACCCACCAGTAGAATTTTTAGTATAACTTTTTGTCATAGTCTTTCAAGCAGAAGTCTGCCATTTAACGCGAAGTCAGAGTTCTCTCGAAACACCGCACCCACGGAAAGAAAAATTAAATTTGTCTGGACGGTCAAGCCATCACAAATCTACCATCCAGATCACATCAGGTCAGGGGATGAAAAAAAAACCTCAAACTGTTTGCCAGTCACAAAGACGTCCGCATATCGTTACCGACTCACAAAGGTATCAAGAGGAACTTAGAAATCAGACGAACTGGCAACCGACGAAACACTGAAAACACAGTGGGAGTCCAAAAAAACAAGCCTTTTGATGTGTGAAGTAGAAACATTTCTCGTAAAGAAACCAAATAATCAATAGTGAAAACCTTTAAAACCAAAAATAAGTGGAGGAATTTAAATGTAATAATTGAAGTGGACAGCGAGAGCTTCCATAAAATCTTGAAAATGGATGTTATAAAATTAGGATGGGTGAAATGCAATGTAAGAAAATATTACAATTTAACAAGATGTTTTAAATGTCAAGTTTATAACCACAAAGCAAGTAATTGTAAAAACAAATTGGCATGTATCAAGTGTGGTAGCGAACATGGAATTAATGACTGTAAAAATAGTGAAAATAAATGTATTAATTGTGTAAAACTTAACGCGTCCTTAGGAATGGACTCAAACTGTAATCACAGCGCCAACGATAAATGCTGTCCAGTTTTCCTAAGGAAATTAAAAGTGCTAAAAGACAAAATTCGGTATTAGCATATCTTGTTTACAAAACTAAATGTATGATGTTAAACAGTGAATGTAACGTGAATTTAAACATTAATGGAGCAGTAATGAAACAAGTTCGTGAAATAAAATTTGTTGGAATATTGCTAGATAGTGGCTTAAATTTCAAAAACCATATGAAATATGCTCTTCAATATTCTGCTCTTCAATATTTATGGGAAATGTCGAGAGTATGAGACAACTTCAGCTCCTACAAAACAAAGCAATGCGAGTCATTCTTGGTTGTAATTCATATACGCCAATTGCATGGATATTGTCATGCCTGCGGTGGATGAATATCAAGGAGAGAGTCACTTACAATGCTTGAGTGCTTGTGTTTAAGATGAAACACAATTTGGTGCCTGAATATCTCTCATCGAATTTGCAATATATACAGGATGTTCAACCTTATAACTTAAGATCGAATTCAAATTTTCGTTTGAAACTTTAATGAGACAATAGAACACAAAATATGTTAATGTGTATAAAGGTTTAAAAATGTTTAATGAACCAATGTTAGTGAACTAAGGATATTTAAGAAAGTGGTCACAAATCACATTAAATTACATGTTTCCTAATTTATGTATTTCCTAAATTATGTATTACCCTTGATATTAATGTAAACCGCATCCTATAATTTTAATAGTATTTTTTATAGTTATATATACTAAATAAATATATACATACAAGGGCGTAGAACCTGGACTACGCTCCAACAGAGCATAATCACTGGTACCGATACTTTGTGCTAGTGATATGTAATATCCAGTACTAATACCGCGATAGCTATCTACGTACGTAACTCTATCTATCTATAGGCTTAAGCCGAGCGCAATTAAGGCTGATCGTGAGAAACATGCATATACTGGGGCTCATGGAAGTATCCACTAGTGAGATCCGGACCCGAAGCACTAGGTGCTTGATATCTTAACATTCAGAAAGCAGACCGATTCTACCAATTATATGCTTCGCTAGTGTCAACTGTATAATTGCACCCGTTCTTCTTTAACTGCGTTGGGGGTAATGTTTTAAGGCAGAAATGGAAAGCTAGATGATTTTACCCGACGCACTGTAAAGAAGTTTAACTTCTGGTGTACATAGGTACCTCTAGTGGTACGCGCATAATTTTGTTGGGCAGTGAATAATGTTGGTATGGTGGATACGAAGAATATGAAATCAACCATTTGCTTTGGTGGAAATTGTATTGGCGGCATATTCCAAATACCTAGCGTGGCAGCACTGGCGAAACAAAGAGGACGATCAGCAGTAGAGTGACAGCAGTAGTAGTAGAATTACGCATGTGGACAGTCGCATTTGTTTTAGTTGTGTAAAATGTGTCAACTAATTAAATAAAATAAAGTACGTTTATTATTAGTGAAGTGTTTTATTTTACCCAACCCGGCCTGTTTCAATACATATGTGATGATGGTGAAAACGATGCTCATAGACCTGCGTGAAGACCGTATTCCAATTCGTCGCACCATGAATAATTGGGACAATTATTGTGAGTCGAATCAGACCATAGATGTCAATTTCGTTGGCCATATTAACGCCGCCATCTTGAATTTTAATAATATGAAAGTGTTAAGATATATTGTTTCGGACACCATGCATAAATGCCAATTTTCAAGTTGAGCGGATATGTGAAAGTGGGTAAAATTCACTTCTAAACAAACAAACACATGAAGTTAAATAAACAAAAACTTGAAAAAATGTGTTCATTAGAGGAAAGACGAAGGAGGTACCGATGTACATTGGTATTAATTGCTTGCGAGTTGTAGTGATGAGGAAGCACAAAGCTACTAACAACACATTCGGGTTGTACGACTTAAGGAAATAATTCCTGTATTTTATTTTTGAAAGGTACACCAGAGTGTAGGTTTAAGGGTTAACTGATGAGCATTTGACGTATGCATGTACTGCGGGTGAAATCCTGAAGGGGCTGAATGCAACTCGCTTCTTCTCTGGAGCACTATTTGTGAAAAGATGGTAAAATAATGAGAGACGGGAATCATTTCTTCGGTGTTCAAGCAATATCTAGATTATTCAGAATAGTTTTTAGTGTCCTAGCCTAGATGTGAGCTTTGGGCGAATGAACCAGAACAGAAGGATTAAGTATTTTTGCATCGTTTGCCATGCCATTTAGCCATGAATGGTCACTCACCCACTTTGGCGCAATGAGTAGAGTTGTCCCTAGTAGATTTAATGCAGAGATCTTTGAAAATGAGGTGGCGGTGGGGAGAGTTGAAACACGTTGTCAAACTAAAAAAATTGTAGTAGGACATACATACATATAATGCTACAACAAATTCAATTTAAAACTATCTTTGCATCTTTGCAAGCAACTGAATCCACTCATCAGCAAAAAAGAAAATATCAAGCAACTCAAATCTACAAACAAACTCATATTTCCAGGATCAAAACCACTTTTACTCCATCAAGGCATCACCGGCAATATAATGCGGAATGAGAATTTTATAATTGCTTTTGTTCAAAGACCCCATTGTTCATCGTCCACCCGGTGGTGGTGTGCGTTCGGCAACATGTGTGCATTTTCTCAGAAATACTTAGCACAAGTGAAGAACCATTACAGTGTACAATTGTTTCCATTAACCTGAACAAGAAATACATATACATCAAGGATGATACTACAGTATCTACTCCTCCTATATCTTGTTTTAATTTTAAGAAGAACATTTTTGTTGTGAGAAATTTCATTAAGGATGAAAACGCTTCAAGAAGGACTCGTGTATCGTAGGTGATGAAATAAGAAATTCAATCAAAGATCTGTAATGGATATGACGCGTATTTATTATTCAGAGGAACAACACTTTGAGTTACTTGTTTTGAAAGTTTTCAAGGAGATGTTTCGGAGAAGTGAGAATAGTTTACAGCATGGTAAAGTTAGAATGGAAAGCAGTGACAAGTTAAAAACGTATTAATATTGTTAATATAGAAGTAAAAATGAACTTATGTGTATATCTCAGATGATTCCTCTTACTTTGATGCCTGGCATTGTTGAATCAATTGGTTCATGTCAAAGGTCATTAAATTACATATTTGAAAGTATATTTTTTTTTTGGGTAATGAAGGCTAAAATCTGGGAAACCAATGAGACTCGCACTTCACCAAAAATACCTCCTTAATTATAACTAATCAAATCGAAAGGTCGACGAATGATTTTGCCTTTATATTAGCCGTGTTTTTTTGATAATTATACTCACTTCAGTCAAAAAAACGATCTATACTCACTTCATCCACAGTACCAGCCGCACCAACCAATTGGTTTGCGGCACGATTTCTTTTTTTTCATTTGACAGTTTGCTAATGTCAAAACCGAGGAAAAGCAACAAATACGATCGGCTAAGAGCTAATTTATGAGATTTTTTGCGCTCTGGTGGTCAACTTATGTAGTTCTATCCTCACTTGCTGCTACTGGGAAACTTATCGCCACTTGGGTTGTTGTTATTGCTTTGTGTGTAAAATCTTACTGGACTTACTTACTCTCAAAAAAACACGGCTATTGTTAAGTCAATTTTAAAAAGGGATTTAAAAACAAGTTTTCATAATTTTCGTACTATAAGTTCGTGAGGCTAAGCCAAAGCACATACTGTAGCTGTGAGAAATTATAGTCGAGTATTGATTGCATTCTATAAACTTGGATTTGTTCTTAGTTATAAATTCTTCTTTTAAAGTTTGGTATTTATTTATTTGAAAAAAAGAATTAAAATATGAAATATTGAAGCACTTCATGCTTTTTGAAAAACCATTTGCATACTTTCACATGATTCATAAACATTGTATTTTACAAAATCCTGTGCATACTTTTATGTAGTAACTTTAAGCTTTGTATCTCATATATTATAATTCACACTTCCTTGCTGTAAGAATTAAGTTAAGGATACCCAATAAAATAATTTTTGACGAGTTTGTGCGGAATAACGTGTACGAGTATTGTTTTGGATTACCAAACGTATTAGTAAGTACGACCTTAGAGAAATTGTCCAAACACCGTGGTATTCCAGAAACGACGATATCCACAGAGATCTCGGAATTCCTGCAATCGAAGCGGAAACCAGAAGCTTCGCGCGAAAACATAGAAACCGAATAATGGGACATGTTAACAATACAGTCCTAGCAATATTGGATGATAGCAATTTATTTCGCCGACTACAAAGGACAAAACCTTGCGACTTGGCGGGATAAGGACTAACCGCGATTAAATTGCGGAACATGCAGGGTCTTTCATTGGAAAGTAACCTGCCAAACGTTTTAATTCGTGATAAAAAAATTGCTTGATAAGTTTTAATTTAGTTGCAATATCGAACGAACTTAAATCGAAGGGAGGTGTTTTTAGTCAGTAGGAATCTGACACTACTATGAGACACTATCCTCATAGTGTCTATGTAAGATTTTCACCTACCCTTGGGAAAAAAAAAAATAAAATCTGTTTGCTAAGCCTGGCCATGGAGAGCATACAGCTGGAGTCACAACTTCTTTCTGATTGTTGTGGCAGAGGCGCTGTCGGCAGCGATGCCTTCCCAAAGCAGGGATCGAATGAAATTTGGAGGTCATTTCCTCCCCATGTTTATAAAATCCTACTAATATTATTAATGTGAAAGTTTGAATAATTGGAGGTTAGGTACTTCTTAACACCTAAACGGCTGAACGGATTTGGATGAAACTTCGTTTTATTTCTAAAGAATACATATTTCCTTAGGAAACAGCAATTTATTTAGTTTTATTAGAAAAGCAGTGACCTGCGTAACTCTGCCAGCGGCACTTTGTATGGATCGTAAATCATGATCGTCTGTGCGACTTGGGTCGCTATTCCTTTTATTTTTGTTGCTTCCTTTTATTTGAAGTGGGTATGCCTATTCTTTGCATCTAAATGATCGGAGCTCGCCTGCTCCGTTATTCATGAGAAGGTAGAAATAAAGAGAGTATTCCACTGCAGGAATAAAAAAAGTACAAAGAATTTATGAAAAAAAAAATAGAAATTTCTATTTTTTTTTGTGATTATTTCCGAAGTTATGTGTTTTAATGGATCCATAGTTTGTCCCGCTGAAAAAGGAATTCGTAAAGACATGAAAATATGGAAAGTTTTATGAGTTAAGTGGGTAAGTTGAAGCTTAGTTTTGTTTAACGTGCTGCATAAAGACCCATTGAATTACCGCAAGTTTATGATCATAGGTGAATTTTGGTATAGTGGTAGGACGTATTTTCTTTCCGCTGAGGCTCGGGTTATAAGAGAGAAAACTGGCTGTGTTCGTCCACAGCCTCCCTTGCAAAAGTCTGCTATACTTAGTCGACTAAGGTAAAGTAATGATAAATATCCTATCCGATCGCTGTGGTTCAGCGCTTAGTGTGTTGGATTGATGAGTAAAGATAATTGTAAAGAATTGTATTAATGCCTAAATAGACGAGAATGATGGAGCTATAAGTTGGAATTCCAGTTCTCCTGATGCGTTACTTTTGTGCTTCAAGACTATTCAATAGTAACAGGCTGTGGATCACAGAGTTGGAACGAAATGTGATCAAGGCCATTATTCTCATAGGAGCGACGCGAAATGCAGGTGCGTTTAAAATTGCATCTGTTTTATCTTTTCTTGGCTTTATACCTTCAACACCAATTTCATGACCAAGATATTTCAAAATACATTTTTCACGATGAACTTTGACATGGTATTTTTTAAATCTCTGAAGAACCGATAGTAAATTTTGCCTACATTCCTCATAATTTTTGCCCCCAATAAGTATGTCATCAATGAAGCATTTCACAGACTTTAAACTATCGGCAACACATTGAAAAGTTGAGGTAGCTGATTTAACCCCAAATGGTCAACGGGTATATCTAAATAGAAGTATTTATGGTCATATATTTTTGAGGAGCTTCGGATAAGACTACTTGCTGAAAAGCACCTTGAAGATCTAAGATACAAAAACACCCACAATTTGCTAGACTGGCCAGGATGTCATCTATCCTTGTAATAGGATAGTGATCAGTTTGCACAAACCGATTCACAGTTGATTTGCAGCCAACAAGAATTCTAACTGTTCCATCCTTCTTCTCAACAGGCACAATTGGAGAAGCCCATTCGCTGTATTTCTTTTTTTAGTAATCTTTCTAATTCATTCTCTACATTGTCGCGCAATCCATAAGGTCCTATGAATCCTATGAAGTATTGACGAAGCATTTTTCTCCACTATTATCTCTGCAACGTGGTCCTTTATCAACCCATCAAAATCATCAAAGATGCTAGGAAATTTTGCAATAAAATCGTTTTCTACTTTTGCCATATTTACACTTTTTACCATAAACAGTTTTCTAAAGTCAGTAAACATTATATTTAACCAATTCCGGCCAAGCAACGGAACGAATTCTGTTTTAGAACAAACAACAATCAACTCAAGCATTAGACAATCGTTGTTAATGCTTCCAATTTTCGAAACGCATGCAGTAAAACAACCTAAAACTGAAACTAATTCTCCAGTAATTACACTCAAATTTTTAGAAAAAGGTTTTAGATGAGTAGAATTCTTAAAATATTTGTTGTATGTAAAATTTAAAATAATCGAAAAACATGCACCCGAATCTACTTTCATATCAATTTCAATTCCATTTATCTTAAGTTTAATAATACGAGAATTACCATTCGTATAAGAGCCTTGATTACCTAATGTGAGATGAGAGAAGTTATTATTTAAATCATTGCTTAAATCTACCTTATTTACTTTACTGTACTTTTTATTTGCTGAGTAGTCGTCGCCTCTCCTATTTTTAGCGTCTCTTAAATTACAGCGATTTGAATAATGACCCCACTTTTGGCATCTATATATTCAGGAGAGCCATTTGAAGTTTTTTGAAACATTAAAAAATTATTTTCTTTGTTAACAAAAAACAAAACTCAAATTTGTTTAAATAAAAATAAATTTTTAATATGTACAACGTTTTTAAGACGGACTAAAAAGTAAAAAAATAATTTTTCAAGTTTCTAGCTGTACTGGAAGTCCGAAATCTTTTTTGCGTCACACTTTTCCATAGAATGCTCCCAGATAAAAGTTTTCACGTTAAAAACAACAACAACGAAATTTTGTTTCTAAAAATCAACTGCCAAGCTATCGGCAACCAAGCAATGTTCTGTTTCGCCTTGGCTTTTTTGTTTTGCCTTATGCGGTGTGTGTTGCGCCATAAGCAAGTGTTCAACAATCAACAACGACGCTGATTTAAAACATTTTTGCCTCATTCGGTGTGTGTTAGCCGTATGCAAAGCCATGTATTTTCGACAATCGTATACACCCTTACAGGTATTTATTGGTCTTGTTATCTACAATTTTTGTTTGTAGTCAGTACAGCCAATAATAAGCATCGCCCTTAACTCTTATAATCAAATCCAAGAAGCGGCATAGTCCCTTTTTTAAACCTAACAACGTGAAGTTCAAGTAGAACATCCTGCATTTAAAGAAGTGGATGTAATCAGTAAAAGCAATCTCAATGGACATATGGAAGCAAATGATACTTCACTTAACAAATTTGTATTTTGTATTTTTTTTTAGAGTTTTCGTTATTAATGAACGTAGATACAGGGAAGTTATTATATTTTGTTTTTTTTTCAACGCACACCAAACGAAATATAAAAGCAAAATGATTTGTTTTGTTAGATTGTATTTTGGTTGGTGTGTGTTGAAATTAAAAACGTTTTCTTGACTCGCTTTCAGACAGCTACCAGAAAGTCTGGTGCTGCCGTCCACCATCCCTTACATCGCGCTCCGATATCGACCTACTCAACCGGAGGCGCTCCTCAGTGCTCTGAACGACGTCTCGACCGTAGTTGAACCGGCTGTCCACAGTTGTCCGGGCAACATGGAAGATTAACGGTACCGCTAACCTATCCCGGATCAGGCCTTCCTGGTCAAAATACAGAAAAGCCTCTGGGGGGACGAAGCCGTTAAGGCGCACCCTCTCGTGGTACATTGGATTGGGGTAGTAAGCCCCAGAGATCAGGTTGCTGACCGAGATCAGGTTGCCCTCGAGTAAGCTTCACAAGGAAATTGTCCACTCTGATTAGGTTCGCCTTGTTGTACAGGACCTCATTGGAAAATAATTTTCTGGTGTTCTGTATAAGCGAAGGCAAGACCTAAGACAAGCCCTCTCAAACACCCGAATCCTTTCCATCAAGCTTGCCCGCACGTTGAACCACACGAGACAACCATATGTTAGCATTGGCCGGATAAGGGCCGTATAGCAGATTACCTTCACCCTCGCATCGAGTTGGCTGTTGTAAAACAGTCTCTTTGTAAGGGCAAAAGCAACTCGGGCTCTGGCCAGAGCAGCATCTATATGTTTGTTAAAATATAGATAGTGATCTAGCCAGATCCCGAGGTATCTGACTACACTTTGACTCGCAAATGGTTGCCCGTGCTGTCCCACTATTGCGAACTTTCGCTATTTCTTTCTGGTATCCCTAGAGGCCCCAGACAACGGCGTTTCTGACTTCTGAAAGTTGATCGTCGCAATATCGCTGAATCTCATCGAAGTCACGCTGCAAGAGAGTGACAATAACCTCGATCTTTGGACTTGATCTGTACGCAATCAAGTCGTCTGCATACGCAATAGCATGTTGAAGAGAGCCTACGAGATCACTCGTGTGAATGTTGAACAGGATCGGCGAATTTACTGCACCATATTGCAGACCATTTTTAACTTCGAATGTAACAGCAGAAGTCACATTGCCATTTTTCACAATGAACCGTCTACAGGTCAGCATGCTACATAGCATGTACCGCACTGGTTTGCTTATGGCCAACCTGCCCCTCTAACCATACGGTGTCGAAGGCCTTCTCCAAGTCAACCAGGCAGACATCCGTGCATTGGTTCTTGCATTTGTGCCATTAGATATCCGATACCAGTTTAGACGCGGCATGTTTTGTATCATGCTCCGCCTTGAAATCGAATTGATTATCCGGAATTATTTTATTGTCCTCAACCCACTTAGCCAGGGCTCTATGGACCACTTTTTCAAATACTTTGCTGATGTTCGGCAAGAGACTTATTGACCGGAGATTCACCGGATTTGAGCTACCTTTATCCCTTTTGGGAAAAGCATGCACCACCGCTGTTTTCCAATGCGCTGGATAATGTGCATTATTCTTTCTAAGTGAGTCGAAGATCGTTTGGAGTTCTAGCTTCGATATGAACGGGGGATGAACCCTTTGATCGGCGATGACATTATTTGCCATATTATCGTCATTGAACTAGGTGAAACCGGTGTTCTCAAATCGGCAGTTCTGTATATCACTTCGAAGGTCGTGGTTGTGCACAAGGACGCGATTCTCCAGGTCGTGGTTTGGGCGAATGCTAGCATTCACCTTATACACTTCCTGAAAAGCCGCTTCAATGTCTTCCACTTTCTCCTGGGGATCCTCGAACACAAAGAAATTGTCATCATCGACTGCGTTCCCTGGATCTATGCCTGCTGTAATAAGACATAGCAAGTCGTTAATATTTTTCCTCCGACATATTTTATTTATTTACGGGAATATACTCGGGTTGTTGGATTTTACAGCCCGAATTTTGTTGTTCCAGTGCAAGTTTACAGAAAGTCTTTTCTTTAATTAACTGTTGGACGTTTGTTACCGTCGTTTCGCCCTCCGCAGTATCAGGGACAAGGGTTTCCGACTGCTCAATGAAGGAATAGTCGTGGGTGATTATTTTATGGGCGCCACGCGATTACCCTTTGTCCCCTAAAGCTTTACGACGTCGAATCGCGACGATGCCAATAAAACCCGCTAAGACACGTACCTATACCTGAAACAAAAAAAAAAAAAACAAAAAAAAAGAACCGAAGGAAACAAAGACACCGAGCCCCAGCGCTACAGCAAAACAAGTCCACCACCGTATCGTCCCCGATCGAACGACAATGAAAGTCAGCACTTAACTCTGTAATATAATATAATTATATAATTATATAATAGATATCATTGATAAAAAAAGAAAAAAAAAATAACAAAAAGAACCACTGCACCGCAGGTACAATAGAAAGAACCCAAATTAAAAAAAAAGGTATGTAACAAATGAGAAGAAAAAAAAAATATATAAAAATTCACTACGAGTGCCCACCAGGAGGGATTGAACCCACACACGAGAGAGTTCGGATCCGACCCCTTTCGTTCACATATAAAATTTAACGTTTATCTCTGCTTCCTTTTTGCTTTTCTCCCACTGGGGTCGTCTAGGTACTTAAAGACATGGAGTTCAATCGAGTTGGGGTCGCAAACACAATTAAGAGTCTACTCTTAGGGTACTGATATACCCCGAGCAGTTGACTAGTATTTTCGGAGTCACTTTGGTTTTTGATTAATTAATCGCGCCCTCGGTATTTACTTAATAAGGTCACCGCTCACACTATCTTTTAACTTGGGCGCACAAAAAACAAAAATCATCACGCTTCTGGAACTTTGACCAGAACCCCGTTTCACCCGCGGATTCGTTTTATTCTGCTTTTGGTTATCTGTTTAAATTTTCCCTTTTTCTTGTTGTTTAACGTTTTCCGCCCACCGACTCGGATATTCCAAACCTTAACACCACGAATCTTAATTTTTTTTCTTTTATCGTTTTTTTTTTCCTTTTTATTTCACGTCCCGACTCGACTATCTCCACAACTCGTCCGCCTCGTTTTCTAGCTCACGTTCGACTGTCCAGTTTCTTTTTCCTAACCCGTTTACTATTCCCAATTTCTCCCGTTCCGTGGTCAGTTATTTGATCATCCGATCCTTGATCATAACAACTGACCCACGCTAGCTACTACTACGATCGATGACTGTACTAAGTCCCTAGCATTGTCTATAATTTTTTTCCTTATGGCTAACGATTAAGAAAAAAAAGAACGAACATGCCGCCGACTCTCTAGATTCGAACTCGTACCACCCGGTTAAAATACCGAACTCTTGCCCATCTAGCTACTCCAGTGTGTTGGGGTGGCTTAACCCAAATGGGGGGCCTTCATTCTGGAAATGCGAAAACCTTACAGATGTTAGATTTGGAGAGAAAGCTTTCGCATGGAAGCTAACACCGAACCATAACACGTTTTTGATCAACGACTTGAGTTGCCTTATCTCCGAGTTTTGTCTGTCAGTAAACCGTCTGTACAAGGTTTTTAGTCTCGACAGCAGTCTACTTTTCCTGTTCGTGTAGTGCGTCAGTTGTTGCATTGCGGAATGTGTCAACGTTGTTAGTATGTTGATACCGAGGTATCGTACTGTCCATCGTTCGTTTGATTGTCAGGTCAAGGTCTTTTAGGTACCTATCAATCTCTTCGCTTGACAGATTCCTATTGGTCGGTGCGTAGAGCGAGTTCGAAGAGAGTGCTCTTGTCAGTACTCTGGAGAAGCGTGTCCAACGTGTCCTACTGTAATTGTAGGTGTATGTTGGGACATACTCCTCCAATTCCGCAATTTCGTTAGGAATCCTAATGGCGGCACTAAATCCACAATGGTCACTGTCATACACAAATGTGTGTAGACAGTTTATCGTTTGTTGGTTCGTGTCGGTCAGTTGTAGCTGTGAGTCGTACAGCAAAAGATCCATATACGAACCGCTTCTGGGAAAGGACGGACTATCTGTAGCTTCCAAATCGAGTCTATTCTCGACACTGTGCAGACCCCACCAATTGAATAGTGAGTTCCCCCTAGCATTAGGTATATTATTTCCCCAATCTCCATGTTTGGCGTTAAAATCTCCGGCCAAGAGGTAATAATTCTCCCCGACTCCAGCTTAAGACATCGAAAAAGTGTCTCGAGCTCTGAAATAAATAAGTTGGATTGAGTAGCTTCAGGTGCATAGACCGAGACTATGTACATCTTCTTTCCACTAAGGAGAGAGATGCGCACGATACACGCTTCCAGCACCTGGAACCTTCGCACTTCACCGCTGTACACGACCCTATGTTTCAAGCCTTTCCGAATGAAGATCGCAACACCTCCTCATCGTATGGAGTTGGATCGGTTTCTTCTAATATTTTTATAATCTATGTGCCTCAGCTTATATTTCTGAGTTAGCTTAGTTTCGCTAACCAGAAGTACATCAGGGCATCGGCCTTTAAGCAACTTATAAAGTACAACTCTTCGTTCGATTCTTATCAGTGAATTTACATTAACCGCAAGGATCTTTAAGGGAATCTCTTCGGGCGTATCCATTATGACTGGAGGTGCGCTAGGCCCGGCAGAAGCGCGTAGGTCCACCCGCGTAATAAATAATTGTATTCCGTCTGCTATTACTCCCTTCGCCATGATGTGGTTGCTGCGGCAACTAAAATTCTTTCGGTAGAAGAGGCGATAAACACACAATCCGAAAAAAAGGGAAAAAATAACCCTTAAGCCATAAATCTGAATATGCGTCAGAGTTATCAATGGACATTTGAAAATGGTCATTATTTTGTGAAAACAACTGTCAAAAACCTAACGAACAGACTGAAAGTGAGTTAATATTGCATTGTCATCCAGTTCTGATCTATGCTTAAAATTTCAAGTCTCTAGCTCATCGGGAAGTAAGTTAAAAATCAATTGCAAGATTTTTACCGAACAGACAGACACCAAAGCGACCTAATAAAAACGTTTTAAAAATAAAAGTAATGGATAGAATTAATTTATTTTAAAATAATTTCTTAACTCGTGTTTAAGTCGCGTTGTGTTTTCAATTCTTCTAATATAACGCGGCAAAGCGTTCCAGAGTCGGACGTAAGGGATGAGTAACGTGGATGGATTGACTGGCTAGATCTGTTTGAGGATGCCATTCTAATGCGTTCATAGAGATAAGAAGGTTGACGGGATAACAGGAGGTTAGAAAACAAAGTAAGGGTGCGAAGCTGGAGGTAGTTATCAAATGGCATGTCATAAAGCCACCGACGGAGATGCGTAGTCGATCCAACCTTTGTAAGGCGAAGATGTACCTAACCGTATTGTTAAACGCAACATTAAGTCTTCGTTTACTAATAGAGCTACACTTGCAGAAGAGTTCACACTCATAAGTCAGCGTAGGTATGACCAATGCCTTTACGAGCATAAGGTGCGTTCTAATGGGGGTAAAGCATTGCATGGCCCACAAAGTGTGAAGGATCCCATACGTTTTACCGACGATGCTACTAATATGATTATCCCATGTTAAGTTTCGATCAAAGATCACACCAAGATTTTTAGCTTTTTCCACGTATTCTATAGGGGCATTGTTTAAAACAATAGCGGGAAGATTTGAAACATCCAAGGGTTTACGAGAGATAACTAGGCATTTCGACTTACTGGGGTTCAGAAGGCCATTCCGTAGCAGTCGTTAAAGCAGCTCACATAGTGTTCAACAAGACCCAATGCGCAACTCATATACAGTTGAACGTCATCAGCATACATATGCAGAGAGCAGAACTGAGGAATGGACAAAAGATCATTTCTATAGAGGGAAAACAAGAGAAGTCCTTAAATCGATCCCTAAGGGATACCACTGGTAGTTGGCAGAAAATCAGATAGATTACGGTTTGATTCAACAGCTTGCATTCTGTCATCACGAAGACATCAGTTTAATTAGAAATTCGTGACAACCGCCGACTGGCCCAGAACATTTTTCTACCCTGTTACACTATATGGCAGTCTGGCAGAATTTTTGACATTTATTGTCTGTCACGAACAACTGCCAGATAGTTTTTAATGGCGTATGCTGTCAGACGCATATGTCACCCTATTAGATTATATGGCAGTTGCCTGACATATGCTTTCTGAAAATCGTCTGGCAAGCCGTCAAAAACACAAAGCAGTATTTTTCCTCGATTGTAATGTTTCGTGCTCATACGTATGAAGTAAAAGAAATATGTGTGGATATGTTTAATGGATAAAAAATTGATAAACTATTTGAATCACATCAATTATGAAAAAAGTAACAAAAGAAACAGAAACTTGTACTGCGCTGTGTGCGTTTGGTTTAAGATGAGTCAATAAACTTTTGTAATTTCAATTCATCACTTGCAACTGAGGGGGAATGGCGATGATGGGAGATAAAAAAAGGTGAAAAGGGGTTAAGTGTGGATGGACCGCAAACATCTACACGATCCGACATTCGGCCGTCTTAACTCGACAACCGCCTCTGCATCCGGATGTCCACCTGCACGGCTTCATGCCGTCTGCTGTTGCAGTCGTCTTCATCGGTCCGCCGTGGCCTACCAACTTTTCGACCTCGTAGCGGTCATAGTTATTTACCCAGGACACTTTGTATGACCCAAGAACTTCGGCTTAAGTTTGAGCCCTGGGTCAAATGCATTAAATACATACTTAGATTTATGCCAAGTCGCTAGAAATCGTCTATCCCTATGGAACTTTCCAAGATGAAAGATAGCAAAAAGTGTCACCATTCCAATATTGAAAAAATGTTTGATATCAGTTCAGTAGTTCCACAAATACTTAAAGATCCATCCAACCAAATCATTGTACACACCCTTTCCCCTTTGCGACAAAACAGTGAAACAATAGAATTTAATGCGAAAATAGAACGAAACAGCAAAAATTCACAACAACAATGCTACATCTCTACACGAACTTCAAACTAAATTTCCTGCAAGATCGTTCTCTATGGCATTTCGGAATTTTCGCAGTGCCATATAAAAAAATATGGTAGCACACTGCCATATTAGGAAGAATAGAGATTTGCCTAAACTCATCTCCTTTAGGTGTTTTGGAAACGGGTATTACTTTCGCCGCTTTCCAATATATTCCAAATAATATGTGTAATATAGGGTAATAAAACAGGCAAAAGCGCTTTAAGAAATATGGGATGCATCTCATCAAGACCAATTGCGTTAGACTTGATAGAAAGTAAACCTTTCACTACATCAGTTCCGTTTACTCCAGTAAAACTGAAACAAGGACTAGAAACTGTTGGAGATGGGAAGCTAGATGTTCTCGAGCCAGGGGAAGCGTCACTTGTATGTAGTGTAGATTTTAAGGACGAAAATACAAATTTTCGATTAAGTTCGTTGCAGTCTACATCTTCAGTGCTATTAGATTTAGACTTGCCAATACCGATGATCCGGAGGTTAATCCACAACTGTTTTCCCCCAATAGAAGGATTCAGTCGATTGGAGTAGGCGTGGCATTTTCCTGTACGAATATCTAGGACAACTTTGTTGCGTAAATAATAGTAATTTCGACGGAGTTCACTTAACCGTTAAGGCTTCCAGAGGTTATAGGCAGAGTTACGTTGTTGCATAATTTGGCGAATACGGTTAGTGAGCCAAGGCTGTCTCTGCGGTTTAGTAGTTTTCGTAGTTAATGGCACATGCCTGTTATACAGATTTACTAAGATTTTATTTATGAATTCTACCTGTAGATTGGATGATGGTATCCAGTAAATGGTTTCCCAATTTATGCTCATGACGTGTTCGTGCAGTAAAGAATAATCAATGTTCTTAAAATCCCTATATTCGAATGGTTCGGCTTCTGGTGATACTTTAAAATCAAATGCTAGATAAATCAGATCATGCCATGAGAAACCTGGTGCTGACAGTTGATCGTAAAGCCTCACTTTCTTCAAGTTATTAACCCAAAACACATCCAACAGGGTGGGGAGGTGTTCAGAGAAATGGGTTGGTGTAGTGACGTCAACTGGAGATAAGTTAAATGCACTCATACTTTCGATCGGATCATTTTCGTTCAATAAATTGCCGTTAAAATCTCCACACATTATTATATTGGGACAAACTACAGAGATTTCTTCCAATAGTGCTAAGAGAGGGTTTATATTGATGTTTCTATTGGGCCTGTAGACTACACCAACCAGAAGCTCACCTTCGTCGCTGACTAAGTCAACAAACAGATAATACGTCTCGTCACCATGCTCGGATGAACATCTTCTCCTACACCTTATACCTTTCCCCACGTAAATTGCTACAACTCCGCCTACTCCATTCATTTTATCCGAGCGGAAAACTCTATATCCCCTTAGACGGCACATGATAGTCTTAATACTATTTATGAGCCAAGTTTCAGATACACAGATAACATCAACATGAAATTTTTATTAAATTTTTTTTTTTTTTATTTCTATTATTTTTATTCATTTCCAACTTAAAACTAAATTAACATTATTAAAAAAAAAATCTTATTATGGAAAGAATAATAGTGATCATTCTATAACTGGTGAAGTTAGTGTTGAATGACCCTTTCAAATATAATTATACAATTCAAAAGATCTGATGTGGGGTAATCATCAGAAGTAAGGCAATTAGATCTTAACTTGTACATTATTAAGAATAAAAACAAAGTTGAAACATTGTTAGGACATATTTCGAAAGAAGGATTCAATAGTAGCATAATCAATTGAAAATAACCCATCTTTTACATTATTAATGAATGAGTGAAAGTTGTAAGTTGTTCTAATAGCAAAAGGTAATTTATTAAACAGATTTGGTGCAGTAACAGTAAAAAAATGAGAAAAATGGGTTCTGTGTGCGATTGGAACATTTACTAAAGCTCGGTTACTAACGCGTAAGCTATAAAAATGTGAGTTTCTGTTTTGAGTATAACCACTTCGCTTAAAGAATTCTCTGAGAACTTTGAACACATACAAATGTCTTAAGGGTAGGATTTTTAATTCTCGGTACAGCGGTATACTATGAGCAAAGCGACTTCTACCAGAAATTATTCTGATTAAGTGTTTTTGTGCCCTAACTAAATACCCAAAAGTGTTATCGTAGCATCCTCCCCAACTCGTAATACCATATTGCAGCTTAGAATTAGCAAGACCATAGTAAAGCATAGTTAACATTTTGTTAGAGCAGAAAGGTTTTACAAGATACATTTTACGCGTAACGTGCATCATATGCGATTTAACTATCCGTACATGCTCTTTCCAATTCAAATTGAAATCGATTACAACGCCTAGATATTTATAATGAGTAACAGACTCAATTCTGAAGCAATTATTCGAACACTGGTTCTCACCATAGAAATTATTGTAACCACAAGTATGCAGAGGTATACAAAACCGCTTACAGTCATGTGCATGAAATAATAAATTGAAATCAGTAAGAACATTTCCTGACATTTTAAAAGACATCAATTTTGTTTTTTCACTGATCAACAGCTTGTGAAAAGCAAACCATTGTCTTAATATTTGTAAGTCTTCTTCAATTTGTGTTACGCAATCGAACGATGTATTACCTTGATATGAGAAGGCTATATCATCTGCGAAAGCAGTAGGAATTCCATTGAAATTTTGGAAGAAAAGAGAGTTAATATATATTAAAAATAAGAGTGGACCAAGTACGGAGCCTTGGGGGACACCATTATTTAAAATAAGAGGACTGCTGAAAGTTCCATTAATGTTAACCCTTTGTTCTCTATCTTTCAGATACGAGTGTAACCAATTTAACAGTATTACCCTGAAACCAGCATTATACAGTTTTTCGAGTAGAATGTCATGATTAACCATATCAAATGCTTTCGTCATATCTATGAAGAGAGACATCGTTGGTTTACTGTTGTTAAGTCCTGCATACAACTGAGTACATAAGTTAAGAATGGCATCTTCTGTCGATTTACCGGACCTAAAACCGAACTGATAGTTTGAAAAGAAACTATTACGATCCAGAAAAGAGACCATTCTAGACTTAATGAGCTTCTCAAAAAGTTTTGAAAATGAAGGGAGCAGGGAAATAGGTCTATAATCGCATACATTTTTACGATTCCCTTTCTTAAAAAGAGGTATAACTTCTGCGCACTTCAAGGATTGGGGAAAACATCCACTGCTGACACTTAGATTAAATAAATAACACAGTATGTCAGTTATGTTGAATGCAATCTTCTTTAGAAGCACAGTTGAGATACCATCGCTAGAACAGGAACCTTTGCTTTTTAGGGACATTATATGTTTATATAGTTCCGTAGAAGTAAATGTATTAAAAACAAAACTATTTGCCTGACTCCTTTCACCAAACATATCAGACGAAAGGCGGCAATTACAACTGTTGTGATGTTCTACAGAAGGCTTCAACTTATCTGAAATTCCAACGAAGTATTCATTAAAATGTTCAGCGATACTACTTGGGTCAGATATATTAGTATTTTCTACTTCTATATCGCAGATAAGCTTAGGCTTAATATCTTTACCCAGGATGTTATCAACGATTCTCCACTCTTCTTTGACATTACCTTTAGCATTTTGAAACTTATTAACATAGTAACGATCGCGTGAAACTACTACTTTTATTTTAACATCTTTGCATAGTTTATCATAAAATTTCTTAAGTCTCCTATTGTGTGGATGTTTCTTGCATTTAACTGCAAACTTTTTTTTTCTTTTTAACAATTTTAAGAGGTCTTTTGTCATCCAAGGCTTAATATGTTTTTTGCTATTCACAATATTCCTACATTCAGAAGTGCAGTTCTCAATGTGGTTTCTTAAAATCGATGAAAAAGAATCATAAGCAATAGAAGGATTACTTTCGGAGTATACTAATTCCCAAAACTCATATTTTAGGCATTCATTTAGCATGACATAGTTAGTACGAAACTTGTTTCTTAAACATTGTGATTCCTGCTGGGAGTTCGAATTAGAACAAATATCAAGGGTAACCATATGATGATCTGATATCCTATAATCTAAGACATTGCTATTGAAAGTGGTCTTGTTGTTTTTTTGCTGTCGTATGAAGATATGATCAATACATGTCTTTGTTGAAATGGTAACACGAGTTGGTTGGTTAATAACACTCTTGAGTCCATATGAAGACATTCGAAGCATGAAGATTATTGTATCTCTGTCAGAATTATCAAGAAGATCAATGTTAATATCACCGAGTACAATCAAATTCTTAGCTTTAGTTTTACTCAAAATGTTACCAAACTCATTCATGAAAATATTTTTACTAAGTTCATGCAATCTATAAACGCATAGTATAGTATAGATTTCATTCGCATGTACTAAAGTAAGCTTGACAATATCGGCACTAGGAACATTCATTTTTAAACAATCGCATCCATAACCAATTTTAACATAAACTGCTACACCACCAGCTGCATATGAATCATTACAATTACCAAAAGGAATATAACCCGGAATGTTATAAAAATCAAACTCATTTTCGTAAATCCAAATTTCACTCAAAACAATTACTACAGGCAAAATCGCAAGAGATTCAATGTGAGCCAATAACAAATGAAAATTTTTTCTCAAACTACGTACATTTTGATTCCTCAAATAGATCTCGAAATTCATCGATTTTTGGCAAAAGGTTAGGTTAGGTTGAAGTGGCTGCTAGCTATTGCCAGCACACTTAGACCAGTGATAGGTCCATTGTGATACCACATGGATCTGAAGAGATTTCCATACCTACTCGTTAAACCAATTGATCGTTAAAGTAGAATTCCCCTAAATGGAGTCTTCTTGTGCGGGAGAGAGCTGGACAGTTACAAAGAAGGTGGGGAATAGTTTCCTCCTCCTCTTCGTCCATTCCGCCTCTACAGAAATCATTTGAATGGACGCCAAGCCTTGTTGCATGCTTGCCTATTAGACAGTGTCCCGTGATGACTCCTATTACGGATCTGATATGCGATCTGCTGAGAGAAATCAAATTCTTAGAGCGTTTCAGATCCAGCCGTGCACAAATCCGTTTAGTCGCTAGACAGGTTATACCATTTGTCCACCTAGAATTCGTTTCCTCAATAGCATCCAGCTTGAGCTTATGTTTACATGTAGCGATCGGTATACCCAGGGTGTCTCTTTCTGAGAGCACGGGTATAGTTGTTCCATATCTGGCGAGTTCGTCAGCCTTGCAGTTCCCTGGAATATCTTTATGCCTCGGCACCCAACAGAGATGAATAATGAACTGCTCCGCCATCTCTATAAGAGATGATCGGCAATCTAGAGCTTCTAGTGAATTTGAAGAGACTGATTCCAAAGACCTGATCGCTACCTGACTGTCTGAAAAGATACGTATATCTGTAGAAGATATCACGTTTTTCTTCAGCCAAGATAAGACTTCCTTTATCGCCAGTATTTCCGCCTGGAACACGCTACAATGATTTGGAAGACGGAAAGAGAGGCCGAGATTAAGCCTATCGGAGAAAACACCACCACCTACACCCTCATTAGTTTTAGATCCGTCGGTGTAAAAATGAATCGAATTGTCCTGAAGAAGTGACTCATTCTCCCAGAGTGACCTGGAGGTAATGGTAGCAAGGAAGTTTTTATTGAAATTTAGCTTGGGTGTCGTGTAGTCTATGTTTCCAGGGAAGATTTTAAATTTGTTCAAAATGGAGGCGTGGCCAAAATTTTTGGTAGACCACTGTGAAATTGATTTGAGGCGAACAGCCGAGTTAGCAGCCATTTGCCTGCCGAGGATGTCAAGAGGTGTTAGATGAAACAAAATGTCCAGTGCTGCGGAGGGTGTCGTAGGAAGAGCCCCGCTTATGCACAAACATGCTGATCGCTGGACCTTGCTTAGAAGGTCTCGGTTCACAGCCTTATCCAAGGCGGTCCACTAGACAGCCACCCCGTACATGAGTATCGGTCTTACGACCGAGATGTAGAGCCAGTGAGTAATACGGGCTTGTAAACCCCATTTGTTCCCAATGGCTTTTTTGCAAGAGAAAAGTGCTATTGAAACTTTCCTTACTCTTTCTTGTATGTTAGGTTTCCAGCTTAATTTCTTATCCAAAATAAGACCCAGATATTTTACTTCGTTAGCGAAAGCTAAGCTTATACCATTAAGGGAAGGAGGGTCGATTTTTGGCAATAAACTTTGTGCATTTACATGCACGACCTGAAGACCAGGTTTTTGGTTACTCAAAACCTTAACCATTAAACGTAATTTACCATTTCGCCTCACTACTGGAATATCAGCAATTTGCTGATTGGTACTCATTAAGAGATGCAAAATAAAAAGATAACACAACAAGGTTAAATTAACAATTGTATAGAAATTTAAGAAAGAAAATATAAAATTATTAAAATAATGTACTTCAAAAGAAAAGAATTAGTATATATTGGTAATCGCTGCTCCTGCGCTATAAATCATCTGTTGATTCGGCAATCCCGTCTAAGACCTCAATGCAGTCAACTAAAACAGCTTATTCGTTGGAGTTCGTTTAATATACACGGACCCACGTGCTGTGTAACCCGTGGCAAGTTGTTTGCATTTTTGTAATTTAAGAGCGTATTGCAATAAAGAGTAGTTGTGCTTGGCTAAACTCTCACGCAGATAAATAAAACTACTGGATTCAAGTCCCATGTTTCGTAAACAGAGTTTTGTCTTGTGTTGCTTCCAGAAGAGAGCGATCGATTTTAGGACAAAGTTTTTGTTGAATTTCCTTTGGGACGAGTGCCGTAAAAACTCTTTAACGTGGGCGGTTGAATATTTAAATTTATTGAGTTGCAAAACAAATTAAAAAGTGTTCGCAAGGTATCTTCTGGCGAGTATGAAATGCCAAACAAGAAGGCATCACTTGCCAGCATTCGGTTTTCCAGTGCATTTAGTGATTTATTACAATCGGAAAGTGCAGCCGTCTTTTCAGCAAGCTTTATTTTGGTGTCAGTGCACTCTTTGTTAACATTAATTAATCAGGGTACTATTTTAGGTGCGATTAACGATTTTAAGATTTTATATAAATCTCCACCCGCGAAACTAATAAATAGGGATACTTTTCGATTACTGTCTTCCACATTGTTCAAAATAAAAAGGTGTTCCAGCGCTCAACATGTTTTTCGAAATCATCTTCGAGCAAAAATGGTTGGATGTGGCCAATAAATCCGGAACTAACACATGAGGGACTCGTAATGTCTTTGTTATCTCCAGGCATTTTCACTGTTTTACAAAACTTCTATATAAACTTGATTCTTCACAAATCACAATGTCGGTAACTTATTCACAGAAAACAAATTATTTTATCTTTAATTAATTATAGTTCGCGCTGTTCGTATAATCCTCGTCGCCATTGAAATGTGTGTTGAAAAGGAGGAAATAAAACGCTTCTCTTGATTTCGTGTTATTCCATGATGGTTACTTACGACCTAACTTATTTACGAATTCTTTACTCTCTCTCTCACTCTATATGTGATGCGTATGTACATAACACGGCCAAAGGAGAGAGCGCAGTAAATTCCTCCATCCTGTTCAACATTTACACGAGCGATCTCGTAGGTTCTCTTCAACATGTTATTGCGTATGCAGACGACTTGATTGCGTACAGATCAGGTCCAAAGATCGAGGTTATTGTCACTCTCTTGCAGCGTGACTTCGATAAGATTCAGCGATATTGCGACGACTGGAAGTTGAAAATCAACCTTCAGAAGTCGGAAACCATTCTGTTTAGGGCGTCGTTGTCTGGGGCCTCTAGGGATACCAGAAAAAATTGGCGAAAGTTCGCAATAGTGGGACAATACGGGCAACCATTAGCGAGTCTTAGTGTGGTCAGATACCTCGGGATCCGATACTCGATCGGATTGAGGTCCATTCTTGATGCCACCCCCCAATAACATTGACGAAGTTATCTTTGAAATTTTATTTTGTGAATTCAGCTTTATGTTTCGTGGCATATTTTCATCGACTCAAGGTATAAGGTCATTTTCCAGTGATAGATTTTGATCTCCATCTGCACCATAAGAAGACCTGTAGTGAAATCTGGGTTGACTGGACGAATCGCACGAAAGATACCGATTGAAACATCAAAGCAATCAAAAATCAGAGTTGAGTTTGCGAAGTCTCACCTGCATTATACAACATAAGAGTGGAGGAGTGTAGTGAAATCTGGGTTGACTGGATGAATCGCACGAAAGATACCGATTGAAACATCAAAGCAATCAAAAATCAGAATTGAGTTTGCGAAGTCTCACCTGAATTAGACAACATAAGAGTGGAAATACGTAGTTTCGAGCGATGAAACGAAGGTTAATCGCATGAACTAAGACGGCACTCGGTATTTAGGAATACCAAAAAGAGGAACATTGCATCCCAAGTATGATGTGCCGATTGTCCAACATGATAGAGGGTCACTCAGCGTCTGCAATTTTTGTTCTTCGTATAACTTTGGTCCGATACATGGGATAGAAGACATTTTACCAGTTGAAGAATACATCTGGATATTGGAAAACGTGCCGATACCTTGGTCGGTCGTATCTATAGGATGATGCTAGACCGGTACTTTCTTTAAAAAGTTCCACAGGCATAGAAGTTTTGTACGGTAACACTCGAGGCGGGTGAAAATCTATACCGGTGGACCGCTGCTGGTCCCGCATTCTATCTATGTAGGTACATATTTAGTGTGAAAATTAAATAAAAAAATAAATGTAATGTTAATATAGTTTTTGCAATTTTTAGTAATACAAATATAAAAAATTAAAAAACAATTATAAGAAAATAAAAAACAGTTAATAGAAAACGAAGTCCTGAGGAGTACTCAACCATCATTCTATGTAAGATTTTTTTTTTAAAGCTGTCTCTGCTAATATTCAGATTAAACAAGTCAAAGTGTTTGTTAAAAATCTTTGAGCACCGATTAAAAGATTCATGAGATGCATAATTAGTCGTTGAGTTACTTTCCTTTAAAAATCTAGTATGGCTTAGTGTGCGAACATTTGGATTTACAGATACTTTGAAGCACAAAAAGACTGAGTCAATATTACCTTTTAAAAGGTCAAACGCAAATAAAGCCTCAGACAGTTCCCTACGACTAACAAGACTACACATATTAATGAGCTTTAGACGATGAGAACAACAAAAAACAGTCAGAGCTCCACCCAAGACCTATCAAGGCAAACAACAAAAATTGCAGATTCAAGTTTCTTAATATCAAGATCATAAAACGGAGACCAAATAACACTACAATACTCTAACAAAGACCGAACCAAGGAACAATAGATTGCTTTAGTGATGTAAGGATCGTTAAATTCTTTCGATCTTCGCTTAACAAAACCTAGCATACACTTGCTTTTAGAGTGTACTTTGTCGATGTGGTGTTTAAAATTTAGTTTTTTGTCAATAATAACAACTAAGTCTTTTATTAAGTCCTTTCTAACTAACTTTTGTCCGTCAATGGTGTAGTCAAAATTTATTACACTTTTTTTCCTTAGCGTGAAATAATATTACACTTTTCCACATGTAGCCACATACCGTTCATTTTACACCAGCTAACAAGAGTGTCCAAACATTGCTGCAATGAGAGTGCATCAAGTGTATTGTTCACAGTATGGAACAGCTTAAGGTCATCAGCATACAGCAGATATCTGCACCCGTCGAATAATAAGGGCAAGTCGTTAATGAATAGTAAAAATTAGAGGGGTCCAAGATGGCTACCTTGAGGTACCCCGGATGTGACATTAATTTGACGAGAAATTTGGTTAACTTTGTCAAAAGCTTTGCTGAAGTCAGTGTAGATCGCATCAACCTGGTTTCCTTTCTCCATTTCAAGAAGAATGTAAGAGGTATAATCAGCAAGATTAGTAGTTGTAGATCTACCCTTAAAGAAACCATGCTGATGTTCATTTATGACAGACTTTAGTTTCACATTCAATTTGTCAGTGACCATTTTTTCAAAAATCTTGGGTATAGCCGCTAAGATTGCAATATCGCGGTAATTGGTTATATTCGACCTATGTATCTCCGTTTTTAAAAATTGGTGTAAAATAAACCCCACTGGAAAGTGAATGATTAAAAAGTTCGAGCAACGGTTTGGCAATAGTCCCGGCTGTTTTCATTACAATCAAATGTTATAGGGTCTGAATTTATTGTCTCGGAAAATGAGGCAAATAGTTCGCATATATCTTTGGCTTCAGAGCAAACGGTGTTACCCGAATGCATGGTTGAAGGGAAATTACAAACATTACGTTTGTAGTTTATGAATTTATAAAAGTGACGAGGGTTTTGCTTTATGATAGTGCCTGTTTTAAATACATATCTTTCGTAACATATTTTGTCATATCTATTAAATTCGTCGTTGTGACTTAAGAATCCTACCAATATTATAATGTGAAAGTTAGGATGTTTGTATGTTTGGATGTTTGGATGTTTGTTACTTTGTAAAACCTAAACGGTTGAACAGATTTGGATGAAACTTTGTGAGTAGATAGTCTATTTCCAGGATTAGCGCATAGGCTAAATTTTATTTCTAAAAATTGTAATTCCTTAGGAAACATAAATAAAGTGACCTGCTCCTGCGCAACTGAGCCATCAGCACATCCTATGGATCGTAAATCATGATCGTGTGTGTGGACAAGGGTCTTTTTTCCTTTTTTCCCTTTTTTAAAAACGTTTTTATTAGTTCGCTTTGGTGTCTGTCTGTTCGGTAAAAATCTTGCAACTGATTTTCAACTAAGTTCCCGATGAGCTAGAGACTTGAAATTTTAAGCATAGGTCAGAACTGGATGACAATGCAATATTAACTCACTTTCAGTCTGTTCATGAGGGTTCCGATAGTCGTTTTCACAGAATAATGACCATTTTCAGAAGTCCATTGGCAACTCTGACGCATATTCAGATCTATCGCTTAAGGGTTGTTTTTCCCCTTTTTGTTCGGATTGTGTGTTTATGATGAGGGATCGCCGAAAGGAGTAATAGCAGACGAAGCACAATTCCTTATTTTTCTGGCGGTTTGTGTATATTTTTTGAGTTGCCAATGCAAATTTTTTGATGATAATTTTTGTTTTATACTACCAAAGATCATTAAATCCCTTTTTTTTCGGATTGTTTGTTTATTGCCTTTTCGTTGCTGCAGCAGTCACTTCATGTGTATGATGAGGGATCGGCGAAGGGAGTAATAGCAGACTAAACATAATTCTTTATTTTTCTGGCTTCTAGTTTGTGTATATTTTTTGTTGTACACCCTCATTCATGATTTTTTTGAAAAAGGATGTACATAGGTATGTGATTGAGTAATTTTGGGAAACAATTTTACAATGAATAAACACAAATTCTTTTCTATTACGGTTGCACTCAGAGTTGCTAATGAAAATTTTATAATGGTTATTAATTATTTCGTGGTATGTCTACTACGATCGAGAAGACGATTGTCGCCTGTATTTTGCTTATTTTTAACGGCCTACTATGTGAAAATTCATTGAGAATAGGAAGAGAGTATGCGACAGTAGTCGTCTTATAGTATGCAGGACCAAAAAACAGAAAATAATTATGTAAATAAAAATATATTTTTAATATATGTACAACGTTTTTAAGACGGACTAAAAAGTAAAAAAAAATTTTTCCTAACCCCATACAAATTCAGATTCCTAACTCCATACAGATAGTCCTGAAAATTGGTTTTTGTGAATTTTTGTAATATCTATGAAAATAATTGTAAGATTTAAAAGAGAGAGATTTAAGAGAGAGAGAGAGAGAGTAGTACCGTGGGGAATAGGGGTTGGAGGCACAGGTGGATTAAGTTCGGGTTAAATTTCATAATCGTTGGAATTAGCGGAGGCTATTCACTTGCGATGAGCTTGGTTTTTACGGTTTTTCAAGTTTGTTAATTCTTTATCATACCAGAGACGTGCATTACTAGAAGTCATTACTTTTCTCGGAATGAAGTTTTCAAAAACGGAGTGCAAAATCGAGGAAAGTTTAAGAGCTTTTTCGTCAACCGACGACAAGTCAGCAAACCAGTCGATATCATTCAAAAATAAGTTAATTTGCTCGTAATCAGCATTATTAAAATCAAAAAATATTTAATTTGTTAGCAACAATGGATGAGGTCTCCTCTTAGACAAAGTTATCACACACATTTGAAAAGACTAGGTCAAGAATATTAGAAAAATTGTTTTGCAAGCTACAAATTTGATTATATCCATTTTTGCTAAAGAGATCAATAACAGAAGATTGCTGCCTAGTCACTATGTTAACAGGATCAAGGATTGAATTGTTGTCATCGCAGGGAACCCAGTTTAGCCCAGGAGGGTTTAAGTCGCCGAGAAAGAAGAAGTCATCGGAATCATCCAGAGTAGATAAAACGGATAAAGCTCTAGTAGTTGCTGCTTCGTAAACTTTAACGGGTTGACTTGGGTGGATGTAGCAACAGCCAATGTAAATATTTGTATCTTCAAGCACAATTTTGGTCCAGACTTGTTGGTTTAAGTTATTATCAGGTGATGAAGGCTGGATAGCGTCAGGAACGGGAAAAGAAGGCAAAGAAATATGAACTGCCAGTAAAATACCACCTCCTTTGCTTTGACCAGGAGCAAGAGTCCGATCGCATCTTGAGACTTGCCACTTTGAGTCGAAGATTTCCGCATCAAGATGTCCATATTTCAGCCAGGTTTCGACAAGCACAATAATGTTGAATTCACATGAAGAGGTGGCTCGACGAAGTTCAATTAAATCTCCTCTCATTCCTGACATATTTTGGTAAAAAATCCATAACTCTTTCCGGAGTTGCGTCTCATTCTTCTTCGGGCTTATTTGAGGAAAATTCGCGAACCAAACATTCTTTCGGCCATTTTTTTGGAGTTGAGTAGCACAGGAATGAATTCTTCAGGAACGCTGATTTTAAAGTTGAGATGTTGTAGCTCTGATCTTTTTAAATTTCAAGGCACAATCTGATTGCAGACAACATCAGAGCAATTGAAGATCTTGGCAAGCAAGTTCACTATATCATTTTCCGTAGTTCCATGTTCTGCATTTTGTATATAAATTTGCTTTCGCTTAACGCTCTTTGTACTAGGACACCTTTTATTGTTGTTAAGTAAAGGAGATGTAGGAAACCTTATTGGCAAACAGGGTGGTGGTAAATGTAGTGGCGGAAGAAGTGAAGGTTGCGATAGTGAGTGTGATGGTAGTATAAGAGGTGGCGGAATGATAAATGGTTGGTTGGAATTCATATATGGCAATGTCAGAAGTGGAGGAGTAGCAGGAACACTTGATGCATCACTCGATCGATCGGGTAGTAGCTCAGAAAGATTGCTTGAGTTATAAGTTTTCGGTTTTTGTTTTCTTGTTTTTTTTATTTATTTTTTCTTAAACGAAGAAAATCAGCCTCCGATATTTGGCAGCTGATGCTGATATAGGTTTTTTCTTCTGAATGGAAGCGAGAACTATTCGGTTTATTTATCGCATCGACTTTTAAGTTGTTTTGCTGAGAAGTGATATTCAAAGATTTGTTTCTATCATCAAGTTCAGAATAGGGTTCCAAGTTGTCAAGTTGTAATAATTCCTCATACATTGGAGCAGACCTGGTATAATCAGTAACTGATGACATATTATTAGCGTTGTAAATTTTTGTGTTGGTTATCCTAATCTCATCGATAGCTTCGTTTAAGAGTGATTTAGTTGCACAAACTTCGTCAGTTATACAGATCAAACTATCATGGCATATGTCGTTGCGCTTGATATAATATCGCATGTCTTCGTAGTATTTGATACTAAGGCTAGTTTAAGGGAATTATTTTCAGTGCATTTTATTATTGAAAGGAGATCAGGAGATATTGCAATACGCTCTTTACTGCCTTTAATTATATCCGTCAAAGTTGTTATACGATTATCTACATTTCTTATTTCACCAGAGCAAGTATTAAAACTTTCAGTTAATACGGTATCAATTTTTTCAATAGATTTTGTTGTTTTGTCGTGTTGAACATTATTATGATTTTCAAGTCGAATCATCATGCTAGAGAGCTTGTCAGTATTGGATTAGTAGTTGATGGTTGAGTCTATCTTCATGTGCTTTTTGTTTATTTTGAGCATCTAGCTCATCTTTCCAAGATGTGTACAGATCAAACATTAGATTGGAATTTGCGCAAAAATATTTGTTTTGACAAACTTCGCACAAAAAACTAAATTTGCTTACATAATCGTTTAAGTGTTTTGAAGCTAATCTGGACAGCCCAATACAACATGGGTGAAAGTTTTTGGTGCACATTAAGCCTTTGCACTTAATTAATTCAATTGGGTTAGTGTATGAGATTGACGTTTCAATGCAGCCGTTGTGGTCGCACTTAGCCGTGACACAAATCTATACTAATTTAGTTTATTGTGAATCAGCACAATTATTTGTCTCTTTTATTTACTAAGTGATCAGCTGTTTGCGCGCAGGCAATGCCACCGGCAGGGGGTGGTCTAGCTAATAGGAGTGTTAGAAACGCTCTTCCTCCGTTTTCAATTGTTCGAACCAACAGAGGGGGAGGCAGTGTTGGGTCCAATTGACTGGCTGGTTTCCGTTGGTGTAACTTCCACCGACCTGTTTCTTTTTACTTTGCGTCGCGCAGCTTCCCGAGTCAAACCGTCAGCAGTTCCGGCTCGATTAACCACCTGTCTATTTGGATCGAGATTAGACGTACCAGGCTCGGCCTCTCTGCCACTTTCTCTGTCCTTCCAATTCATTCTGCCGAAATCGTCAGAAAGAAAACTGCAAGAGTTTTCAGAATTAAGTATTCTTACAGCTCCTGGGTCAACGCCTGAAAAGGCAGGGGGGTCTTCGCATGTTGGATGGGACCTCCAGAATCCGTGTCCCGTGGATTTGCGCTATCGCGAGTACCACCTGGAGTACAAATATCTGATGTTTCTTCTTCCACGCTTATTAACTAATTGTACGTCGAAGTTGAGACGCCTTCAGTCTTTAGTTCGTTGCAGTGGCGACGCGTGAGTAAAATGTGTAGGCGTTCAGTTCGTAAAATTAGATATTTTTCAATTATGCATTCACAACTGTTCTTATTTATAACTTTTTCACTACCAGATGCCATTTTTTATGTTATAGATAGTCGCAAAGTAAAGGGTCTTCCAATAAGGACTTCCGACCTTTGACAGTTGATAGCGGTCATATTGTTGAAGCTACATCTGTCAAATTGGCTGTCATTTATTCAGTCTGTTTTGCCAAATCACCATGGATGGATATAGCGTTCAACAATATGTGCAAATATTAAAATTGTTTTATCAAAATGGGTGTTCTGTTCGGGCAACGTTCCGCGCGCTTCGCCCATTTTACGGTCGCCATAAGCGTCCTTCCGAGAGGACTATTTGAGTCCACTGATTCAGTTAACGATCAACCAACATCAAACTCAAGATCTGCTGAAAACATCGCCGCTGTCCGTGAGAGTGTGCAGGAGAATCCGAGGCAGTCGATTTCGCGTCGCTCACAAGAACTCGGCCTTTCGCAGACCACAGCTTTGGGAAATTTGAACGATGTTATATTCCATACATAATGGCATCAATAGACCTTTCAAACGAATAAAAAAATTTCGATGATATTTCACACACACTTTGTTTTATTTAAATTTAAAGATAGGAAACGCTTATGCCCGTCTTCACAGTGCAAGCTTAAGTGTCGATCCAAGGATAAACTCAGGATCAACACAAATTTCGTTTTCACAGTGGAGGTTTAACGATAAACTCCACTTAAATAGTGGTTTAACTTAAACCACCGATTGCCGTGGCTTAAGTGTCGATCCAGAGAGAACATAGTTGCCATTAGTGTACTAAAATAAAATTCACCCCAAAATACATTCGAGAAAACCTATATCAGCAACCAAATATTTTGTCTGGCAATGCTGTTGATGGCAAATGTCAAATTAATTTTCCTGTTCAATTGAAAACAAATGGAAGTACCTACATAGTTGCTTTTTTTTCGTGAAAGTAATTAAATAAAATTAAATGGAAGTGATTGACTCAGATGAGGAATATATTAGTGATGAGGAAAACAACCACACTAGTGGTGGTGCATATTTCAAGAGAAAGAGTTATTCGCACTCGAACAAATCTTTGCAACATCTGGGACGATTTGCATACATACACTCTGTCTGTGCTTTTATTTTCAATTATTTTGCGGTGTTTCACTACAAATGTCCAATAAAAGCACTTGACATGATGAAAAAAAATTTCATTTGACATCTCGTGTTCAATCACAATAACTATTTTTCATAAATGGTTCACAATGACACTGAATCCATGGCTTAACTAAACCACCCTCAAATATTGATGCCCAGTTTCACAGTGTGAGTTTAAACTTGAGTTTTACTAAACTAACTACTGAGTTTAAACTTTGAGTTTAAATCGTTCGGTTTCACACTGTATTTTTAAACTCAGTTTGTCTAAACGAAGTTTATCACACTATTGTGAATTACACTGATGTATTTGAATCACAGTATTTGAATTAAATGTCAAACTGAAAATAATTTGGAATTTTTCCTATTATGGTGTTTGCTTTAGAGTAAAAGTCACTTAGAATAGACAAAAGAGAGACAATGGAGGAAGCAAAAATATAATAATATTAATGAAAAGAAAAGAAGTACTCATTTTTCCGATAGCGAAAAGGAAAATTTAATGACACAATTGAAAATAAAAAACTGATAGGATTCATTGGACGGAGAAAAATGCAGCATGGGATGCTATCGAAAAGCAAAGTCAATAAAAACTTGATTTCGGCTGATATTGAATTGTTCCTTGAAGTAAAACATTTTATTTTCATATAAATCAAATAACATGTACATATGTCTTATTTTCTGAGTTACCAGTTAGTTGGATTTTCAATTTTTGGACGTATTTCCTCCAAAACAGTAGGTATACGCTGATTGTTTGGACATGCGAAATCTGTTAAAGAAGTCCATATCATCCCAAAAATAAAAGTGATTTGTCCTGCAGCGAAATTCTCTTTGTCGGCTTACGTTAACCAGGATATTATAATATTCTTCATCACTTCTATCATCAGAATCACTATTTGCACTTGAAAACATTATTTTACACACTATTTATTAATATTTTAGAAGAAAAACACAATTTGACATTTCACAACAATAGCAGTCATAACCACATTTTTAACTTAAACGAACGTTAAACGGTAATATCGAGTCGTTTAACTTAAACCGAACATAAAACTCAGTTGAGAGTTTAAACGAACACTGTGAAACCAAACATTTGGTTGAACTTTAGTTTAAACCATAAACTGAGTTTAACTCGTACTGTGAAACTGGGCATGAGTGTGAAAACGAAATTTTCTTAAGTGAAGTTTATATTCGATCCTACACTTAGCTAAACCTTTACTTAAACTCGCACTGTGAAAACGGGCATCAATATTTGAGGGTGGTTTAGTTAAGCCATGGATTCAGTGTCATTGTGAACCATTTATGAAAAATAGTTATTGTGATTGAACACGAGATGTCAAATGAAATTTTTTTTCATCATGTCAAGTGCTTTTATTGGACATTTGTAGTGAAACACCGCAAAATAATTGAAAATAAAAGCACAGACAGAGTGTATGTATGCAAATCGTCCCAGATGTTGCAAAGATTTGTTCGAGTGCGAATAACTCTTTCTCTTGAAATATGCACCACCACTAGTGTGGTAGTTTTCCTCATCACTAATATATTCCTCATTTGAGTCAATCACTTCCATTTAATTTTATTTAATTACTTTCACGAAAAAAAAGCAACTATGTAGGTACTTCCATTTGTTTTCAATTGAACAGGAAAATTAATTTGACATTTGCCATCAACAGCATTGCCAGACAAAATATTTGGTTGCTGATATAGGTTTTCTCGAATGTATTTTGGGGTGAATTTTATTTTAGTACACTAATGGCAACTATGTTCTCTCTGGATCGACACTTAAGCCACGGCAATCGGTGGTTTAAGTTAAACCACTATTTAAGTGGAGTTTATCGTTAAACCTCCTCTGTGAAAACGAAATTTGTGTTGATCCTGAGTTTATCCTTGGATCGAGACTTAAGCTTGCACTGTGAAAACGGGCATGAGTGTGAAAACGAAATTTTCTTAAGTGAAGTTTATATTCGATCCTACACTTAGCTAAACCTACACTTAAGCTCGCACTGTGAAAACGGGCATTAATGAAAGACCCTTAACAAAAAACAGCTCTTCCACTAAAATTATACCAACTTTGAGATGATTTTCCTTTTCAAACCCCCACTCAAAAAAAAACTCAAACTAAAATCAATCCATCACATATCCTATACAAATTTCCCATTTCGTTCATATTAGCCGTATTTTATTATCGCCGATGATCCATATAGATCATTGGTTTTGTGTGCATTACAAAAACAACAGGATCTTGTGTTGTTGTTTTAATGCGTACAAAACCAATGATCTATATGGATCATCGGCGATAATAAAATACGGCTATTCTTCCACAACGAATAGAACATAAGGGCACATAATTACTCATGATTTTGTTTTTACTACACAAACACACAACGACCTATACCTATACATTTTCCATATCGGCATGCGTTAAATTTTTATTTTTTTTGCATATATTTTTGATGGTTACATTTCGTTTCCAACTCAACTGAACGAGTTGAATGCTGTGAGTATTTTGTTCTGTATGAATTATGATTTGGCTCAAGTGCACGAGAGGCTTGCACGAGTTGGGAAATACACTGAGAAATTGACTGAAGTTAGGACTTCGGGGACAAGTGGAAACACATTTTGTGAGTGGTTGATGTCAGTTAAGGAAATTATAGAAACAAAAATATTGTTCTCTGAAAGTTAGGCGTTCATGAACGAAATGAACAATAGGATGCGTCGCCACTGGTTCGATGTATCAGCCTTCCCTCCACGACAAGGCAACCGAAGAGGGGGAAGGATTGAATTGGATTACCTAAGTGTTAAAACCAAATTGAAATACCTATTGAATTGTGAATAAATCTACTTACATGTTAATACTAAATTGAAATATCTCTTATAAATTAAATAAATTAAGCTTAACTCCTAAAGTAAAACAAACTATAATTTTTTGCCGCGAAGTGTCCTATATGTTTTTGTATGCGCCATCTGCTCTACACATTGTCAACATAATTGTATGCGCTATATGCGACTGACATAATTAATCGTATGTCGATTAGATGATATGTAACCCTTAATGACAGCCTATTTCTACGTCTACGTCATTTTGACGTCACAGTTACACAATTAAATTTTACATGTCGTCTAATCTTAGCATCAGGGTTCTTTCCAACTGGGAACAACTGACTTGACACAACATTGGACATAAAGGGGCAATCATAATAAACCATCAGGCAAAAGCCTCGGAACTGCACTAAAAAACTATCAACTTATTCCATCCAAAGAAGATTCATTGGATGGAATCGCTTGTCGAAAAGCTATCGCCCTTCATGAAGCATTCTTCGTGAGGCACACTGCCTGCCTACCATTCAGAGGACCAACTATTTTGCTATAAAAACAGTTTTTGCCAAAACCCCCTTTTAAGTTCCAAAGAAACTAATAATTAAATTTATATCTGATGTGGTATCACAGAATCACATCACTAACCCATGCACACACATCCACTGCATGCACACACATCAACATAAGTTAGCCGTGAACCTTTACAACCTATGAAATTCATCTCTATACCAACATGCCATCAGATAGCGCTGTGTACAAATATGATAAATGGCATACGCTAATTGAATAGCTGCCAAGTTTCAGGTGTAATTAATGTGAGTGTATTACGGGCCTGCATATCGATTGCATATAGCCCGCTAGGAAACTCGCCAAAAAGTTATTAGTGTCAACCGTAAGATAAATCCATTGTGAGGAGGGAAACTTCATTTTCTGATAAGCGGTTAGGAATCGACTTAACAAACTAGACATGCATGCACACACCCACACACACGTATTGTACATATCATCACCTGGGAAAGTACATATCCTTCTAACGAAGCAAATTAATTGCAATGACAGCGTTGAAAGTTTTCCCTAAGGTGAAATGAATCTGCGTAGACTTACACATCCGCAACAGGAGTTTGCTTACTCAAGTGAAAATTACCGAAATTGAGATGAGTATCTCTAGAGAGAGAGGATGAATGTTGTTTGAAAGTGGAGCGCGGTTCTTAAAGAGCCATGGATAGGAAGGATCGTTTTGATTTGCTTTCAGTCAGTTTTAAGAAAATAATAATGGCACGTGCATGTTTCCCTTCTTTTCGTCTATTTTGCAGGCCAGAAACATGAGTAGCATGTAGAACGGGTTTAAAACAATGTGAAAATGGGTGATTTGTCTTGGTTGTTGTAAATATCAACAGAAGCATTGCGAAGAAAGGGTCCCAGGGACTTACTTTGATCTTATGAATGGAAGACTGAGACTAAGATAGCAATCTACCGAGGGATAAGTGAATCATTCAGACCCTTAGATCGGGTGGCATAAACCTACTAATCAAAAGCTCTTTATCGGAGGAATGAATCTGCTTAGACAGTCAACCAGCCGAGATTCGCTTACAAAATGTACTTCATTTAATGTAGAGTTTACAGAAGTAAGTGAAAGTAAAAGTGATTAGTGTAGGTATTGATCAATCGCAGGTGAACAAACTCTATAAATGTGTTAAATCTGGAACTCTATGGCCAGCCCTGAATAAGAAGAGAACGGAAATGTTCCTAAGTTTAAGTAGATCGAACATCCTATTGCAATGGGACGATGACTAGCAGGTTACAGTTGCACCACCACGACTTCTATAAAATCAGCAGAGATGCTTTGAGGTTAATTTTAATCATTTTTAATCCCTACAATAAGTTTAATTTGACACAAATACAACGAACAGTTTTCAGTTCTTAATATAGCTAGGGCAAGAATGTCTTTTGATGAACAAACAGTAATTACTAATATTTTTTTGTGATTATTTCCTAAGTTAGTAGTTTTAATGGGTCCAGAGTAAGCCCCGCTGCGCGCTGTGGAAGGAATTCGTAAGGGCATAAAAATAATGAAAGTATGATGAGTAAATTGGGTAAGTTTCAGCTTGGTTTTGTTTAAGATCCCTTGAATCACCATAAGTTTAGGAGCTAAATATTGGCATAGTAGCCGGAAGTATTTTCCTAGGGACATCTTTCTCTTGCCGCTGAGGCTTGGGCACTGGTAAAGATTTGTATCAATGCCTTGATATCAATGATGGAGCTAAAAGTTGACATTCCAGTTCTGTTGATGCGTAAGCTTGATGCTCTAACACTATGTAATAGCAGCAGGCTGTACACCACAGAGTTGGAACGAAATGTGATCAAGGCCACAATTCTCGCCGGAGCGGACAAAGCATTGAGCGCACTAACTCCTCGCATCCCTATAATAACTCACAATTTGCCATTTCAATTTAAATGACGACCGTTTTCTCTAAACGCTACATTTTAAATGTAAAAGTAAAGTAAAAAGTGTCAGGTAAGTGATTGCCCTTGGATAGTAGATTTCATCCTCTTTACAAAGGAGTGGACAGGAAGGTGAAGTAGCGCACAATGAGGAAGCAACAACTAGCATTGGAGAATAGCAGTAGAGTTGGAACCTGCTAATCAAAGGCCGATGGACATATCGTCTTATCCTTATTACCGAAACTCGGGCAAGGCACAATAATGGAGAAGTAGACTTCTACGTTACACAGTTCTTAACGGGATATTGCTATCTCCGATCAAATCCATCGGTTCGATTACGATGACTCCCCAAGACGTGGAGCATGTGTTTTTCCAGTGACCACGGTTCTATACTCAGCGGGAGATACTGATAAAGTGGAATGCCGTGTGAATTTTCGCCAAAAGCATATGCGTAAAGCTGTGATGCCTAAAAAGGGAAAGAAAAGAAACTCGAAATAGGCAACAGAATGAAATGTTGAGCAGATACTGCCAACGTAATAAGGATCTACAAAGAACCCATAGCTATTTGCTTAATTGCATTTACACTCCCAAACGATTGCGCTGGGACACACATACACCCATGTGTGGTATTCTTCGACACACATTCGTGCTTTTGCACACATGTGCATGCATACCCAGCCGTGTAGAGAGTGGAAGAGCAGCACCGTGGGGAATGGGGGTTGGAGGCATAGGTGGTTTTAGTTCTGGCTAAAGCCCCACACTAAGGCTTTCGATGTTTTTCACCTTTTTTAAACTAAAATACAACACGTGAATGTAGTTGTGGGCTAAGCCTCCCAGCAAGAGATTTTGAAGTCTACGCGGACAAAGTCGCGGCTACAGCTAGTTTAACATAAAAAAAAGTTAAGTTTGAAATGCACAAGGTATCCTACGGTGCGAGACAAGTAGCATGTGCTACTCAAACCTTTCTCTGCCTTATATATACTTCCACTAACCTTTCAATCTTTCTCGCATACACACACCCACACAAGCACGCACATACACTTAAGCTGGCTCAAGTCCGTCACTTCCAACTTTGATTTCCATTTCTATTTGATTCTCGTGTGGAAATTTTTCAGATTAACTTCCCTCGCTATAGAAGTTTCACTTCGAAGGTCTGCAGGCCTCTTAGTAGTTCTAAGTGATGGAATAAGTCCTGCTCAACTTAAGCGTCTAAAAGTATAATGTACGCAAAACTAATTAAGATATCCTACCTTCCCGAAACAATTTTAAAGTGAAACTTTACACAATACAACGTCATCATAACTGACAAAAGCAGTCTTTAAAATGTATACACAGCATACCTACACGTCATATTCTTGAATGACTGTCAAATCAGCGATTTAATGTGTAACAACCCTTACTTCATCATACTTTAAATTTGTTTTTGTTTGACGATGTTTAAATTACAAAGCATACTCGTAATTATAATCTTTATGTGTTTCTGTCATGTTTATTAAATGAATTCCCTTGAGAATAATTAAAATTTTGTCAGAATCTGGGTCGATAGGTATCCATCCTCAAACTCACACTATATAGGTATGTTTCATTATAAATTATTTGGTGAAAGTGCCATGCTAACCAGGTAATTGCTGTGTAATTGTTTAGGTAATTTAGTTTATAGAGGGTATATACCTTCCTTTCCGTTTCTGATTATTTGATAATCGCTTTGAAATTAAATTATCAAATATAACATGAAATTTATATGCTAAGGATGCGTAGATAGCTGATATTTCCGATACGGGATGTGGTTTAGTTAAATTGTAAAGTGGGTCATATCTACAAATTTATTATTTCCGGTGTCAAATTGAACGCGAAACTTGGTGTAGTTATGCGGATAGTGTCGTGTTTCAATTGTAAATTGTCCTAAGTTATATCATTGAAATGAATACAGAGGAATGGAGATGAATAGTTTTTCTCAGCACGCGTTGTAGAGTAACAAAAATATGGGAGTGGCTACTCATGGTAAAGCTGATAATAAAATTCAGCCAGAACTCTACAAAACTTCAAAAGAAACTTTCCAAGAATCTCTCAAGACACTTGATGATTTATGGACACACTGCAGCTAAGACTCTTGGGAGCTGCTCATGGAATTGTACTTCCCAGGTTGTACGAAAACTGAAATTGTTTTGCCATTTATGAAAATAAATTAAATTTGTATGCATATCAAAATGACTTGGAATTTTAATGCGGTGTATTATTTTTTAATTTAATACACCCACTGATATTCATTTAAAACCTTTTAAGTGTAACTCCCGCACTGTTTTTGTTTCCTAATTATTTCCATTTGTATATCTGGGAAATTGTACGCATGCATGAGATTCTATAGACAATGAACATCCTGAATATCAAGACACGTACAACAACCAGAGGCATCATAATATCCAGGAGGGTAATTAAATTTGCTTTAAATGTAACACAAAAATAACACATCCAAGCATATTCGTTATATTTTCCAGGTTAAGGTAGAGAGAGAAAAAATAATATTAATGACAATTTCAGTTATAATATTTATTATTATTTATTAATATGTGTCAACCGACAAACATCCCTGAACTTCACGGATACCAAATGAAATGTAAAATAAAAAAATTAAATTTTCAATATTCAACCATAAAAGGAAAAATGAAGAGAGAGGCTGAGATGTGTTTGAATCGTCGAGTTGTATATACGTCCTTTCGCATCTTGACATAATTTTTTAGATATATGTACATATCATTAGCTGTTGGAGCTTACGGCTATATAATATTTATTGTTTTCTGTCTCTCTAACGCTTACACCACCAAACAAAAGCGGCTTGACATTGAGGGAGCTGTTAGATATCAGAGCTTACTATGCAACGAAAACGCTCAGTAAAGCTATGATTGGAGCTTCAAATCAGTTTTGTAATTACAGAAAACTTAAGCCAAGGTGGTGATCCTTCAAAAGCACATTTTTCCACTGGTAAATTACCACCAGTCACGTGGATGGAAGGGTGATAAGGAATGCGTGTAGTTTTAAGCCGAGCGGGGTTTACTGACTGTATCTATATACATATGCGGCTTTGTAAGATATGTACAATCTTTCTTGGGTGGTGGAATGTTCTAAAGAAAAAAAAAAAAGACCTTCCGGCACCAGCCGTACGTAATATTAAAGTAATCCAAAATGGCGAAATTATAACAAGTTCCCATAAACGAGTATACATTTTCAATTTCAACGAAATCGGAGCAATTTTAAAGAATTTTAAGATGGCGGATTCAAAATGGCGGGCATTTTTTTACAAAAATAAGCTTATACTATAACCATTTCTATACTATTAAAAATGAAAATGCAACAATTATTAATGCGGAATTTGAAAAATTTAAAGGGGTGTGATACGCCCCCCTCCCAACCGATTACGCCTATCTACGAACTTGTCCGTGCCATTCACCATATCAACATGTGTACAAAGTTTCATTCAATTCGGTTAAGAACTGCGGCCCCTATCGTGCGGACAAGATTTCATTGTATTGCATAAATGGGCGTGACACGCCCCCCTCTCAACCGATCTCGCCCATCTACGAATTCGTCCGTGTCATTCACCATATCAACATGTGTACAAAGTTGGATTCAATTCGGTTAAGAATTGCGGCCCCTATCGTGCGGACAAGATTTCGTTATATTGCATATACGCGGCTTCGCACGCGTTAAATACATGCTAAGGTTTATACTAAGTCGTTATAAATCATCTTTTCCTATTGAACTTTTAAAGGTTAAAGATAGCAAAAAGTGTCACCAATTCAATATTCAATTTTTGAAATCGGTTCAGTAGTTCCATAGATACTGAAAGATCCATCCAACCAAATCATCGTACACACCCGTCCCCCGTCGAATTACTATGAACTGCAAATGCATTGTAAATAAACTACGTAGTGTATCCATAGAAGGAAGAATACGACCAAAGAAAAATAAATGAAAACTCTGTACATATTTTGAAAAACGGTGAACTACGTGTTTCTTTAATTTTGTTGCAGAATTTACCTACCAAATTTGAATTCTTCATTCCAATTTAAATTTGTTCTTCAATACAAACTGGAACACCCTGTATCACCCCATTGGAGCAAAAATTCGAAAAAGTGCTTCCATAGTGGTTCTATACGCCATTTCAACGATCTAGCGTTAGCCGTTTAGGCTCGGCGATGATGAGTAAGTCAGGACTTACTCGTCTGTCCCTAGCAAATAGTGTCATCATTCCCATATTGAATTTTTGAACAGAAGTTCCACAGATAATGAAAGATCCATCCAACCAAATCATCGTACCAGCCGAGCTATTTTTCATCTGAATATGTGTACAAAGTTTCAATCAATTCGGTTAAGAACTGCGGCTCCTATCGTACGGACAAGATTTCGTTGTATTACATAAATGAGCGTGACACGCCCCCCTCTTCACCGATCTCGCCAATCTACGAACTCGTCCGTGCTATTCACCATATCAACATGTGTACCAAGTTTCGTTCAATTCGGTTAAGAACTGCGGCCCCTATCGTGGTGACAAGATTTCGTTATATTGCATATATATATTGTTATGCCTACGACATAAAAGGGTAAAAAAAAACTCCCACACGCGGGCTGGATTTGTGGTTGGGCTTTTAACTCCAGTATTACCGTTGTGTACTTATGAACCGGGGAAACAACAATTGGATGTTGTAAGGAAAATACCGGCGAAACAACAATTGTGGAAAAATAAAATGAAACAACCAAAGAGTCAGCTTCAGCACTTTATTCTAATGTAGAGGTCAGAATTAAACTCGAACAAATTTTATATCACTTACATCTATTTATAAATTAATTTTGCTGACGTGACGGTGGTGTCGGTGAAATATTACGCCTCAACATTTGTGGGAAAATTATATTTTCCGTCGGGCACGTTTTACTTCATCATCATTTTACCTGTATGACACCTTTGTCTGGCACGTTTTGCTGCATCAGCATTGCACCAGCATAACACCTCCATCCTTAAGAAGTTTATGGGTACCTTACCCTTAAACTGGGCTCGGTACGTTGCATAACGATTCCTTCTGATGACGTCGATGATGCTCTCTTGATCTTTGGCGATTTCTTGACGTATTTCTTATCTTTTCTGTTAAAACATTTGTTAAAGATTGATAATGTAGTTCGACCACCAGAATTACAGACACATTTGTATGCGAATATTGATCCTATCAAATCCATTGATATTTTTTCGAGAGCTCTTTCAGCTGATGTTACTATTTTCATTGGATTTCTTTTTGATTGCCTGGTTACCTTTTCTGTTTGACAATATTCACAGTTTTTTATGTATTCTTCAACATCCCTTTGCATCCCTTTCCAATAGTATTTTACCCTAAGTTTAGCATAAGTTGCTTTCTGACCTGTATGTCCTCCTAATAACCCATCGTGATTCTCTTTGATTATACGTTTCCTTTGCTCTAAATCAGTAATTTCTTTGCGTGAATTATTTTCATTACCTTCTTCTTCTCCTAACTCGCTAAAATGTAATCCTTCTATTTGCTCTTCATCTAACTCAACTGCGTTATCTGGGTTAACTGCGTCCTCCTCTATCATGCTACGTACCATTTCATCTACGTCTTCGAAATTTCCTACTTCTTGACAGTTATCTTTATTATTTTTATTGCCTACTTCTTCCTGTTGCATCATTCTCACATTTCGAGACAACTCGTCTGCGACGACGTTTTCACACCCTTTTTTGTAACGAATCTCATATTCAAATTCTTCTAGTTTGAGTCTCCATCTTACTAAACGCGAACCTGGGTCCTTAACGTTAAAAAGCCACGTTAATGGTCTATGGTCCGCCTGAATTATAAAACTCTTCCCATATATGTATGGCCTAAATTGTTTCGTTGCCCATACTATGGCTAAACATTCTTTCTCAGTAGTGCTGTAGTTTTGTTCTGCCTTATTTAAAGTTCTACTAACATACTGAATTGGTAAATCTATTCCATCTTGCTGTTGGCTAAGAACAGCCCCGATACCCTTGTTTGACGCATCAGTCGTGATTATAAATGTTTTGTTATAATCAGGATACTGCAAGATGGGATATCTAGTGATTGCGTTTTTTAATTTATTAAATGCCTCCTGTTGTTCTACACCCCATTGAAATACTACATCCTTTTTCAATAATTTGTTTAATGGCTCTGCAAGTTTGCTAAAATTCTTCACGAATTTCCTGTAGTATCCAATCATTCCGAGAAATGATTTTACACCTTTGGCATTAACTGGAGGTTCCATCCTTACTACGCTTTCTATCTTGTTTGGGTCAGGTTTCACTCCTTGGTCGGTGATTACATGTCCCAAATACTGTACTTCTTTGCGAAGGAATTCGCACTTATCTGGTTGAAGTTTTAAGTTAGCAGCCCTTATCTGATTAAGTACTTGAATTAGTTTTTCGTTGTGCTCTTTAAGACTTTGTCCATGCACTACCATGTCGTCAATATAGCCAAGACATTGACTACCTTCTAATCCAGATAGCAGTGTATTCATGAGTTTTTGAAAACATGCTGGGGCATTTTTCAAACCGAAGGACATTCGTGTAAACTCAAAATGCCCATAGGAGTACTGAATGCCGTTTTTTCAATATCATTTTCATCAACTGGGATTTGATGAAATCCCGAAGTTAGGTCAAGTGTCGTGAAGTACCTCGCCTTCCCTAATTGGTCGAGAATCTCATTAATATTAGGAAGGGGATAGTTATCAGCAATCGTCAACTCGTTGAGTTTGCGATAATCTATCACCATCCTCCACTTCTTTTTGCCACTAGCATCAGCCTTCTTTGGTACGATCCAAAGAGGAGAGCTCCAAGGTGAACTACTATTTCTTATTATTCCATCCTGTTTCAGTTTTTCGACTTGGTTACGCACCTCTTCTTCGTGTATTTTTGGGTAACGATATGTTTTAGTATAAACTGGCTGTGCGCCTTCCACAGTCCTGATCTGATGTTTAGTAATATTTGTGTGAGTGAGCTTTTCATCTTTGATACTGAATATATCACTATAATTCCTAATGATCTCTAAAATACTTTCCTTTTCTTCCTTGTTCATATGTTCGGTCCTAACATTACCTGTTACCTCGATTTCTCTATGGTTCTTGACCTCGAAATCTTCTAGGTTCTTTCCTACAATTCGTACCTGGCTAATATCGAATTCTTCTTCAGTTGTATTGGCTATTCTTGCTAAACATTCCCCGTTTCTATTTTCCGTTAAACATGCCGCAACGACTATCCCTTCTTTGATATGCTGTCTTGGCAAAACTACGTCTTCTTTAAGACCACTACCATTTACTATTTTTATAATCCTGAACGTTTCACTTCTTGGCTTTAAAAACTTTTCTTCACTCAAAAATTTTAACGTTATCTCTTCATCTCTGCCTTTTATTACTCCTTCTTTATAATGTATGGAATAACCTCCTTCCTTAAGAAAGTGACTACCCAACAGGCCGTCATAGTCACCAAGTAGATCATTTTCTATAACTTGCATTGTGACTGTAGTTGATTTAGCTTTCCCTTTATTATTTGGAAATAATTTAATATCTTTAACAATTTCTCCCATTGTTTCATGGGGTTTAGCTCCCAGCCCCTTAAATTTAATTGTTTTGGTAAAATCTACCTCGCGTTCGTACACACATTTCGCACTAACCATTGAAACTTCCGCACCTGTATCTATGATGAATCTTTTTATATCGCCATTGATGATAACATTAACATGAGGACTTTCTGAATTACACGTATCTTTAAATACTGTTAAATTCCTAACGTTCGAATCCTTTTTGAATTCCTTTTTATACGCACTTGAAGGATTGGAGCTTGTTCCTTGTCCACTAGAACCTGGTCTTGCGTCGTTTGAATAGTTTCTCTGTGCATTTTGTTTTTCCCTATCTCTCCTAGGTAACCTGCAATTTCTGGCAATATGACCTGGCTTGCCACAGTTGAAACATTTTGTTTCCGTGAAATTAATCCTTGCTAAATTTCTACTTGAATAATCCCTATTAGTATTTGGTCTAAATAGGTTGAGCCGTTGCTCTTCCTCTTGAGCACATCTACTCGCTTCCGCTAAGGTTTTAGGCTTTTGTGTCACGACGTATGATGCTAGTTTTTCCTGTAGTCCATTAATAAATACCGTGAGGGTCTCACTCTTAATGTAATCTATCTGTCCTTTAGAATCTTCTTCTTTTATGTTATGTAGTTTACTCTGCATCAATCTTCTCTGTAATGTTTCTACTCTTTGTGTATACAACGTCACAGATTCATTCTTACTTTGCCTAATGCTAATCAGCTCTCTATGTAATTGAAGACTACTATGCGGTTCCCTAAAGACACCGTACAATTCTTCTTTCAACGCTTTCCAGTCTTGTATATCTTTGTTCATTAGGATTGTAGTGGCATTACCACGAATTCTTGTTTTTATAAATTTGAAAAGAACTGGTTTCAAAGACGTCGATGCTAATTCCATAGCATCATTACATGCATCAATGAAACTAAAAACCTCATCGCCGCTACTATTAAAAGTAGGGATAAAGGATGTTAGAACACTGATTGGTATTTCAGACATTATTGAGTCTAAATTTCTTGAATTATCAACTTCTTGGCTACTTTCGCTTTCTATCTCTTCTGATTCACTACCACTGCCGCTAGAGGACATAAATGATTTTCTACTGATCCAACTAGAAAGTAGTATCCTATATTTTCCCTCGTTTTCTTCTATCCACTTATAATTCTTCAATTTGATCTCTCCTGAAGGAAATCGAACTTGGTACATCTACTAGGAGATGTTGGAGTTTAATATGTTTTAACTTTAACTTTTCTTGACCTTGCTACCTGAATAACTCTCTCTTTTCTTATACACTTTTTTTTTTTAATAGTATTAGACGCTCTATGCAAATAACTTATGTTATGCTTAATTGACTAACTTACATGGTAAAAATTATTATCAGCTTCATATCACTCAGCTCCAGACGCCAACACTTTTGATGATTCTGCAACTTTCCACAGCAACACAGCAATAAGAATGTTTACGTAGTATTTTGTTCACACAACTGTTTCCAGATGCCAACACTTTTGATAATTCTGCAACTTTTCACAGCAACACAGCAATAAGAATGTTCACGTAGTATTTTGTTCACACAACTGTTTTGTTTCGTTTTTTTTTTTTTTTTTTTTTTTTTTAAGGATAACTCGGTATCCCACCGCTGCCACCAATTTTTTATGTTATGCCTACGACATAAAAGGGTAAAAAAAAACTCTCACACGCGGGCTGGATTTGTGGTTGGGCTTTTACCTCCAGTATTACCGTTGTGTACTTATGAACCGGGGAAACAACAATTGGATGTTGTAAGGAAAATACCGGCGAAACAACAATTGTGGAAAAATAAAATGAAACAACCAAAGAGTCAGCTTCAGCACTTTATTCTAATGTAGAGGTCAGAATTAAACTCGAACAAATTTTATATCACTTACATCTATTTATAAACTAATTTTGCTGACGTGACGGTGGTGTCGGTGAAATATTACGCCTCAACATTTGTGGGAAAATTATATTTTCCGTCGGGCACGTTTTACTTCATCATCATTTTACCTGTATGACACCTTTGTCTGGCACGTTTTGCTGCATCAGCATTGCACCAGCATAACAATATATATAAACATTTGAACGGACCATGGTTTTGGGGTTTACTATAGAGGTCTTGAAAAGTTGCATTAAAATTTTTTGAAAGTTGCGTCATGAGGACCTCTGCAATAGGTAGTATTTCTTCGAAATCCACCTAAAACAACAAAACCAGCTGATCTCTGGTTTCACCCGTAATGACCGTGTGTTTGCGTGTCAAACACCAACTGGAAAAGCATTTGTAATAAACGGCATTCAAAGCCTGGATTCACTTGCTGCTGCTGGCACACATAATGATGACGTCACGAATATGTCAACGTAACCCGCTGCTCTAGCCTATGTACTTTTTGTTTTTGTTTCTAAAGGGTGGTTACATTTTAAGGGCCGATGTTGAATGTGAACCACACCTAAACGTCAAGTTTTTTTCTGCATTTCATTTGACATTTCTCAATTTCAGTCTAACTCAATTTGAACCATGGAAAGATACACAATCGAGCAACGCGTTAAAGTTATTCAGGCTTATTATGAAAATGGGCGTTCAAATCAAAATGCATATCGTGATTTTTTCGGTCAATTTAATCGTCCAAATAAGCGTACAATCGGAAAAATCGTGCAAAAATTTGAGCAAACCGGGTGTGTAGGAGATGTGAAAACACCAGTGCATGCTCGTACAGCTCGTACTGCAGAAAATATTGCTGCTGTTCGCGATAGTGTGGCTGAAGTGCCGTCCACCTCAACTCGTCGTCGTGCCCAACAATTGCACCTCTCACGCTCGTCGTTGATGAACATAATGCATAAAGACTTGTATTTACGCGCTTACAAGGTGCAATTGACTCAAGAGCTAAAGCCTCTTGACCATTTCAAGCATCGTCAATGGTCAGAATGGTGGCAAGAAATGGCAACAGTGGATGATCAATTTTCGAAGAAAATCATCTTCAGTGATGGGCACATTTTCACCTCAGTGGATTCGTCAATAAGCAGAATTGCCGCATTTGGGCGAATGATAATCCAAGAGTGATTGTCGAAAAACCAATGCACCCACAAAGAGTGACTGTTTGGTGCAATTTATGGGCTGGCGGCATCATCGGGCCGTATTTTTTCCAAAATGAGGCCGGTCAGGCAGTTACTGTGAATGGTGTTCGCTATCTTGAGATGATAACGAACTTTTTATGACCCGAATTGGAAGATATGGATGTGGACGATATGTGGTTTCAACAGGACGGTGCCACTTGCCACACAGCTAACGAAACAATGGCTCTTTTGCGGGAGAAATTCAATGGCCGTGTTATCTCACGTCGTGGCGATGTTAATTGGCCGCCAGGATCATGCGATTTGACACCGTTGGACTTCTTTCTTTGGGGTTATTTGAAAGAAAAGGTGTACGTCGATAAGCCAGCAACAATTCAAGAGCTAAAGGATGAGATAATGCGGCACATTAACGGTATAGAACCTCAATTATGCCTCAGCGTCATCGAAAATTTGGACCATCGGATGGAGGTGTGCCGCCGAGGTCTCGGCGGCCATTTGGCCGATATTTTGTTCCATACATAATTGAACCATACCAATATTATCATAATAAAAAGAAATGACAATAATTGCCTAAATAATTTGTGTTTTATTCAAAATCAACATCGGCCCTTAAAACTTAACCACCCTTTAAATGAAAACTCTGTATCTTGGCCCGTGGATACAATTTTGAAAAACGGTGAACTACGTGTTTCTTTATTTTTGTTGCAGAATTTACCTACCAAATTTCAATTCTTCATTACAATTTAAATTTGTTCTTCCATACAAACTGGAACACCCTGCATCTCCCATTTGGAGCAAAAATTCAAAAATTCCTTTACGCTACAAAAGGAAACTACTATCCAAATTTCAACTTTCTAGCGTTAGTCGTTTAGGCTCGGCGATGATGAGTAAGTCAGGACTTACTCGTCTGTCCCTAGCAAAAAGTGTCACCATTCCAATATTACATTTTTGAACAGAAGTTCCACAGATACTGAAAGATCCATCCAACCAAATCATCGTACACACCCGTCCCCCTTCGAAATACTATGAACCGGGAATGCATAGTAAATAAACTACGTAGTGTATCCATAGGAGCAAGAATACGATCAAAGAAAAATAAACGAAAAAACTACCCTTGCGCAACTCGGCAAAACAATAACAACACACTATCACGAACCGAATGTGTCGATGCTTACGGTTGCGCATACTATAAATCTGCAAATTTTAACACACTGTATCTTGGCCCGTGGATATAATTTTGAAAAACGGTGAAACACGTGTTTATTTATTTTTATTTTAGAATTTACATACCAAATTTCAATTCTTAATTCCAATTTAAATTTTTGTTTCCATACAAACTTGAACACCCTGTATCTCCCCTTCTGGAGTAAAAATTGGAAAAAAGAAGAGCCTATGTCCTTCTCATTGTTTTTCTGAATAGTTCAAAAGAAAAACCAAGTAAATTGGTTCAAAATTACGTGAGTTATAAGTAAACACACAAAATATCAACTTAGTTTTATATAGTAGATTTGAACGGACCATGGTTTTGGTGTTTACTATAGAGGTCTTGAAAAGTTGCATTCAAATTTTTTGAAAGTTGCGTCATGAGGACCTCTGCAATAGGTAGTATTTCAGGAAGTTTTTTCTCTAAAGAAGTGACTGAATAAAGTAGTTGGCTATAAGCAAGGACAAGCCATTCTCCACTCATAGCAGGACATTTTATGCAAGATTTTGTATCAATTCCTTGTCATAAAAAATTCCATATGTACTACGAAAATGATCAAAACCAGTAACATAGCCTTGAGCGTCGGTTCTATTTACATATGTACCTTCTACATTGACTGGCATTCAGCCTTTAGAATTTCGAAGCGGCAATAATCAGACTAAGATCCTTGAAAAAACTAGATGGTGGCACCGGAACACTACTGTAGGTTGGGCGATGAGCCACTTGCATGCAATTGCAGCAACTTGGAGGTAATTGAGTCGTTTCATAATAAAACACTAGAATCGCTTTTTTGTTGAGTTTGTTGACCTGAGTAAATATTGAGCTTTAAAGCCGGCTTAAGTGGTCCAAAGAAGTCACTTTGTTGTTTACGGCAGAAGAATGTAAGTGAGAGAGCCGTAGGCCTAACCACCATCTAGTGCTTCTGTTTGTGTACTGTTTTAACCAGACTATAAGCTTAAAATTATCACAAGCTTCTAGATAGACAAGAAAACAAGGATCATGATAAAAAGTTATCTAAAAAACAACCTTGTTAGAAAATCTATTCACAATACCGCCACAAGGGTCCTTGACTATATGTTTATAACTATTAATTCAGTTCCTACCAAAGCTGCTTGTAATGCTGAGCACGTCGTTGTCGGCAATACTCGTATACACTCCTTATTGTCTTCTATCTACAGCAATCTGTACCAATAAACACGAGCAGGAAAAAAGGAAGTCCTGTTTAACCCTTTCCCTTGGTGATATTTCAGTGGAATTACAACACGATTCAGGATCTTGATTTATAATTCATGACGTTCCTTATTGAGAAGGACGATTGTTACGATGCGTCTGGAATGAGTGTGGTGATGGGACTACCAGCCATGGTGGTGCTGATGACGTCGGTTGAGGGCGTTAAGATAACCAACTGCTTCCAGTCCCGTGTAACACTGAATTGATTACATTGGATTTGATTTTGGATTCAGTCTGTGCTGAGAGTGTTCATGTACGGTTTTCAATTTAGTTTTTTGTCTACATAGTTGCAGTCAAGAACCGAAACATTGTGTGCAATTTCTGTAATTAGTAATCGAAATCGAATCAAAGGTTTGCTGTTGTGTGTGTGTGTGTGTTTTTGACGTTGAAAAAGTTGTTTGAAGGAATGTTATGGTGTTGTCAAAACGAAACACATTAGGGTAACGACCGATGACAATTGAAAATGCTCACATATAAAAAACTCCATTTGTGTCAAAGACAGATCCAAATTGTTTACATCAACCTTTAGAATATTGTGGTGAGGAAACACAACCATCCTTGGATCCAGTGACGTCTGATGAATGTAACTGGTGACAACGCGTTAAAAATAAGTTTTTACATAAAAAAAACTCGCGAGAACGTGGACTGTTTGGTTCTGTGGTGATTTTAGCCGCGACAAGTTTGTCTTTTCTTCAAGGGTTAGAGGTTAGAATATACCGGAGGTGAGGTATGCCTGTCGTTAAAGGCGACTAAAATCCAAACTCTTACTTGAAGTTGTATAGGTTCAGGTTCACCTAAACCGAACCTTAAGTAACCAAAAGTTAAAAGCTTGAAGTTAATTCCTAAAAAAAACGATGCCAGGTACACTGGCAGGTCTTCTCTCTGTACAGGTCGACTGCGTAGATTCTGGGGAGCGCCATTTATTGCATTCATTTTTGATCATTTCAAGAAAAGTGGAAGAATATCGAAATCACCGCTATCAGGATCTCACCTGAATAGCTCCAAGGCTTGGAGCTCACTACGTACTTCCTCAAAGCACAATGGTACTGTGAATAAGAATTCTGGGCTAAAACGTTCGCTTTCAAGGCTGAAAATAGGGCATTCAAGGAAGGCCAATTTTAGAGCAAGCCAAATTTCTCTACGTGAGTTTTTCAAAACGAAAATTGGAAATTTTACCTACCGCACTTGACCAAAACCTCATTATTTTAGTTTTCGTTAATTTTATTTTTTATTTTATTGCTTCCTTCTTTTTTTTCTTCATTCGCACATTTAACATATTAATGTGAAAACGTTTGACTGGGGCCGTTCTATGGAAAAGTGTGACACAAAAAAGATTTCGGACTTCCAGTACAGTTAGAAACTTGAAATTTGGTGTGCAGGTAGGTCTTACCTCACATATACAAAAAAAATTGTGACTTCCTAAAATATCCCTCTCTCTCTCTCTCAGGTAAGTACATATTTATTGATCTTGTCATCTATAATTTTTGTTTTAATGCTAGTACAGCTAATAAAAAGCATCGTCCTTGACTCTCGTAATCAAATGCAGTCAATCCATGGCTCATTCAACTAATATGAATCCAAATAAATCAATCCCAATCGCGAATAAATTAAATCAATATACAACGACGTACTGTAAAAACATTCGGTCTTCTTTAACAGGTGTTCACGGAATTCAATGGCTCCAGGGGGCAGCATTGTTCCTTTTATTTTATTAAAGATTTCTTGAAATTGACTCACATAGCCAATCTTCTATTTCGCTTTTCTTGTAGATGGGTTCACCGATTTGCATGAAATTTCGAATATAAACAGATCTCGGTAATTCGGTCGTGACGAAATTCGACCTAGAATCCGAAATACACGAGATCAAAGGTTTTTGCCTATCTCTTGTAGACAAATTAACATTAAAAGATTTTCCCAATATGAAAACAGCCGAACAAGCTGATGTGCACATGCGCATCAAAAAGCCAACGAAAAACAAACGAAATGTTGAAACCGCCAAACGTGATGAAGCAAATTCCTTAGATTCACAACTGTCACTCTGCGTTGGGGCATATGTGATGCTCTTCCAACATTTGTGCATATTGCTTATTCTGTGTAAAGGGGCTTGCGAACAGTTGTGTGAGTTATTGTTTCTCCTTCAATATCAGGAGAACGGAACAACGTACGATCATGAGATTTTGACCAAAATCGGGCTAGTGATTGTAAGCTATTTGAAGAAATGTTTTTAGAAAATGTGTCCGTGGGCAATTCAAGCACGTTGTGGATTATATTGGAAATCGTTTTCGACGTAATATAACGCAATACGAGGTAGGAAGTATAGGACTTACACTCCAGTCGGATTTTTTTCCAGTGGTTGACGGAAAAGTGGCTCATCATGCATCCGATACGATATCAAGCATAAGGTGTGTAATATGTGGCAGAACTGTGAAAGAATTCAATATGAGTGAGGAGATTGAGGTTGAAAATAATTCCGAATTCGGTATATCATTCATCAATAGACCCTAGAAGTAGGGTTGCCAGAAATATTTCTTAGCAAATCGGGAGAATTCAGGAAATTATCGGGAGATTGAGAAAAAAATCGGGAGAATAAATAAAAACTCATTACTCTATCGAAATTTTAAGCCACCATTCTCCTTCTAAAAAACTAATATACAAGGTGGCGCAAAATAAATTATAATTTTTGCAAATGGCATCGTACGTCAATTATATTTGACATTTGTGAACTAGACAGCTGCAGTATACAAACAGACAAGCAATGGAGCGCTATACTCCGCAAGAGCGTGGAATAATTGTGTCGGAAGCGTTTCCTGGTCGCTTAATCTCCCGTTTTGGCGATTTGGCATGGCCAGCTAGATTGCCCGATTTAACCTTCCCGGACTTCTTTCTTTGGGGCTACTTGAAGTCGCGAGTTTATGCCAACAAGCCTCAGACAATCGCAGCCCTTAAGGAAAATATTCGACAGGAATGCGAACAGTTATCACCGGAAATCTTGCGGAAAGTCATGGAAAATACGATAAAACGGGCACAAATGTGTATCAACCCTGGCGGCAGCCACTTGACGGATATCATCTTTTCCACTTAACAGAAAAAAATTTTAAAAGTCCAAATAAAGATTTCCATCACTCAAAATCTTTTTTTTTTATGTAGTAAAAAAGTAATCAAAAACAAAATTGTATGATTAATTTTGCGCCACCTTGTTTTTGGAAATGTCAATGTCAATGTATTATGGCAGTTCAAAAACAAGAAAGCGTAATGCCAAATTATTTTGTATGCTTACATTAGACGCTGATTTCACTTCTTCGTAATAAAACTTTTTCTGAACGGTTCGTGATTTTTTGGGAAAATAAAAATTAAAAAATTGGAAAATCGGGAGATTTCATAGAATTTCCGGGAGACCGGGATATTAGTAAAAAACCGCAAGACTCCCGGAATATCGGGAGAACTGGCAACCCTACCCAGAACCCAACCAAAGAAAGTACCGCTGGAACAACACTTTATTTTTCTTCATTCACCAACATGTACCTATTTTAATTGATTTTAAAATGAAAATAAAACATATGGATCAACTAGCAGTCCACCCGCGGCTTCGCACGCGCATACCATACATACCAAGGTTTATACTTAGTCATTAGAAATCGTCTGTTCATATTGAAATTTCAACGGTAAAAGATGACAAAAAGTGTCACCATTTCAGTATTGCATTTTTGAAATCAGTTCAGTAGTCTCATAGATACTTACAGATACATCCAACAAAATCATACACACATCCGTTCCCCGTCGAATTGCCACGAACTGCGAATATATTGTAAATAAACTAGGTAATGTATCCATAGAAGCAAGAATGCGATCAAAGAAAAATAAATGATAAAACTACCCTTGCGCATCTCGGCAAAACAAAAACAACACACGATCACGAACCGAATATGCCGATGGCTACGGTTGCGCATACTATAAATCTGCAAACTTTAACACTCTGTATCTTGGCCCGTATTCATTTTTAGTGTAGAATTTACCTACCAAATTTCAATTCTAAATTCCAATTTAAATTTGTTTTCCATACAAACTTAAACACCCTGTATCTCCCCTTTGGGGCACAAATTCAAAAAAGTGGCTACTTTGTTTTTCTCTACGCCACAAAAGGAAACTACTGTCTAAATTTCAACTTTCTAGCGTTAGCCGTTCAGGCTCGGCGATGATGAGTTAGTCAGGACTTACTGCTTTATATATACAGTGAAAGCTCGTTACTTCGGAATGGTTGGGGGGAAGGTCAGTCCGAATAAACGAATTTTCCGAATTAACGAGAGATTTTTTTTTATGCACTAAAACGCGTCCCGATTGATGAAAAAAAGCAAGAACTTTAAACGAAAAATTATTTTATTAACACAAAAGATTGCAAAAAATACATACAATTTATTATAATTCATTTTTGTAACTTAAAACATTATTTAACTGACATTTTCACCTGAATTATAATTCATTTTTATTTATGCAGAAATATGTATCAACTTTGTGCTTAAGGACTACGATTTACATTTATCGCCAACTTAAACTGTACTGGTGTTTTCCCAAACAACATCTAAATGTGGATTACCGGGATTCCCCCAATACAATTTTTTTAAATGGTTTTTCCCGACTTCTAAATGTGAATGGCGGGACTCCCCCAATAGACATTTTGATGATTTGTTCCGACTTCTACATATTTGAGATCTATTTGCTAACTATATCCTATATGTGTTCAATCATTGCGTTATTTAATTTTTACTAATTTAATTTAATTTTTACATTAAAAAATTGAAAACCGACTCTCTTTAATTCGGAAAACTCTTTAATCGGAAAAAAAAAATATCCGTATAAAAGGGCTTTTACTGTATAGATTATTGGGATTGTAACGGCTCCATCAGAAATCTTTCACAAAATGAATTAATTTAATGTCCTATATCTTTAAAGTAACTATTAATCTCGTGTTTTATTTAAGCCGCGTATTTAAATTACGCTAACTACAGTCTTCCCCGCTTAATTGAACCGACCATTTTGTCCGTTTTTTTCGATCAATTATCCGATTGTTCAATTAAAGAAAGCCCGCTTTATTGCTTCTTTAGTGCAATTAAACGAGGTTTGCTTAATTGAGCTAGTAAGTCAATAAAACGATGTTATATTCGAAAACTGTGATGAAAATGGATGCGTTCCGATTTCTAGACCATCTGAAGTTTCAGATAAAGAGAGCATTCTGATTCAAGACAACTTTTTGTGAGTTAGTGGACTGGATTGTTCGTCTAAAAATTCTGAAATTTTAAAATATCCTGTCAGTTGAAAATTGTCACAAAACAGCTGTTATGCCAAACGTATTTTTGTACGATTGCTGAACTTTGTAAGTATTTTTTTTTTTCGTAGGTTCTTGGACGAATATTGGTTTAAATTAATAGTTTAGTTTTCACACAGTTTTATTGTATAATTCATCGATTTTGTAGTCTTCAGCAAATTGTTGAGCTCAAGTGATTACACTTAACCTGTGATATAAGTAAACTGCTTTTGGCAAAGCGCATAAGTGAAATTCTTTCATAAAATGTTATCTTCAGAACAATTCGTATTTTATTATTGTGCGCAGATTTTAAGTTACAAAGCAAATCCAATGCGAGAGCAGAAAGTAAAAATGTTGTTTTGACTGCGATGTCATATCTGACGTTTTCTTGGTTTTCAGTCAAGTCTATGCGTTCTGTATTCTAGTCTATCTGATCGCTCGCTGCCAACTGTTGTGCAGTGCTGTCAACTTCAATGTGAAAACAGCGCTCCGGAATTACAAAAATTTGCCCATCTTTTTGTTATGATCTTTTGTTTGTCGCCGATCAATTAACCGAAAAATTTGGATGCATTTAGTTTGTTTGGTATACATTTTTAAGATCAATTAAGCGGGTAAATCAATAATACGGGACTCAATTAACAGTGCAAATACGTGTATAGCTTATATAGGAAATATTCGAGTCCACTTTTTTCGTTCAATTAAACGGGAAAATCAATTAAGCGAGGTTCAATAAAGCGGGGATCACTGTATACGTATGGACATGATGAAGATTTCCTTTTAGAACGCATACAATTCAAATTCTGGCACGCACATACCAGCAATAAGCTTCACACACACGGTTCTTGTCGATCAGCAAGCAAATTTCGCATGTGTGTTATGTGTGTGCATAGTTCTTTCGTTCATTCATCCCTCTGTGAAGGCGGAACTATATGGAACTACGGACATGAGGTTCAGTTTACGGAAAGATCGGACATGTTTCCGACAGAGGACATAGTTCCGGGAACTATACAGATCCGCAACGACTCAACTCTAATTCCCAGTGCTGTCGGGTATTCTGCAGGGATCCATTCTAGGGCCGCTTCTGTTTATCATATTTCTTTATGATTTTCCATACGAAAGTACAGCGGATGCTGCAAGGGAATTTGGTGAAATCTTCTATGCAGACGATACCCTAATACTAGCTAGCGATGCGAGACCTCAAAATGCTCTTAATAAAATCAAGGAAAACTTCCTTTGCTATTAGGGTAATTTAAACGATGGGGACTCAAAATTAACACAGAGAAATGTGGCATCACTTGTTTCCGCAATGCAAGTGGAAAAGGGCACCGCTTAGCTGTGAAAGAAAGCAAAATGTTGAATTTGCAAATCGATAACCACTCCACCCCCCTGCGGTCAGAATTGAAGTACTTGGATGTATACTTTTCAACCCACATGTCAGAAAAACATTAGCAAAAGCTAAAGCTGTTACTGCTACGTTAAAGCCTTTATTGCAATCAAAAGCGCTGCCCCTAAATGCAAAGGTTCTTATTTACAAAACGCTTATAAGACCCATATTGGCATACGGATTCAGCCTATGGTTCACTATCTCTCCCACAACGGCAAAAGAATTGGAACAATTTGAGAGAAGAATACTTATACTCTGTTGTGGAAAGTATAGAAGACCAGACAAGAAATGGTATCCCAATAAACTTCTCTACGGTACATGCAACGTAACACCTCTTATGACATACCTTATCAATCTTACTATAAGAAAACTTCAGCGCATAGACTACCACCCGAATGCACTTATAGGATCTCTGTTGGACTCAAACAAATGTGAGAGTTTAAACGACAATTACTACCTTTCATCGTTAAAACTCCTTAATGAAAGATCCCTTCCTCATATCGAATACGATGTTGATAGAAGTCTTTTGTTACCTTTTTATTTAAAAGCGTCACGGTTTAACAGGCTAGCTTAATTGTCCTAAAATACCGAAATATGAAAAAAAAATAATAATAATAATAATATTATAAAATACCTAAAAAATAAAACATCGAATTGGCTCGCTTACATGCTCGCATTATATGTATGTAAAGTTTTAATTATAAATTTAACGGTTGGCTCTGCTTTTGACTATATAAACACTTACACTAAGCAGAACAACTTTAAATCTAAACTAGGAAAGAAAGATACACATTTATGTAAACTCTTAAATAACATTTAAATCGATTGCATATGGCATTAATTTGTTTGTTTTGTCTCGTTTTTTTTTTTTTTTTTGTTTAAATGTATATTCTTCCTAATCATTATTTTAAGTCCTTACAAGAATTGTTTAAAGTATGCCGGGAGCAAGCATACAGTGGAGATCTTTTGATATTATCTTATAATGCAAATAAAATGATTGAAAGCTTACGAAGCTGTATTCCCTAATTTATCTAGCCAGGCATAACTTTAAGAGTCGGCTACAATTTATCATAAGTGCAGAAAATAATTATATTGATTTTGTTAAGTCTCAATAAAGAAATTGCAATTGTAGAATTATTACCCATACAGAACTTCAACGATAACCCCAAAAACCCGTGCTTGGTAATTAACACTGGGGTTGTACAAAGAAAAGGAATAAGAACGTCAAACTAATTTTTGACAATAATTTTGGCCGATTCAATTTTACGGAAGTGCAAAAATCATCGACACTCGTGTTTGCATCCATTTTGACGTGATGACTTCTAATTTGCTTCCAGTTTCACCGAAGTGCGGCCAAATGTGGAACATGTCCTTTTCTACTGACTATATCTAATTTCAGATTAATAATACAAACACATCGTTGCAGGAGATGTTAGGTGTGCCAATAAACGTTATGAAAGAGCTTTGTTGAGTAGTAGAACGAAGACAAAATGCCAACTGAGGCCAGTAAAACTTCAAATAGCCATGTCGCACTGTTCCTGTGTTAAGATACAATGAATCCGCATAGTTTTAGCGACTGGAATGATGGTGCTAGCAATATGATATGGAGATGATAATGACATTAGCGCATGTTTCAGCCAAGAATATGCATTTGGCAATCTAAAGGACCGACTTTACTTATCTTCGAATCCATATCAGGGGATTCTGCAAAAAAATGACAGGGTTTCAATCAATTAGGTTTCAACGTTTTTACATGTAGGACAAAATTAAAGGTCTGATAGTAAGAACAAAAAAGCGTTAATACTACGAGCAAAGTATAAATGTAACCTAGAACTTATAGAATCCACGGTAACATACTTAAGCGGACTTCCAATAACGCTCTATCAGGAGGACATTAAAAAACCTTTTCGAGATGGCAAGTAAAGCTGAAAATTCATTTTCGATGTTTTCCATGCAGAAAGCACAATCTTTCATAACTGCTTCTAAAAGAGAAACTACAAAGATAAAAAAAAGACTTCTCGCTAGCCAGGAGTCTATTCAATAACTAATTAACTCGAACACGATTAAGTCTTCTCATCGACTGAAACTACTCTAATTTAACTGCTAACTAATCAATTCCATGTTAGAAATTAATTACCCTCCAGTTTTGTACGAATATTTAAGCACACATCCTCTAATTTAAGTTTGAAATCAAATTGATTTTTAACGAAACTGTAAGTATTAACGAATTTGTCATCCATTTCAAACTCACACACACAAGGCGAATTGACTTAACTTTTAGAAGTCATTCGTGGTTTATTGATGTTCTCGTCAACGTGGTGATATGTACATACATACACATCTAAAGAGCATGGATATACGATTCTAATTATTCATGTTCTTTCAATCAATGCATACAAACACACATCCAAACGGGCATAGCCATACGAAAAGTTGAATGCATTCATGCATAGACAGATCCTGATGAGAGGCAGATGTGAACACGTTTGGTAGTTGAATTTTCGTGGCTGGCCAGTCAAAGGTCAGAATCACTTAATATGGTCGCCGGTATTGATTTTGTGGTTTAATTAGACAAACTAGACTCAAGCATATGCACATGCTAGTGCACCGTCAAATGCGTTGTAGAATGGTGGATGTCTATCTACGATTATGGTGGTGAATGGCTTTTGAATGTTACGCCTGATTGATGTTAGATACACTGGTTGTTGGGGGATTAATCATCAAATTGTGTTGGAAAATTTCAACAGTTTTTAACAGCTTTACACCACGAATTGGTTCTAATTATAAAATGAAATGAAGAAACATAAAGGAGTTTTAAAGCTAGAGAGAAATTATGTTGTGTCGTCCTCCTAAAGGCCAAAAACACTCCCAAATAACGCCAGAATTGCTTGACATCCTGCATGCATATTTGTAATGTGAAAGTGTGTAACTAATGTTTCTGTCCTGGGAATCACATTGTAACGAAGAGTTTTTCAGCCTTTTGCCTACGCGCAAACACTAAAATCATCGATAAAAGGTCTAAGACCCTTCAAAATGCTGTTCCATTCAATATCAACACCGGATTCAATTTTTAGGTGGATCGAAGAAATACTACCTATTGCACAGCTTTTCATGACGCAACTTTCAAAAATTTTAAATACCACCTTTATCCTGAACACCAAAACCCTGGTTCGTTCAAATGTTTCAAATGTATCCAAACATGTATCCAAAGAGTAATAAAAAAGAAAGGCGGCGACTAAAGAAGAGTAATAGAGCCCACATTTTATCGAATTCTTTTATGTCTGTCAGTCTGTCTGTCCGTTTGTTTGTTCGCGCACATCTCCGAAACTACGGATTTTCATGCAGTTTTCAGAGATAGACAGAGCATAACTTAGAGTAGCATATAGGATTTGTTTTATTAAAATCGGACATCGGAAAAAAAAGTTATCGTCATTTAAAGATTTTTGTACTTAACTTTTGTATGTTAGAAAAGTTACAAGTTAAGGGTTGAAGGCCTATAGACGTCACGAACGATTGTTTTAAAGAAAAAAAAAAAAAAAAAAAAAACTTTGGTTAAAATTATAGAGTATATAATGAAATTCTACAATAAAAATAAGGAAATACGTGTTTCACTGTTTTTTAAAATTATAAATACGGGCCAAGACTGTTAAAGTTTGCAGATTTATAGTATGCGCAACTGTAGCCAGCGGCACATCGCTTCGTGATCGTGTGATGTTTTTGTTTTGCCGAGTTGCGCAAGGGTAGTTTTTTTCATTTATTTTTCTTTGGTCGTATTCTTGCTTCTGTGGAAATACTTCGTACTCGTAGTTTATTTACAATGCATTCGCAGTTGGGAGTAGGAGTAATTTGCCGTTTTCAAAAATTCAATATTGGAATGGTGACGCTTTTTGCTACCTTTTAGCTCTGAAAGTTCCATATGGAAAGACGATTTCTAGCGACTTAGTTTATATTTAACCTTCGTGTCAATACGAAATTAATACACGTTCAATCAGCGCGACGGGTACCCGGGTACCCCATACATTTTGTATGGGCTGAGCAAAAAGAGAAAGAACTATGTAGATAAAGTAATAGAAACACAGTGAAGAGTAAATTCCACTCAGTTCGGAAGCTATATTTAAATTAATGTTTATTTGATACAATGTGACGAAATGGTTTAATTTTTCAAGCTAAACATATTGAAAACATAGTAACTAGTAAATATTTATGCTGAAATACGTTCAAAAGCGAAAAAACTTGTACGAATTAGTACAAAATAAATAGGGGTACCCGGGTGTACTGTGCATATAACTCTGTATTAGAGTTGAAAAATGTATTTTACAAAATTAACAGGTTGGATTAATTTCAAATGGATTACATAATTTGAAGCAGAATTAAATTTCAAGAAGGTACTGAAAATATCATTATGTGGTCCTATGGGCGAAAGTAATTTTTTATTGATTCAAAAATCAAATGGATACCCGGGTACCCTCGCATTGACACGAGGGTTAACGCGTGCGAAGCCGCGGGTGAACTGCTGTTCCACAATAAAAATAAAGAAACACGTGTTTCACTGTTTTTCAAAATTGTAACTACGGGCCAAGCTACAGATTGTTAAAGTTTGCAGATTTACACATTGTATGCGCAACTGCAGTTATTTTCACTTCGCGATGCATCGGTTCGTGATCGTGTGTTGTTTTTGTTTTGCCGAGTTGCGCAGGGGTAATTTTTTCATTAACATATTTTTCTTTGATCGTATTCTTGCTTCTATGAATACGATGGCTAGTTTGTTTATAATGCATTCGCAGTACGAAGTAATTCGACGGGGAATGGGTGTGTACGATGATTTGATTGGACGGATCTTAAAGTATCTCTGGAACCTCTCAACCGATTTCAAAAATGCAATATTGGAATGGTGACACCTTTTGCTACCTTTTTTCTCTGAAAGTTCCATAGCGACAGACGATTTCCAGCGACTTAATATAAACCTTAGTATGCATTTAACGCGTGCGAAGCCGCGGGTGAGCTGCCGGTTCTAAATTTAAGATGGCGAACGCCATCTCGCTTTGCTTTTCACTTTGGTTCAAATCTAGCGCTTACCGATGAGTTAGAGACTTGAAACTTAAAACACAGCTCAAAACCGGGAGACAATGCAACTAAGCGTATTCAATGTCATTCTAAACCCTGACGGCGGACGGCATCTAGCTTCATATTCTGCTTTGGTTCAAATCTTCCAATCGATTTTAAACGCACTTCCGGATGAGCTAGCGTCTTGAAGCTTAAAACATAGCTCAGAACCGGGAGACAATGCAATAGAGCGTATGTAATGTCATTCTTACTCCAAAATGGCGAACGCCATCTCACTTCACTTTTCGCTTTGGTTCAAATCTTGTAATCAACTTTAAACGCATTTCCCGACGAGCTAGCGTCTTGAAGCTTAAAACATAGTTCAGAACCAGTTGGTAATGCAGTTAAACGTATCTAGTGTCATTCTCAACCCAAGATGGCGGACGCCATCTAGCTTGACTTTTCGCTTTGGTTCAAATCTTGCAATCGATTTTAAACGCACTTCCCAACGAGCTAGCGTCTGGAAGCTTAAAACATAGCTGGGCCCAAAATCCCCTCGCCGCCTATTGAAGTAAATCAAAATGAATGGGCAAGAGAAGATAAAGAAAAGCGGACGTTTTTGCCGCTTAGCTGGAAGAAACCTTCAAACCGCAAGATGGTCAAGTGCTTTATGACGACATTGACAGAGCGGAATTACCGTCTGACGATTTTATACTCAGAAGTGCAAGGCTACAAGAATATAAACAGGAGATCGTGAATTTAAAACTTAAAAAAGCTCCTGGTTATGATTTAATCACCGGAGAAGTTCTCAAAGCTTTACCTTGGAAAGCACTAATCAAGCTTCTCCATATAATAAATGCCGCACTCAGATTAAAACACATGCCGAGTCAATGGAAAGTTGCGGAAGTTATAAATGGTTTTTAAACCAGGAAAACCGCCAAATGAGGTAAAATCGTACAAACCAATCTCGCTTCTTTCAATCATATCAAAAATTTTCGAGAGGGTATTATTAAGGTGCCTTCAACCGGTTATAGAAGGAAACCGTCTTATCCCTGACCACCAGTTTGGGTTCAGGAGTAAGCATTCGAAGATTGACCAGGTGCATAGAATTACCGACGCAATCGAGAAAGCACAATAAGAAAAGAAGATATGCTCAAGCGTATTTCTTGACGTCTCGCAAGCCTTTGATAAGGTGTGGCACGATGGCCTTAAATACAAACTACGACAAGTTCTTCCCGTATGCCTATACGATATTTAAGAATCGTATCTCGGAAATAGACTCTTCCGTGTTAGACATGGAAACGAGTACTCGGAGCTTAAAGAAATTTCGGCCGGCGTACCGCAAGGAAGCGTTCTTGGGCCGCTTCTGTATCTGTTATATATTCGTGATATACCGAAAGAAGATGGCACTACCCTTGCTACGTTTGCCGATAACACCGCTATCCTTGTAGTAGGTAAAACAGTCGAAGAAACGACTGCAAAACTGCAAAGCGCACTGAATAAAGTTGACGAATGGACGATGGACTGGCGGATTGCCCTCAACGTCCACGTGAACTTCACAAATACAAAAAAACGAATGACTTGCCAATTTTTCTAAACTTGGCCCAAATACTTTTTGCCAACGAAGCCAAATACCTGGGAATGACACTAGACGCAAAGTTGACGTGTAATTCGCACTTGAAAATGAAACGCAAAGATCTCGAAATCAAATATTGAAAAATGAACTGGTTACTCGGAAAACATTCCCAGCTCAGTACCGAGAACGAACTGCACCTATACAAGCAAGTGCTAAAGCCGGTATGGACCTACGGTATACAACTTTGGGGTTGTACCAAGAAAACGAATGCCAATATCATAGAAACATTTCAAAATAAAGTGCATAGGGAAATTGTCCAAGCACCGTGGTATACCAGAAACGACGATATCCACAGAGATCTCGGTACTCCGGCAATCGAAGCGGAAACTAGAAGCTTCACGCGAAACTATAGAAACCGACTCATGGGACATGTTAACAATACAGTCCTAGCAATTTTGGATGATAGCAATTTATTTCGCCGACTACAAAGGACAAAGCCTTCCGATTTGGCGAGACAAGGATTAAAAGCGATTAAATTGCGGAACATGCACGATCTTTCATTGGAAAGTAACCTACCAAACGTTTTATTTCGTGACAAAAAAATTGCTTAATAAGTTATAACTTAGTTGCAATATCTAACGAACGTATATCGAAGGGAGGTGTTTATAGTGTCTATGTAAGATTTACCACCTATCCTCGGGAAAAAAAAAAAACTTTTCGCTTTGGTTCAAATCTTGCAATCGATTTTTAAAACTCTTCCCGATGAGCTAGAGGTCTGAAACTTAAAAAAATTGCTCAGAGTCGGGAGACAATGCAACAAAGCATATCTAGAGATGACGAATGTCATCTAGCTTCAATTTTCGCTTTGGTTCAAATCTTGCAATCGATTTTAAACGCACTCCCCGATGAGCTAGAGGTCTGAAACTTAAAACATAGTTCAGAACCGGTTGACAATGCAATTTAGCATATCTAGTGTCATTCTCAACCCAAGATGGCGGACGCCAACTAGCTTCACTTTTCACTTCGATTAAAATCTTGCAATCGATTGTAGACGCACTTCCCGATGAGCTAGAGACTTTTGTATTTTGTAATTATATAATTCTTTATTCTCATCTTACATGGTTTATGTACAATTTTAAACTTAACACAATAGATAAATTAAAAAGAGAAAATCTAGTGGCATTTATATTTCATTATAAAGAATAGAGCTAATGCCACTTCAAAGTGGGTTATTCATTGTGGGGTGAGCAAATTCAAAAAGTCCAAATTAATGAAAATCTATTGAGTAAAAAGCAAAAGTGAAGAAATAAAGCAAAAAAATTTATCAATTATTGATAGCAAAATTCATGACAGCAAAACAAGCAAAAAAGCAAAAACAATAACTAAACAATATTGCGCAGCAAAACTTCAATTTCATTGTGGTCAAGAAGCCAGCATTTAGCTTTTCGCAAACAAAAGCACAGAGTTGTTAAGATTCGTATGTCTTCACGGAGTTTATTAAACAATTTGCATGAAACAATGGAGTAGGTGTTTCTAAAGCTTGTAGTGCGAAAGGCAGGGATTGGTCGATAACAGGGTTGTAGAAGAATGCAATCATTTGGGAATGCACTTTTTAAAAATCATTTAATGAATTCAAGTTTATGATTGCATTCATCGACTTCATTTTAAGACTTCAAAAAAATAAATGCAATCACCATTTATTTAGCATTCACATGATTGCATTCATTTTTCTAGCATCCAATTGAATGCAATCAACTGAATGAATTCATTTGTGAATTCATGATTACTTTTACATTCATTTGCATTCTTTGCATTGATTTTTATTCATTTAGTAGCAAAAAAAAACGTTCGGATGGTTACTAATTCAAACATCTTTGCTACTAAATGAATTAAAATCAATGCAAAGAATGTTATAATCGACCGTTATATAAGTTGTCTGGGCAAACTTATATTATGGTCGATTATAACACCTAGGTATCTAAAGTTGTCAACATTTTCAATTTTAAAGCAATTGACATTACAAGAGACATTAAGATCAAAACACGCGTTATTAAACACATTACACCTTGTGAAATTTATTGCATGGAAGGGAACATAAATATTGGGAGTCGCTTCTGTACCAGTGGCGTGGCGTGGAAAATTTTAAATGGTAAGTCGGAAAAAATATGCGCCTGCAAACGCTTTCTGAAATTATATTGTGTATTGCAAATCGCATATAAGTAAAGCAATTCAAGCCAATTTTTTATAAGAAGACAAGGAAAACAAAACATTTTGTTAAGTTTACAACTACCAGTCAATCAAGTATATTTTTGGTATATATGGATGCATTGAAATGCAAAACAAAACCAACCTTGCGCTTCTAATCTATTTTCATAGAAGGAGTAGAGCGTCCTATCTCTATAACTTTTTTTAAAAGAAAATTCAACTTACAAAAATCATTTTCTTCCTCCAAAAGCAAATCTACCAAACAACAATATACAGTTAATTTTCTCCTAATAATTATTTGAAATTAGCTGAATCTAACTGAAAATATCACAATTTAAACTTTTCACACTTTTCACTGTTTTATAACTTCTTTAATTTTTTTTTTATTGCACAACAATAATTACACTCAAAATTACTTTAAGTTACGCATTGCACATCACATTTAAGAAACGTTTCTGGAATGTTTCTGAAGCAAATTGGAAACGATTGGGAAACATTTCAGAAACATTTTTTAAGCAATGTTTCTGCAATGTTTCCTTCGGTCTGGACGCAACCTTTAGAGATACATACAAAATTCACCAAATAAGTCGAAGAAAAGCGGGTTATTTTGTTGCATAAGAAAGCGTGTATTAGACAGAGAGGAGTCAAACACAGTGAACGATAAAGAGGAAACAAGGAAAGAAGACCAATTTGTTCTAACCAGCCAGATATTTTATAACCCGACATTTTTCGGGTTACTATACTTTGTTGCTATGGCTTTGCGGTTGCCTTTCTTATGGGCTATGATGGAGTATGTGATGTTGCAGAAGGCATGCAATGATGTGTGCGTACAGCAGTAGAACGATATGAAAGCGGTTGTGGATTGGTAGAATTTACGCTTGCGTATGCAGGGATAGGAAACACACAAATAATATTATGTTAATTTGCAAATATTAAGATTCATGTTGCTTCTTATATTGATACATTGTTGAAAAGCAGAATTTTGAAAGGTAACTCGGTAGGAATCGAGTTATATGGACGCCACGCCACTGTTCTGTACTAAGGCTAAAAAAAAAAGCTTTGTTTTGTTACTAATCAAAAGTCTATGCCAAGCAAACCAAACCCTAATTAAATGAACGTCGTGATTTATATCGGCTACTAAATTCAAGGGGCTAACTGATCTGTAAGCGATTCCTAAATCATCAGCAAAGGCCGTAACTTTTCCAGCAAACGGTTGTTCAAAAATGGAATAAATGTAAACTAAATACAAAATAGGTTCAAGAACAGACCCTTGAGGGACCCCGAGTTTAATAGTTTTAGTGTTACAAACTTTTTTCACCTTTTGCCTTCTGTCCTTTAGATTAGCAGCGAACCAATCATAGATACAACCACGAAGCCCACATTATACAATTTGTTCAAAAAAATGCTGTGATCAACCATGTCGAAGGCTTTGGTTATATCTACAAATAGCCCACTGCAAAATCTTTTCTCGTCTTATCCTTTAGGTATGTATAAAGGAGCAAAATTCCAGAAGTGCATCCTCAGTTGAAAGGCCTGATTGAAATCCAAACTGACTCGAACTAAAAAAGTGTTTATTTTCGAGATATTTCAAAACCCTACCCTTAACAATTTTTTCAAATATTTTTGAAATAGAAGGCAACAACGAGATCGGTCTGTAATTATTTTTTTTTCTTTTCTGCTTCTCTTTTTAAAAAGTGGTATGACATTGGCCAATTTCAGCTCTTCAGGAAAATTTTCAGTGATAATACTCGAATTAAAAAGGTGCGTTAAAATATCAACTATGTTCAGGGCAATTTTTTTTAGCACTAGATTAGATACACCATCATTACCACATGAATTCGAGTTTTTTTAAGAGTTGATAGTTTTTAATAACTCAAGACCAGAAATGGGTTCAAAAAGAAGCTAGTTCTATGAAAATCGCCATCCATATGACCATATCCAAGCCCAACATAATGATTAATTATTAGAATCATTCGGAAATGACATTTGCCCAATTGAGGAAAAGAACTCATTGAATTCGTTAACTACCGCTGTAGGTTATAGAAGTATTTAGTTTAACAACATTTCGATTAATAATACCGTTAACCACTTTCCATTCCTTTTTAAAGTTTCCATGGGCCATTCTTATTTGGTTATGGTAGTAACTTTCCTTTTACGGCACATATGATTATAACGGTTTTTTAAACACTGATTTAATGGCTGTTTGCTGCACCTTTTCCGCAGTTTATGCTTCTTTTTAATTTTTTTTCTGCACAGCTATGACACTGAAGGGGCATTTGGAGGTTTGCAGAATTTGAATAAATAAGTCATAAGCTCTAGAGGCATTTGCTTCAGCATAAACCTCATCCCAATTGTAATAGCGCAATGCACTATTCAGGCGATCAAAATTAATTTTTGTCACTATAGGCAAAGAATGCTCTTCATTCTTCTTCTTTTTCAAGATCGGAAACTGAATACCAGTCATACAGTGATCAGAAATATTAAGGTCAAGATTAACAGCAGCACAACGATTTGACTGAATTTTTGAAAACCGACCAAACACGTGATCATGACAGGTACCAGCAACTGGACTTGTGATTCCATTGACAAAAGAGGTTAACCCATGCTCGGCAATAAGTGCAAGGCAGGAGTCTAAATAAGGGCATGAAATAAACAAATCCAAGTTAAAGTCCTCTAAAATTACAAGACTAGCTGCTTTTACATTACACAACAAATTCGAAACCTCAACAAGAAATACATTTAACGGCTGTGAATCAAATCTATATGCACAAACAAAGGTAAAGGATTCACTGCATGTGGAGCAAGAGACTTTTATGATGTCAGCATTCGACAAACTATAACGCTTCATATCACAATCATCATACAAATCTTTCACAAAGGCACCCACTCCACCTGCAGCATACGAATCATTGGGATTAGCATAAAAAGTATAGCCAGGAATACTGTAATCATTGATCTCATAAGAATAAATCCAGATTTCGGATACAAAAACAATTTCAGGCAAGTTAACAAGAGCTTCAAGATAACCAACCAATATATCAAAGTTTTGCCGAAGGCTTCTAATGTTTTGGTGTATTACGAAAACATATTCTTTAATTGAGTTGTCATGAAAAATGCTATCATTACAACTAGTTATGGAACTTGAGGGAAAGTTGTTGCTTACAAAATCAAAGTAGTCGTTCATATTACAAAATAATTTTATTCGTTTTTAATTAAAGAAAGATCATCAAATGATTTTATAGCAACAACCTTTCCTCCATCCACTTTCCTTAACCCTCTACCGCATGAATTTATGTGCGTGGAGGAAAAAAGGAAAAAACGGTTAAAATAGCTTCTCTTGATTATTCCTTAACAATATTTATTAAAAAAAGTAAAAAAAAAGTTTGGTTTAAAAAATAAAGTGCGTTGGTTTAACTTATTTAACCATAATACATTTTTATTATAGAAAATAAAGTATTTTAACCAAAATGTATTTTTAAACGAATTGTTCTTACCAATTGAACACAATTATTTGCACATACTTTTTTTTCACTTTTTTTTTCAATGCACATCACATACGACCGAAATCTAGAAAATGCGAAAAGTACAATTTTGTTGTTAAGGATACACACAAAGCGATCATGTTGTGTTTTAGTCATCTCGAATGTGATTTAGTAAAGAAAATACCACATCATTGCGAAAAGTCATATATGGCTTCGTATGCGGTAGAGGGTTAACAAAATCTGTGAATTGTTATACCATAAATACTTAAATTTATTTTCTACCTTTAACTTCTTAGCTGCCATAAATAGAGAGAATATTTCGTGAGGCAATTGTTGATATAGTTTTATAATTTGTTTAGTAATTAAAACTCGTTATTTTATTTTTACAACTTCGAGGTTTTTATTAATTGATTTATGTCTTATTGCAGACAAGCTAATGTTTTGAATCCAAAATAACGACTAAACTAACTTAACTTAAATTATGCTTACGCTCTACCTTACGATCTAAACTAAACCTACGATAAGCGAACTCTCCAACTTTATCTTCTGAGAAGATAATGTTGGAGGGAGCAATCAACTCTCGCGAAGATCTTTGCAACGCTTGTTGTTTGGTAACAAACAAGCGTGGCAAAAGACTTCTTTGTGCTCAGTGGGTGGGAGTCACAGAGTTATATGTGACAATGTAAATGCTGGAACTCTTTTTAGTAGTATCGCCAAGTATTGTTGTATTAAGGTATTTCCTTCCGGTTTTCTTGCTCTTCATAATTTTTTGCTTAGTATCAGTCGATGAGAGATGAATGCATAAAATATTTGCTGTCTTATTTCTCATTACGATTCTTTTCATATAGCATTTTTTAATGTCATCCGAAAACACAGAGACGTTCAATGCATCGCAAACAATTTTTTGCGCACACTCTTCTGTATTTTTGTTTACTTTTGGTACACCAACATTTTCAAACTGCTTCTGTTCCCACCAGTTCAATTTGCCTTTACGTTCATTGACCTTCAATTTCAGAGACACTCTTCATTCAACTGCTGGACGGTGCTTAGAATTTCGTTGTTAATTTTTTTCATACATAACATCTCGTCGTATAGCTGTTGAAGAGTGCAGCTAGACGGCGCACCGTAGGGCAGATTGACCTAAAAGTTAGCATCAATTCACAGGTGCAACGAAATGATTTTAAAGTATGCAATTGTTATCAAATATCTCAATAGATAAAAATAAAGCACATAAGCACTTATAAAAATTTATAATTTTGAAAATATTGATAAGATTTAAAAAAAAAAGGGAATTTCATCACCACCCTCATTTTCGACGTCCTCATTGCCACTATTTTATTGAATAGGGGGAGATTTCAATAAATGTAATGCTTCTTTAGGTAGGCATTGAAGTTTTTTTAATGGTAGTTTTCTTTTGCTTGTAATAAAGGGGTCCGAGCTTAACAAGAAACAGTTAAATACATCCGAATTAGTTTGTTCACTGTAATTTTTAAAATCTCTGTTTCTAGCTTCTCTAGCTTTTTCACTTAACTGCCCTATAGGCAACAAAGCAAATGAACTATTTCGGGCCCATGAATGAAATATTTGTGCAATGAAGGTGACATATTGTACCAAGGGTACTTAGCTACAAAATTTCTGGCTGCATCGTAGGAAAATATTCGGAATCTATCGATATCAATTTCGTGGCCACTTGATACAACTATCATAATTGTGTGAATTCTTTTAATTAATCTAATGTGTGTTATATCAGCCGAGACCTCAGCTTTTGAAAAAAAACGTCTGGCCGTGTTCCCATCATTCGAATTGCCAAATCCTGGCTTAGGTGTGTCGATGATCAACCCGCATTTTTCCCTGTATTCCTTCTGTATTCGCGCTTTATTAACGTGAAAACGTTTTACTGGAGGCATTCTATGGAAAGTGTGACACAAAAAAGATTTCGGACTTCTAGTACAGCTAGAAACTTGAAATTTGGTGTGCAGGTAGGTATTACCTCACCAAAAAATTGTGACTTCTCCAAATTTCCCCCTCTAACCCCCCCCAAAAGGGGGTAAAACTGAAATCGTAAATCGGATTTAACGGCAATTTGATCAATTTACAGTTATAAATCTGAAACTTTTAGTAATTTTTTCTTGGTTATATTCCAAGGCCTACTAATGTACCGAGTTTCAAGTTCCTAGATCCGTTAGAAGTCCCTCAAATGGAACTTGGCACGTTGTGGCACGAAAAAGATCTCTGACTTACCGTACCGTTAGAAACCTGAAATTTGGTGTTCAGGAAGCTGGTACCTCACATATACCCAAAAAATTACGACTTCTTCAAAATTCCCCCTCCAACCCCCCCAAAAAGGGTTATAATCGGAGCAAAATTCCTTCTTTTTCAATAAAATGACACTTTTACCACTTTACAGTTATAAATTAGGAATTTC